>JAGFMF010011725.1:5427489-5527779 GCA_019455555.1 Galemys pyrenaicus
TCCCTTAGGAGGAACATAAGGGAACCAAAGGAGGATCAAGGAAAGGAATAAGAACAATAATAATAACAATAAGAGCAATAAAGACACAGAAACCAAAAAGGAGGAGACAAAGACAGACTGGGGACACCTGGTGGGGAGGGGAGGGAGAGGGTTGAGGGAAGATGGGAGCATGAGGGACTGAGGTGATAGTGCACTGGTGAGATGGTGATGGGGAATGCATGGGGATTACAATTGATGGCGAGTATATGTAAATTTAAAAAAAAAATTTATATTAATAAAAAAAGAAAAAAAATGGTTATATACTAGAAACCCACATCCAACATCATATTCAATAATGGAAAACAAGCTTTTCTTCTAAAATTTGGTATAAGACAAGGATGTTCACTTCCACCACTACTATTCAACATATTATGTAAGACTGAGCCACAACAATCAAGCTAGAAAAAGATCTGAAAGGAATCCAAAGTTGGGAAAGAAAAAGCAAAAGATTATTTCTAGGTGACAATATATACATGGAAAAATCCTAAAAACTATACTGCAAAAACAAGTGAAATAATAAACCAATTCAGTAAAGTGGTGGGATACAAAATCTGTCTGTAAAAATCAGTGAGTTTCTATATACAAACAAATTTGAAGAGAAAGAAATTTAGAAAATAACCCTATTCACAATTGCAACAAAATTAATTGACTACCTATGTGAAAACTTAACACAGGCAGTAAAGAGCCTATACAATGAAAATTGTAAGGCATTGTGGAAAACTAATAGAATACATAAAGAAATTGGAAGATATTCTTCCTGTTCATAGACAGTAAGAAAATTGTTTAAATGGCTATTCTTCCAACAGCATTAAACATATTGAATGAGATCTCTATCAGAGTCCAGTGGCATTCTTCAATGAAATAGAAAAATTAATACTGAAATTAATATGAAACAGCAACTGATACTAAATATCCAAAGCAATCCTGAGCAGAGAAAGGAAGAATGTATCATATTCCCAGACTTCAAACCAGAAAACAAAGCTATAGTAAGTAAAACTGTATAGTACTGGGAAAAACAACAGCAGCAAAACAAATAAAAAGACATATACACAGACCAACAGATCAGAATTGAGAGACCAGGCATAAACATAAAACAATATGGACAGTTTACTTATGCCAAAAGTAACCAAGAAAATACACTGAACAGTGTCTTCAACAATGAATGATTTTTGATAAAATGAAGAAATGGCCACATTTTTGATAGGTGTTACAAATACTTAAAAACAAGAAATACAAAATATTTTCAAAACAAAATGTAAGCTCCAATAATGTCTCTGTTGAAATAACTGGCATTTACTGATTTACTACGATGTAAAGTTGTTATGTAGTGAACACAGTGCACAAAAGGTAAATTATATTTTTTCATCTTTACAATGTGAAAATAAATACACTTGCCTTAATTTTAGATGCAGAAAGT
The DNA here is from genome assembly GCA_019455555.1 of Galemys pyrenaicus. Classification (NCBI taxonomy): domain Eukaryota; kingdom Metazoa; phylum Chordata; class Mammalia; order Eulipotyphla; family Talpidae; genus Galemys; species Galemys pyrenaicus. The sequence goes on from JAGFMF010011725.1 coordinate 5,428,946, forward strand.
TGCAATCAGGGTTCAGGGCTCAAAATGTAAGAATTCTGACCCCCAAAGTACCTTTTTTCTGTTATCCAAGCTTATTATTTAAAAAGCTGACTACTTAGAATGGGAGTAAATACATATGGAAAGTAGTTTTGAAAAGATGTCTAAGTAAGAGCCAAAAGTAATTCTTTCCATGTAAAATCTTGTGGAATCAACAAGAGGTCTGTCTTCCCTTAATTGTCTGAGTAGAAGTTATTCTAGCCTAGAGACTCTGAAAGACCCTTCTTGGCTATAGTTTTTAGGACTGACTGGCATCAGCAGATGCTTTAAATTAGGATCTTTAGCAAAGGAACCTTTCAAAGCTGTAGTTACTTTGGTGTATTTTCTTTTATTCCCTCTGAATATACTAGACACTCTCATTTGAGTACAATTCTTGATCTTGCCAAATAAATTCCATAAGAACGATCCAAAAACATTGTCAATAATGTATATAATGGCAGATGAAAAATTTTAGATTCTATGGGATCAAGTAATACTTTGTTCCATTAATGTGTCATTTCTCTAGATTATTTTTCATTATTTTTCTCATTATATTATAAGGTATTTAAAGAAGGAAACTAGCTAAGTAACTGCAACACCTAGAATAGTACTTAAAATATAACTGTAAGTTAAAATATGTCATTGAATAATTAAAAAATGCATATTCTCCCATCTGTTTGTGAGGGTTCTAGAATGCCTGCTATAAATATATCTTTTGAATGTAGATACAATATAATTGAATATAACTATAATTGAATATAAATATATTACCTTTGAAATGAGAAGCAATTTATCATATATAAAATATATACATATGTTTTCCATATATATATATTCAGATACACATTCACACACTTTCCTTAGACCATGCATTTTATGTATTAGAACCCACATTTTCTCACTGTGAATCATTTCTGCAATTTAAGCATCTTAGGGCTAAGTGTTGTCTCAAGAGTCCAGTAAATTTTCAGAGAAAATGAGAAATGCTGCCATTTATGTTATGATAGTTTTAGACACATTAACAAGTGAAAATTGAAAAGCTGGAAATAGTAAAGTTTTTGTGGTTAGATATCAGGATTTCTGGGAGTTGACCCCAAAGGATTGCATGTGTTTTCTCTGTATCTATATTACATAATAGCAGATAAACTTTTCAGGAACCTTAGATTTTATTCTTGCACATGTTTATGGTTCTGGGATAGTTCAAGAACTTTAGAAAAAATATACTGCCTTCCATAAGAACATAATATAGTAGTGAATAGAAGTGGGGGAAAAGAGCATCTAATCCTGCCCTTAACTTACAGAATTTTACACATTTAAACTCTAGTTTCCAATGGCCTACTTGTTTTCCATTTCCAAGACAATGACTGAGCAGTTTTTACCAGTTAATGAACACTGCTAGGTATGTACAAAATGGTTTTAGAGACTTACTGAAGAATGTCTTTATTTCCACATTCATTTATCTTATGGTTAATTCATATTTATTAAATTATTTTTTTTCACTTAGAGGCACTAAATAACATTTTATTCTAAATTAAACTTTATTTTAGTTTAGGAATGATTTTATCTGCAAGCAACAATGAAAATGTTAGCATAGGTTATGCACAATTACAAAAAAATCTGCTATATATTGCACATTCAAAAACAATATACGGCAGCATAGATTACCCTTTATTTCCAATTTCCTTTTGATGCATAAAGTACTCCAGAAGTTCTTCAATATAAGAATCTGTTTTTAATTTTAGAATAGAATGAGATATAGCTCATTCCTCTCACAGATGCCAGTCACTTAAAATGAAAATTCTGCACATTAGTCTACAAAGCAGAATACTTGGTATATCACATGATAAATAAAGGATTAACTATCATTAGTAAAAAGGCTGTTATTGACTATGGATTGGAAATGGATTACGTAGTGGGAATCAACAATTTGATAATGAGATGAGTGAGTTTGGTGACCAGGGAGAGTTATCATATACAGATTCTGAGTCACTAAATTAATATCTAATTATATATAAAATATTTAAAGAAATGAATTCTATAATCTATTTATAAATGTGTTTCATATAATTGAAATTCTACATTTGATGTGCACATTCAAAATAAACTTATTTTAAGCTATAATTATTTTTATGACATGAGTTATTCACTCTCAATGAAATTATCTAACTATATAACTCTTAGACATGCATTTTTTTCCCTAATGTTGATATTCACAACATTCTCACCCTTGTCTCATGGGTTTTTCCTTTATTTTCCCAGAGATAACAGTTACTTTAATGGTGAAATGAAATTGCTCAGCTTCCCTGGCACTCTGTGATAAACAAATAGTCTAAAAATGTAGTTTTGCAAAAGTCAGTTTTGATGCCACACCCACTACACCTGAAAATGTGGACTCTATATTTCCATATCATATATAGTATTGCAAACCAGTGTTACCTTAAAAAATATATATATATAAATCAATTTTGAAACATGTTTGAAATGACCACACATATTTTAAATAAAATTTAGGAAAGGAAAAAAATGTAGTTTTGTTAGCATTCCATTTTTCCTGAAAATTAAATATAATAAGTTCAGCATACACATTTACATGCCAATTACCTTGTTGTTTGATTTCATACTGGCAGAACTATTTGTTTGTTTGTTTCATGTCACATCTTTAATGTCTCGATTCATCTGTCAGTTTTATCTGTAAAAGTTACTTGCCCAGGTGATACGCTTAGCTCCTAGACACTGAGCAAAAGAGAATCTGGATCTGTGTTGGGCCTTTTCCCTTTGACAAGTAAACAGGGTCTGCTACCCTATGACACCTGCTGCCACCATATCCTGGGTATGTAGTTTCTGGGTATATGTGCAAATATTAAATGATAGCTTCACCCTTCCCTGGACACAAGTCTGTAAGTGTTTCATTCTTTCTACTATTTTATAATTGGAAAAACAATACCTCATCCTTTTATCCTGTTCTTAAATCTGTAGTCATTGGGGTAATACCATTATGCATACTATGGATATACAACCACAGCTTGCCCAAAATGTCGTAAAAGGATGTGCATGTAAAATTTTTGCTAACGAATAAAAATACACAATTATTAGTTACTTTTATGTCCAGAGTAATCATATTGTCCTGCTTTATGTGATATTCCTCTTTAATTGTTGTTCTCACAGATCTTGGATCTCCCAAAGTTGTTGATTTAGACAATCAATTGTGGACACTGCATTTATGTCTTTAGAAACAAATTGTTACCTCTTTTAGCCTCAAAGGGGATGATCACTATAATTTCTAAAGATTTGTCCAGTTCTATTATTTTATGAGAAGTAGGAATCACCCCAGTACACAGAAAAATAGTGATATATAAAAAAAACCTTGAAATCTACCCATTCCAAGTAATAATATGAAATTTACTTTCATTTTGAACTAATAATCTAACTTTTCTGGGTATTGGTGTTTTCAAGTGCAAAATAATTTTATGCACACCCTCTGAAGCAAGATTGGTTTTGATTGCCATGGAGGATCTTTTTCTATTTATTTTTTTCTCAGAATATCTTCAAGAGACTGAGGAGGTAGGACAGGATCAGTCAAAGGCGGAATAGGCTGATTATGGAGATCTCTTCCTAACAAGTCTCTCCTCAGTAAAGAAACCTCTGCTATTAAGAGAGGAAACGTTTTACTTTCTTTTCTAAATTTGTGAGTATAAAGTAAGCTTGGTTTTATTTTGCTAGCATTTTCCATGGTGCCTTCAGCTGGTTCACTTGGTCATATATATTTTTTTAAAGATTCCTTCTGTTTATGCATGTAAGAACTGGAGCATAAGTCAGAGAGTGAGGCAGTGAGTGAGCGGATTCACCAGAGAGAATGTGGAGCAGAGCAGGTGGATGTACTGAAATACAGTGCTGAAGGGAGCAGTGGGTGAGACAGGAGAAGTCTGGTGCTCCATGTATGTCAGCTCTCTGGCTTGGGATCAAACTCAGGCTGTTGTAGCTGGTGGTGATACCTTGATGGTGATACCTTGATGGTGCTGTGCCACCAAGGAGGACCTCATTTGGTCATATTTTTATGTAGTACCAGAATATATGGGGAAACTTCAGACTTTTCTGATTCTATCATTATAGCCCTTTGCATGCAACAGTGTTACATACAATGGCAACGTTATAGCGTTCCTTTCACATTATGGATAGTCATTTTACCAGGGATGCTGAATTATCACCAATATACTTGGAATGTGTTGGTATAGCTAGAGTCCTGGAAAATCTCAGGTCCTGTTCTAATACTCCATATTATAGTTATGAAGCATGTTAGCCACCAAGTCTGTCTACATCTAGAAAATAAATGCACTGGAAAGATGTAAGGTAAATGAAAATGATCAGGCTTTTCTGTCCCCCTGCTGTTAATGTCAATGCTAGACACCTGTGGTCTTGCATGCATGCCTAATGACCAGAACCTAAGTAGGATGTGAGCATGCACAAGTGGAAACACCTGGACTGAGACATGGGCTATCTAAGGGCAGCGTCATGAGGATGTCAACAGAGAGCAGCAAGAGAAAAGAAAGGAGTAGAAGAGGAGAGCAGAGGTTAGAGAGCCCAAAGTGAAGATTCTCTGGGGGCTAGGAGGCCTGCCAGCCTCCTGGCCCCTGGACTCCCCACTTGCAAAGTGCTTGGTCACCTCTGGTGTAGAAAGATCAATAAAAGCCTGAAAAAGCCACCAAGGGCTCCAGGACTCTTTGACCCGTCTGTGTGGATCATGGAGAAACTGCTCCATGTCTTGCTGGCACTACAAAAGATCAAACCAAATTCTGGACTATTAAGTAGCTACCTAGATAAAGTGGTTATGGAATCCAGAATATAAAGTAAGGTAGAATAATAGAGCAAAAATGAGAATTTGATCCAGGTGTTCTACCCATAGGTAAACCCGCACTAAGTTCAAACAGTGAATGACAAATTTTCATAAAGTGTTGTCTTTTATGTTCAGACACTGATCTTATTGTTGATGGCGCCTTCTGACAGTACAATGTCATTAGTTCGCATTAGGTCTCAACCCTTTTACAGGTGAATTAAAAAATTGAGTAGACATGTATTTTCAATCTCCAAGTTAAGTTCAAGTCAGAAATGATTTTTCTCTGGGACCCATAGTGCTTCTCATTTGGTAAGTATTCGATAAACAGTTGTAGATGGAAATGTTCAAATTAGAGTCATATCATAATCAACATTTTATGTCTTATGTCCTGTCATATCTTTTAATCACACACATAACACATGCATACACACAGAGGTACAAATTCAGAGTTCCTAATGCATCTAGTGACAAAATTAGAACTACTGTTATTAAATTCCATTTGTCATGAGCTGTTCTCTATACTGATTACCAGTTATAGGGGCTGTAGATGGAGGGTTAATTGGTGAACAAACAATAGTATAGCTACCTGAGAGATTTGTATGGAACATCATATGATATTTTCCCCAAAACTTTGGAAAATATAAGGTGAATGGGAGGTATCATACCATGATTTTAGTCTTTAACCTTTTATAGATGACTATACTACAGGGCACAAATTCCTTTTTAAGAGATTAAATTAAATTTACCTTGAAAATATTTTTTATATTCTCATTTTATTTTGATAACTATTAATGAGAGCAGCAGTTATGCATTCCCCAAATTGAATAGATATATGCTCATGCATCTTTCAAATAAATGTAATTTTATTTACAAATGTGTTGCCCCCCCAAAGATGCTGGCCTTAAACATGGAGAATATCTAATCTTTGTCTTTCTTCCCAGGAATATTGTCCTTGGAAATTTTTCTGTTTCTCTTACTCAGTGATAACCTATACTAGAATTTACAACTGGAGTTGCTTAGCTGGTGTTTTCACAGGCTTGATTTGCTCTAGATGAATGGATTTAAGCCTGTTACCCTATTATAACCATTAGTAGCACTTTGAGAAGTAAAAGTGATCACCCTATCCAAGGTAAACTGGTTCATCCTAAGATACTGATTGTGTACCACGGGCAAAACATGGGACATAAACTTTTAGTCATTTATCAGTGCACGATGTCTTTAAAATAGTCATTTTTGTTTATGTGCAATGTCTATGTCCTATATAACACAACACTAGACAAAGAAAATACTGTTTCATATTTTTAAAAGATTCACAGAAAAAAAAATGGAATGGATCATTACTTCCCTGGAGAGATTTTAGGAAATTAGAAATCTATATCCCAAAGTTTATTTGAGGAATTATAATAATATTATTAAAAACACTGCTTTTTCAATAATAAAACAAATTTGGAGACATAAATTTAGATTTAAACAGTAACTACTGATATAACCATTAAGCAATTCACCTTCCTAGTGCCAGCATCACAGGACAGATTTACCATCAATTCCAGCAGACAAAGAGAGTTCCAGGGCCCTCAGTGTATTTCAGGCTTTAATGCTCTCAGGGAACCAGGTTCACAGCAGGCAGGGAGTCTGGCATGCAAGGAGGTAGGAATGGCCTGGCAGGGGGCATGGGAGACCTGGTTGCCTGCCTGCCTACTTCCCAGCCCCCCAGATATCTCTACACCCCTTCGCTGGACTCCCCTTCTCATGTCATCTAGTGGTCTTGCCTCTTCTGTAGTCACACAGCTCATCATCTCACTGCCACCACTACCGCTGCTATTATCCCTGCCACTAGGCTCAGGTGTGCACACCTACACATATGAAGTGATGGATACTTCAGGTGTCAACTTTCAGGCATGCTCCCAAGCACCTTCTACATTAACATGATTAAGGCCACTTGTGAAAGCCATAGAGGATAGTGTCTTAAAAACCTGATTAAATGCCAATGGTTAGCAGATATATGAAAAAAATGTTCACTATCACTCATAAACAGGGAAATGCAAATCAAAACCACAATGTGATACCAACTTATACCAGCAAGAATGGCACATATTAAGAACAAAACAAGACAAAAAAACAAGAAACAAGAAATGTTAGCAAGGATGTAGAGAAAAAGGAACTCTCCTACATTGCTGGTGGGAATGCAAACTGGTCCAACCACTATGGAAAGCTGTGTGGAGTTTACTCAAACTTCTGAAAACGGGGCTATCATATGACGAAGCAATTCCATTCCTAGGTATCTACCCAATTAACACAAAACATCACTTCAAAAAGATACCTGCACCCCTATGCTTATTCCAGCACTATTTACAATAGGTAAGATTTGGAAACAACCCAAATCCCCCAAAACAGATGACTGAATCAAGAAGATGTGGTACATATATACGATGGATATTACTCTGCAATAAAAAAACAAACTCATGTCATTTACAGCAATGTGTATGCAGCTAGGAGGGATTGTGCTTAGTGAAATAAGCCACAAAGAAAAAGAAAAATATTGGATGGTTTCACTTATAGGAGGAAAGTAGGGGAACAAAATAAGGGATTGGGAAAACAAGCAATTATAATAAGTTAAAGAAACATAATTAACAGGCAACGATATATCAAAGACGATTACCTTTGCAGGGGAGGGAGAAAAGGGGAAGGGAAGGGAGAGGAATCAAAAAATGAAGAAAGAAAACAAGGGACTATTGTGATGGTGCACAGGTGAACTGGTGGTGGGAATTTAAAAGAGAAAGCATATATTGTACAAAAAAAGAATTATGTTAAATATATATAAAATTTAAAAAATGATTGTAGGGTCAGAGAACTATCAGGTCTTTCCACCCTCCTGCCACTGGTATAATGATGGACACCTGCGGTGCTGCGCGCATGCCTAGGTGGGCATGCGCAAGAGGGCGCACCTGAGTTTGGACACGGGCTTATATGGGCGGCGTCATGAGTACCAGCAGTACCGACCAACAGTGAGAGCAGCGGGAGAGAGAAGTAGCAAAGCAGCCAGCCAAGAGGGTGAGATGCACTGGGAGCTCGGAGGCCTGCCATGTACCTGGCCACCTCTAATAATAAAAGCATAAAAAGCATAAAAGCCACCGAGGGCTCCAAGACTCCTTCCTTTACCCCCTTCTGCTAAGAACCATCCCGAACCTGCCCAGTGTGCCACCTTCCTGCTGCTACAATGATAAAATCTATTTCCAGTAGCTAAAACTTCCCAGTTCTTCATCCGTTTTTTTTTTTCAGTTCTATATTCTATTCTATTTCAAAAATATAATTTTATACTTCAGCTTTTGTCACTGACATTTTTAACATTTCTGTTACCTAATTGTCTTATGTATCGAGTTCAGCAACAGCAGTGTATTACAACTTGTGACTAAGCATATTTACTTTACTTTCTACTACCACTGCAGATTTCAGTTATATACACATCATAAACAATACCCTTCTTCATGTAGTTTTTCTAAGTTAAAAAATATTAAACATTCAGAAACATTCATGTCTAGACTTGCATTGTGTTTAAGTCCATCATTTATTATTATCATTATTATTATTATTAGAAATAGTTTGTATACCAGAGGTGCAGGGTGAGAACATTCACTAGAGACAGACTCAGCAACACTATTTTGTTGTCAGAATTTAAGGAGTTTTTGTTTTGATCATTTGCTTTTGTCTTTTAATTACATCTTTAATTTATTTTTCTAACAATGTTTGCTTCCTTTTCTAGGTGTAGTCCGTATAAAATTTCCATCACCAGTTTACCCATAAACCATCACATAGTCCCTTGTACTCTTTCCGGCCCTGTCTTGCTCCCAATCCCTCCCTCTTTCCCAAAGAATATATCTGATTTGTAGTTGTCTATTTTTGTTTTGTTGTGGTTTGTTGTTGGTGATGATATAATTATTATTTTTCCCTTGATCCTTTGTATTGCTCTTATATGTGAGACCATCTGGTAGTTTCCTTTTTCTTTCTGACTTATTTCACTGAGCATAATGCCTTCACACTCCATCTATGTTTCTCTGAATGGCTTTAGTTTATCTTGTTTGATTGCTGAATAATATTCCATTGTGTACATGTACCACATTTTCTTGATCCAGTCGTCTACTTTTGGGTATTTGGGTTGATTCCAAGTCTTATATATTATAAATAGTTCATGATAAACATAGGGGTGCATGTATTCTTTTGAAGTAATGTTTTCATGCCCTTCAGGTAAATCCCTTAGAATGGGATTGCTGGGTCATATGGTAGCTCCATTTTAGTAGACTGAGGAAACTCCAGCTTTCCATAGAGGATGGACCAGACACCAGCAGTGTAGGAGGGTTCCTTTTTCACCACATCTTCTCCAACAGTTGTAGATGCCAATTATTTTTTTAATATGTGCCATTCTTACTGGTGTAAGGTGGTCTCTTATTGTGGTTTTAATTTGCATTTTCCTGATTGTGAGAGATGTTGGACATTTTTTCATATGCCTTTTGGCTATTTCATTTCCTCTTTAGAGAAGTGTCTTTTATGTTCTTTTGCCCATTTTTTTACTGGACTTTTGACTTTTTTCTTGAGTCATGTGAGTTCTTTGTAGCTCTTTGTGATTAATCTCTTATCAGTTGTATGGATTGCAATATTTTTCCCCCAGACACTGTGATGTCTCTTTGATTGAGTAATCTCTCTTTAATTTGATGTAGTCCTAGAAGTTTACCCTTTCCTTCATTTTCTTTGCTTGGGGGTTGAGTCTTTAAAGATTTTACTGAGATATATGTTATATAGTGTATTGCTTATATTTTCCTCTATATATTTTATAGTTTCAGGTCTTATGTCTAAGTCTTTGACCCATTTTGAGTTGATTTTTGTGCATGGTGAGAGGTAATAGTTTAGCTTCACTCTTTTGCATGTAGCAGTCCAGATTTCCCAGCACCATTTATTTAATAAACTGTTCTATTGCATATTTTTAGTACCTTTGGAAAATGTTCACTGTCCAAAGATCTGTAGGTTTATTTCTGGATTTTCAATTTGATTCCATTGGTCTGAGTGTCTGTTTTTGGTCCAGTACCATGAAGTTTTAACTAATGTGGCTTTGTAGTACACTTAGAAGTCTGTATTTGTGATGCCTCCATTCCCTTTCTTTTATATTAGGAGAGATTTGGCTATTTGAGTTTTTTTTTTGTGTGTGTGTCTCTATATGGATTTCATCAATATTTGTTCTATTTCTTTCAAGAATGTCATTTGAATTTTTACAGGAATAGCATTGAATTTGTAAATTGCTTTTGGTAGGATGGCCACACCAAAATTAGTTGCCTTTCTATATACAAATAATGAACTAGAAGAAAAAATTAAGAAAGCCATCCCATTATCATATCATAAAAACAAATTAAATTAAATCCCTAGTAAAAAACCTAGCAAAGAAAGTCCTAGGCTTTTCTTTTGTTTTTTGGTTGTCTTACAACAATTTTTGGATAATACTGGCTAATTATTTTATAGACTACTGCTCAGTTTGAATTTGCCTGTGTTTCTTCCTGCTTAAATTCAGATTACTCATTTTTGGTGAAAATACCCTAAAATTTAGTTTCTATATTTATTTCATGGAATCATATCGAGAGACACTTGATATAAATATGCTTATCAGTATTGATGTCCATTTCAATCATTTAGTTAAGATGACTCTAGTCAGGTTTCTCAAAATCACATTATGATTTTTTTTTCTTTGTAATAGCCTAGCGTGTTGCAGGGAGATATTTTCACAGTATGGAAATATGTCTTATTTATCTTAATATATTAATATTAGTACTTACTGATAAAAAATTATCTGATATAACTGCTACTGAGTTGTTTACCAAATTATTTTTCTGTTTTCATCACTCTTTCTACACTTACTAGTTAAATGACAGCGCTCCACACAGTCCTTCATTTACTTATATTCAATTATTTACTACTATAATCATTGACTCATAAATAATTAATATATATATAGATTATTAATATACCTTGTAACAGCTTATATTTTTAGATACTATATTGTCTGGAATTAGCTGGTTACTGTTATGAATGTTCCAAATGTTTCAAATCATTACTCTTTATTAGCTAATAGTACCATATTTATTTTTAAAATGTGGGAACTAAGATAACTTGCTCAATTCATTCCACCATATAGAAAAAATTGAACCTCAGCACTCTGCCACCATAGTCCTTACTTTTAACTAAAATAATACATTTCTTCCACAAAGACTTTAAGATAATCAAAGGAAGTATTTTTTTTTCTCTCTTGATATCCACATGCCTGTAAACTAGATTAGTGAGTGAGTAAAGTGTGCCAGAATCTTAGCAGGCTGGGGCCAGAAGACAGCATCTGCTCACGAGAATGAGGACCCTAACAGGTTGAAGAGCGAAGATCCAGGGGCACAGATCCTAGGTAGGAAGGTAGAACCATCAAAGATATAACCGGGTGGTTTTGTCATGTATTAACGAAGGTCTATCAGTAGTATCTTCTTGGTGTGTTGTCTTAGCCATGATCATATAACTAGGATTATATACCATGATGGTATGATGGGAGAAAAATTATACCTGTGGCAGTTAACTAATCAAATCTAAAAGGCAGATCAAAAGACTAAAAACAGGTAGCAAGCACTACTTACAAGAAATTCAGTGGTAGGTAATTACATATTTGATGAAATGTATAAATATACATATCTAGAAATAAGAGTAGTCAGAATCAGGTGAACGATATTTATGTAATTAAGCAGATTACAGAGTGCAGAATAAGCATAATTTCTGTTTCACAACAGGGCCAACACAGGAACTGAGAGGAACATTGCAACTCAGAAAAAGTACAGCCTCCAAGTTTTTCTCTTCTTTAGAAATATCATAGCCAGGGCCAAGCCTAGAGTGAACAGATATCATAAACTTTTGGTGAAGCTGAAGACTGTTGATGTTTTTATTGTCCCTGTGAGGACAGCTGAGGCACTATATTTTTGTAGTCATCTATTCACTCTTTATCAAGTGCCTATAATAAACCATGTTATAAGTAGGATAGACCTGATATAGACATGATCTACATACTCAATAATTCATATTCTAGTGAGGCATTGCTCTGATAAGGAGTATTGAGTGACTCAAACTTGTGGTAGTATGTCTGTTGAGAGATAAGAGAGGTTTCACAGAGAAAATAGATCCATCTGTGAATACAGTAGGAACCAAGAAATTGAGATAAGTGCTGACATAAGTATATACCTGTTACAAATATATTATCTATTATAAAAGATATTACCGTGTTTTGTCTTTATCTGGCTTATTCCACTTAGCATAATGGCATCAGTATCCATATGCAAATGGCAATATTTTCTCCCTTCTCATACCTGAAAAATCAGATTCTCCAATCATATTCTAATAGGTAAGTGAATATAGATAGCTCTGAGTAAATTCCAACAGAAAGTAATCACCAAAGTCATTAATATTTGACACAAAATCTGCATACCTAATAGGTTCTCACAATTGTGCTTGTTAGTACCAAAAGATCATAGGGAAGGAGGGTGAGTGGTGGGAAGATGATAAACTGAAAATGTTGGGTCTGTAGCTATACCTTAATTTCCAAACTTCTGGGACATCCACACCTCTTGTGCTATATAGTTTGCCTCTACACTACCAGACAGGCTCAAGATGATTAAAAAATATGAGAGCCTGGGCTTTCCCCCAAATCCTCAATGCTACATTCATGCTTTCTTTAATTTTATGGAGTCCTTCAAGCTAAGTGGGGTTACAGGATTCAGTGACAAAGAAAGATATATGGTTACAAAACCTCAGGAAAGGTCTTGTGTCATTTTGCCAGGATTCAAATTATTAGTGAAACAATTGCCTGCCCAGAAGATATTTGAGGCAAAAAAAAAAAAAAATCACATTGCATCACATCAAAAAATTAACAACGGGGGCCTCCCTGGTGGGGCAAGGCATAGTCATAGGAAGGTCTATGCAGGCACTGCAGCATGAGTTCAATCTCCGGCCAGAGAGGTGACCCACATGGTGCGGTAGACCTCTCCTGTCTCCACCACTGCTCCCTTCAGCGGTGTATTTCAGTAGATAAGCCTGTTCTGTTTCCCACTCTGTCTCTAGTGATTCTCTCACTTCCCTGCACCTCTGGCCTGTACCCCAGTTCTTGTATGCATGAATAAATAACTCTTAAAAAAAAACAACCTAATAACAACTTTCCACAGTAATCACTAACCAAAAATGGCAGATTGTAACCTCAGAAACAGCAGATTCTTCTAATTAGTTATGGTTGACTGACCACACATGCTGATTTGGCTATACATGCTGGCAGAAATTACAGCTAATTGCCAATGGTAACGAAGGTTATATTCACTAATTAGATAGATATCACAAACAAAATTCTAAATTGTTTCAAGAAAAGATTGCAATTGTAATCTGAAGACTGGTAAATAATAAGGCAGCTGTTTACAGTTCATTAAATGAATATTATCATAAGAAATATGTTAGTGAAATCTCTTCTATGTCATAATTACAAAAGGAGATTATACATGCTCTTCTCACTTTTAAGGTCTGAATTTACAAATCTACATGTGTATCTATAATTAGATACATAAATTTATAGACAAATAGGAACAATTTATTTACATTAAATATCTGTAAATGAATAATATCAATGAAAGACTTGGAGGGGAATAGGACATGAAAAAATGATACTGAGATTTAATAGCAACACATTACAAATGACAGGGAAACATTAATGGACATTCGATGCAGCAAACCATTATTTATGACATGGTCACCTTTGCTGTAAGCAGATATTCTGCAACCATTGAGACTGGTGGGAAACTTAAAACTTAAAAACCCATTTCCTTCAATTTTATAGCTCCTGTAACTGAAATTCAGGAGCAGGAATGTAAGAGAAGGGGACACAACTAACAAGTATTAAAGCACAAATGTCTATGCCTTTTATAGAATTCACTCAGTCAATCCTTGTATGAACCTTAAAAGGCAGGTATCTGTAATTTTGATAAATTAAAATTGATGTGATTTAGTAAAAGTCATTTTGCATTTAAACATTTGAGTGTTCTTCCTGCTTCCTGGATATCATATTTATTTTTTTCCTTTGGTTTGGGGAGTTCTCCACCATAACTTCTTTGAATAGTTTCTTTATTCCCTTTTCTCTCTTCACCTTCTAAAATGCCCGTTACCTTTTTGTTTCCTCTTTAAATGGAATCTCCTTTTTTAAAGATTTTATTTATTTATGCATACAGGAACTGGGGTGTAAGCCAGAGGTTCCAGGAGTGAGAGGATTCATCAGAGACAGAGTGGGGAACAGAATAGGTGTAATTATTGAAAACACTAGTAAGAGGAATAGCAGGTGATACAGGAGAGGTCTGCTGCGCCGTGGGCTAAGCTCCCTGGCCAGGGATAGAACTCATGCCACAGTAGCTGCCAATAGCTTGCAAACAATGACTTCAGCACCTGACCACCGGGAGGCCTTCTAATTAAATCTTTTATTCACATAGAGTTTCTCCATTTTTCCTAAATCATAATTCTCTCCTTCCACTGGCTGATTTGTACATTTGTGTCTTACATTCCTGAAATTCTCTTCTAGAACTTAATTTAAAATGTTTTCCATATTCATCCAAATTTAATTCATCATCTCTTGTGTTCTTTCAATATCTTCAGTCCTTTTAGTGAAAAATTCTTTTTTTTCCTGGACCTCCTTTCTAAGAACCTGCACCTGCCTTTCTATGTTGAACTCTCTTTCCAGTACCTCTTTCAGCACTTTCAAAATTGTTACTCTAAAACTTTGTGTCTTTACTTTTTTTTTTCTGTGTCCTTTATATTTGCCTCTGAACTTACACACTTCTCCTTTTGCTTTTTCATCTTGTATTCAGATGCTCCTTCCTTCGTAAGCATGTGATTTGCTTTATTTATACTCCTTTATGGCTGAGGTACTGTGGTTTTTATTTAGTTTGTTCATTTCTCTTATTTTCTTAAAGATTTATTATTTGTGCATACAAATAGGCCAAAGATGCAGGGTACAGGCCAAAGATGCAGGGGTAGAAGGATTCATTAGAAACAGAGTGGGGAGCAGAACAGGCAGATCTACTGAAATGCACTGCTGAGTGGAGGAGTGGGCAAGGCAGACGAGGTCTCCTGTGCCATGTGGGTCAGCTCCTTGGCTGGGGATCAAATTCGTGCTGCAGTGGCTGTGGATAAGTTCATAGTGCTGAGACTTAACTCTTTTTCTACCAAGGAGTCCCCATGTTCATTTCTCTTCTTTACTCAACATTGGCAGTAAGCAAGAGAGGGAGTGAAAAGTCATGAGTCCAGCGATTCAGTCTAAGTTCTGGTGATGATTTCTGCTCAAGGAAGATATATCTATTCTGCCTCCCATGAAACAATCTGTTTAGTGTTCAGATATCCTAAATTCACACTCCACAACTTTGCTGTGCCCTTCAGTATCATGGGGTGTTCCACTAAGTCTGTGTCACCACAACTGGGTCACCAAGTATAATCTGTAGTACACAAAAAGCTGGGCACATAATTCCTTATATTACTGTATGGGGGCATCAGGGGCGGGCTTAAGGATACAGGTCACCCAGTAATGTCCATTTCCTGCGAAAGGGACCAGATTGCAAAAATCCAGTGACTAACTCACTTGGATCTTTCTGCACATAGTATAAATAAGCCTCTCCCATGTGCTCTACTTGCCTCCAGATTATTTAAGATGAAGCCAAGATCAGGTCCATGCGGAGAAAATCTTTCCCTGTTTTCCCTTTTCCTTCAGGTCTTCCTGCTGGGAGAGACAGGGGTCTCCCTTGACTACAACAGCCAACTGCTAAACTCTTAGAACCTGAACTCGTGTACTTGTGTATGTGCATGCTCCACTGCTTCTTCAAAATAATGCCACTGATTCACCCAGCTTTTTCTGTAGCCAATCATTTGTCCCAACTTAATTTCTTCACCATTGCATACTTTATTTTTTTTAAAGATGTATTTATTTATGCATTCAAGAGCTGGGGTAAAGGTCAGAGTCGCGGGAGGTGAGAAGATTCACCAGACACAGAGTAGGGAGCAGAACAGGCATATTGACAGATACACAGCTGAAGAGAGCAGTGGAGGAAGCAGGAGAGGTCTGTTGGGCCATGTGAGTCCCCTCCCTGGCCGGGGATTGAACTTGGTGCTGCTGTGCCCTCAACCCACTGAACCACCAGAGAGGCCCACCATTGCATACTTTTTAAAAAAGCCTACATCTCATTATATCATAATAACACCTAAAATATTTAAAATAATTTATTCATATAACACTTGTTATTCAAAACTTAGTCAAACCGGTATTTATGTACTCAGGGGACTCCATATTGGTACAAGGGGTTAAATCTCAGCACTATGAAGCTACTAGTAGCCACTGAAGCATGAGTTCACTCCCCAGCCAGCAGGTGACTCACATGGAGCAGCAGACCTCTCCTGCCTCGACCGCTGCTCCCCTCAGCAGTGTATTTCAGTAGATCCACCTGTTCTGCTCCCTATTCTATCTCTGGTGAATCCTCTCACCCTCACCCCCACACCTCTGACCTGTATCCCAGTGCTTGTATGCATAAATACAATAATTTTTAATAAATAAAATATACTCAAGACATCCCTGCTGACAGTCTCAACATTTATAAATCATAATAAAGTCAAGAAATATTTCCATAAAAAAGCAAAATCAATTAATCTTTTATTTTATATTTTATAGTTTTCCTGAAATTTTATATTGTCTATTTTAAGTAGAATTTCATATAGTAAGTGTACCATGAGTATAATATTGTGGCTCTTTTAACATTTTATTGAGAAAATCCCATTTCTATTCATTTTCTCTTCTCATTGAAACTATAATCTCTCAAACTGGCTTCCCATTTCCTGGCAGTAAAGAATTAAGAACTTCAAAACTCTCTTCAAGGAGTGAAGATAGGTGTTAGAGTTGTTTCAAATGTTTTCCACATATGTGTTTATAAAGAAGACTAGCAAAATATACTGCGTCTGAAAAACTTTGATAGATTTCATCTTAATTTCTAAATTAATTATTAATTTCTAATTACTTATTTAGAAAAAATTAAACTATGAACATCTTTTCAAACTTACCAAGAAAAAAATCCCACAACTTTCTAACATCAAAAGTGAAGGAGGAATACTAAATTTTGATTCCACAGATATTAAAATACAACAAATAAATATTATTAACAGTTACATGTATACAAATTTGATAATTTAGGTGAACTAGAATTTATCCAAGACATAAATAATATGAATACCGAATTTATCCAAGACATACCGAATATGACATACCGAATTTATCCAAGACATAAATAATATGAATAGGTTAGTCGTGATTAAGGAAATTTAATCAACTATCAACAACCTTATATATAAGGAAATTACCCACTCACATTATTTCTATGTATGTAAGAGTGTTTTCAATTTGAATTTAAGTGCTGTAATCCATCACATCAACAGACTATGGAAGTATTAATATAATCTTGTCAATCAATGGAGAAAATGAATTTGAAAAAATCTAAATACATTTCACGATAAAACAAAAAATTCTTTCAAAACAAAGGAAGCTTCCTTAACTGGATGAATTAAATGTATGGAAGAGCTACAGCTAGTATTATAATTAATGATTAGAAAATACGTGCTTCACTCTTTGATTAGGTGTTCTCTTCTAGTCCCTCCTGTTTAACATCATACTGGCGACTGCAGTATTTACTTACTCAGTGACTTGCTACTTTATTAAGTTTAAGCATCACCAAAGTCTTCATAGATGAAGCTGATGTTTAGATAGCTGTTGTAGTAACCACATTAGACATTGCATTCAAACTGCACTCTAAATTGCATTCTAAATACTACACTCTAGCCTCTGTTCTCGACTGTCTCATGAAGTACTGTGTAACTCAGCTGCTGGGGTTGTAAATTGGACCTTGCAAGGATAAGTCAGCCCTTTCATAGATTTCTGGGAGTAGCAGCATGTTGAGATATCAATTCTTCATCTGGCTATATCTTTGTTATAGTGTCATTTCTTCTAAAGAATACAAGCAGGCCATTTTTTTTTCCTCTAGGATCTTAAGTTTCTTGAACTCTGCTGTGTAAAAAGGATCACACTGGAACAGAGACTAAGGAGAAAAGAGAAAGCTGCTTTGAGTTAGATAGATGCTGTTTTGATATTTAGAAAGCCCTCAATTATCTAAAGCTTTCAACAACAAGAATGTTATGTGCTTTTTCAAGATAAAGAGGAAATGACATCAGAAGTTTCTAATTTCAGAATTAAAAGAAATTAATATCCTCACACACCCACATTCATGCCCACCCACATAGAGAATTCCAGAAGAAGTTCATCACCCTTGAAACTGCTCCTCCTCCTAACTTAGATATTGCAGTTAAAACCTTTCCTTATTTGGCTTCTTAGTCACCCAAAAGGAAAAGTCACAGTTCATCTGCTTTAAATCAACCCTTTTCACCTTACACATCAACACTGTTCTAAGGTCCACTAATGTCAACTCCACGATGTCTCTGTCATTTCTTTCTTTAGCATGAGAAATACTTATAGTCCTTCTCACTTCTTCTTGGACTCATGTTATATCTTTCCATATTCTAGCTGCTCTGTATTTTTTTTTTATTTTCAATAAAATTAGATTCTGCTTCCTATGCTTGGAATCATCTCTCCACACTTCCCTTTTTTTCGCAATTTAGTTCACACTTCAGGTATCAGTTATTCTGCAGCATACTTTCCTACAGAAATAAGGGAGATAAGGGAGGTCTTCTTTTAATAGGCCCTTATGGAATGATATATATTTATTTATAGCACGTATAATGATAACAGTAATTGTGCAGTTGTATTTTAATACTTGGCTTACTACTGGAATGCACTTAAAAATTATGTATACCACTGCTCTGCAACACTGTTGCTATTTGTAATCAAACATTTTCTTTATTACTTCTAGTGGGTTATCCTTGAAAATGTCCAAAATACTAGCAAAAGTTATCAATTGCTTGCTTTTATTATTTTGAACTCTTACTACAGATGAGTGAGGGTGTGGGTTAGACTAGGTGGTTTTTTTAAAATTTCATTTATTTTTATGTAGAAGAACTGGGGTGCAATCCAGAGATGGGGGTAAGTGGATTAACCAGAGACAGAGTGGGGAGCAAAACTGATGAATTCACTGAAATATACTGCTGAGAGAAGCAACTGTTGAGATAGGAGAGGTCTGCTGAGCCATATATGGATTAGTTCTCTGGCTGGGGTCAAACTTAGGCCTATATGGTGATAATGCTGAGACAGCCCTTAGGCCACCAGAGAGATCCTAGACCAGGTAGGTTTTGGAGTCTTTTTCTTAACTTATCTAAAGAAGTTTAACCAAGCTACTTTCCATTTGTATATTGCAAAAGTTTCTTAACATCTCTGTAAGTTAGTGGGCTTTCTTAGGAAATGTAGATAGTAATACTGCTGAAACTCATAGGGTTTTTAAAATGATGGTGTTAATTCAATTAATATATGTGAGAGTACACACATAATGTCCAATCTTTAGTGTTATCAAGTATTAGTTTGCATCTTAGGATATTTATGTATTCAGGAGACATATACATATAGCTATATCTCAGGAATTCTTCTAGACACAGAGAAAGTAATCAATTCAACTGTCAGAAATAAGCTTCCATTATCTTGAAAGCAGCTTTTAAAACAGAGGCATCACAAACTTTTGCATCATCCTTTGATCTATTTCCATATTTCATTTCTGTTATTGCAATATGGAGACTTCTTTCACTAGGAAGTCTTAAAACCCCTTGAAATCACCTCATAGCAATCCTACTCCTGAGTAGTTGTATGTGTGGCATTCAGAACTAGAAGAACAAATGAATGGGACAAACTATCGTGTTTTTCAGTGTGTGTGTGTGTGTGTGTTTGTAACCTTTTACACAAGATTCATTTTGAAAAGCCTGTAGTAGTGGTGGTTATGAAAAAGAGTATGAAGAATTCAGTCTTTGATTTATCTCTCTGATTGTCATCACTTGAATCCGAAGAGTACCAGCATGTGCTTTGAACATTAATAGCAGAGAACTGAAAACGTTCGATAAATGGAGATGGACCTCACAAAATGCATGCAAAATCCTTATAATGCAGGTACATATCTTTCATTTGTTCACAAATATATGAAGAATTCAAGCCATTTTATGTACATTTCTGTGACTATACTACTTTGGACACTCAGTTAAGGGAAGATAAGGATTGGTACAGCTCTTTGCGTGGAATTTCCAAGCAGGTTGGATTTTCCTGGCTGTGATTTCAGTCATTATAACTACATTTGATACTCACAGATGGTCCCCAGGTTGCTTCCAACCATGCCCATTTGTCAGGAAAATAGTGAGCTTGTTGTCTGCTCGATAACTTTCAGAAGGTCCTTGGTTTCCTGCTAAGTGTGAACAAAGAGGGGAACCTTCCAGGTGCTGACCATATACCAACTCAGGCCTGGAGCCCTGCCAGAAGAGAGGTCCAGCAAGTTAGGTCTAATTGCTGCTTTGCTTAGTGACACCTGTTGAAACTGACAAGCCAACAAAGCTGAGATCCCATGCTGAACAGTGGAATTAGGGACACTCCTGTCTGCCAAAAACATGGTTCTATGACAGCAGGAGCCTGAGAATCACATTAACAGTGTAGTGAATGTGTACATGTGATTTCTAAGACTTCTGGGATAAAATTTTGCATTTGAACATTAAAAACAGTTGTGATTCATAAAATTACAATCAATAGATTTTTTTATTATTTTACCTATGTATCACATGTCATGAGTGTATTATTTAGTATATTTTTCAAAAATTACTTAAGAAAAAATTGGTTTTCTTATAAAAAAACCAACAATTTTCAAATGATGATAATAGTAATAATAGCGATAATAATGTTGACTAATTTTTTACTGAGTGCATCTTTTTGGACAAATATTTTCTTATTTTACATGTATTGGCTCTGTAGTGGCAGGACAGGGGCACACTGGACAGGTTCTTGATGGTTCTTAGCAGACGGGGGTAAAGGAAGGAGTCTTGGAGCCCTCGGTGGCTTTTATGCTTTTTATTGTCAGAGGTGGCCAGGCACATGGCAGGAATGTGTGCAGGGGGGCCAGGAAGCTGGCGGGCCTCCCAGCCCCCGGCGCATCTCATCCTCTCAGCTGCTTTGCTACTGCTGCTCTCTGCTCGTATTGGTCAGTACTGGCATCCTCATGACACCGCCCATATAAGCCCGTGTCCAAACTCAGGTGCGTCCATTTGCACATGCCCACCTATATTCATGCATATAGCACTGCAGGTGTCCATCATCACACCAGTGGTGGGAGGGTGGAAAGACCTGATTTCTCTGACCCTACAGTCCCCCCCCTCAGGCTTTTCCACCATACAAATTAAACAAGTTTTTACTAGGCAAATGTGAACAATGCAGCCATGACAAAAGTAAATACAACCCAATTCAGCAACACAACAAAATATAACACATTACAAATAAGCAAAAATATGCCTAGGCAGGGCACCAACCTAGGGTCAAAAGACAAGATTATTGGCACCAGCAGATGATCCACCACATCTGCTGCCGAAGGCACTGATCATATGAGGTGGGAACCACTCACTGTATCTGCCGTCATACGCCAGGAACCATCAGGCTTCCTGGCTTTCTCTGGCCGTGGTCTCAGCCACAAGCCACACACCGCACCCACCCCCAGGGTGCTCTCACTCTCAGGATTGCAATAAACTTTTGGGGCTAATGGCCCAATCCCCAGGGTACTCTCTGCTGTCACTCTAACACCAATATGACACGCAGCCCCTGCACTCAGGCCAACCCTGTGCAGACGCACATGGGTCGGGGATCTGTGGACACAAGCTCCACATGCGGCCTCTCTTGGGTCCCCTTCTTCAGCTGTGGGCTTCACCATAAGCCACGTTCCCTTCCTGTCCCCCAAGGATGGTTCCTCAGCTCCTCACCCTCACTCTACAACAAAGAGGGCATCACCCACAGGTGATTTCAAGAAACTCACTGGCCTTCTTTAACAAACCTAGGCTGCTTACCAGCTGCTCAGGGCTTCCCAATCTTAGTGCCAGCTTTTGCCTTCTCTAGACTTTTTCAGGATGCTTTCGGCCAAGGCCCACTGACCATGCCTTGATTTTCATCTCCTGGAGTTTACAAACAATCATCCACTCCCCCAGGGTCCCATAAACATAACCTGCCAAATTCTCAGCCTTTTGGCGGCATTGTCATGCATTAGTCCTTTCCTTGCATCAATAGTAGGTGAGCACTGAATCGTGGTCCTCTTTCAGTCTTCTGCCTCAGGGGTCATGGGCTGGTCCTCACAGCTGTCTCCTACTCCACTCGAGGTCTTGTCCCGCAGCTCCAGGACTTGTCCACCTCCTGCATTCCTGCAGCATCTCTGGCTCTTCCCGCAGCGCCTTTAGCTTTTCCTGCAGCTCCTGGACCTTCGCAACCTCCTGTGCTGCCATTTCTTCGCCAACGTTACATGTTAGTGGTCTGCCACCTCTCAGTCCCTCCTGCAGTCTTCTTAGGGTTCTGTACCCGTCTGCATCAACCATCCTGCCGACTAATGCCAATTGTAGTGCCAGGAAGGAGGCACAGGCAAGTTTGGGATGGTTCTAGCAGACAGGGGTAAAGGAAGGAGTCTTGGAGCCCTTGGTGGCTTTTATGCTTTTTATTGTCAGAGGTGGCCAGGCACATGGCAGGAATGGGTGCCAGAGGGCCGGGAGGCTGGCAGGCCTCCCAGCCCCCAGCACATCTCACCCTCTCGGCTGCTGCTTCTCTCTCTGCTGCTGCTGCTGCTGCTGCTGCTGCTGTCCGGCCTGTTGGTTCTCTCAGTCGGCCGGTCCTCGTAGTTCTGGTGTCCTCATGATGCCGCCCATTTATGCCTGTGTCCAACATAGGTGCGCCCACTTGCACATGCCCACCCTGGAATGCTCGCAGCACCACAGGTGTCCATCATCAGTAGTGGGAGGGTGGAAATACCTGATCAACCTTTACCCTACACACTCTTTCCTCCTCTGTCCAGAGCCTCGCAGCTTCCTTGACCTTCCAGCACACAGAGATAGGCAAGCTCTGCCTAGCAGATTGTACATTGACTACTAGACAGGTGCTAGGCTGACTGACCTGGGACCACTTCCAGCTAGTTTGGAGGTTCTGAAAGACACTTGCACATGCCCTGCCTGAACACTCGGGGTTCAGTTGGTCCCTCCCTATTAAAAGAGAGCTTATTGCTGGGCAGACATTGAGCTAAAGACACCTGAGACTGCAATCTGCAGCTTCTTGAGGTATCTGCCTGTGAGCCAAACTCACAGCCTCCTGGCCTCTCTCTTTGGGCCAGAGCCAAAGGGAAAAGGCACTGCCAGTAAATCCTGTGGAGATCATAACTTGGCTCTTCTTGCTGGGGCAGTTTGGAGCTGAAACCCTTGCCCTTATTAATCTACTACAGCAATGACTACATGGCCCACATATCTGACTGTTACCCGGTAAGACGGTTTCTTGGACACTGTACCCATTTCACTCACTGCCAAATCTCATTCCTCTCTGGGATTACTATTTTGTTCTCATATTCAGTTTGTTTTGTTTTGTTTAATTTTCTTCTTTACTTTATTTATATTCCACATATTAATGGAATAATTAGGTATTTCCCTTTCTCCAATGAATTATTATTTTTTTGGCATTTTAAAACAAAATTTTGATTTTATGTATTACTCTTACTTTTTTGCTTTCTTTTCCAGGTGTAGTCCCCATAGAATTTCTATCACCAGTTCACCCATACACCATCACCATAGTCCCTTCTGCTCTTCCTGTCCCTGCCTTGATCCCAGTACTTCCTTCTTCCCTGAAGAATGTCTCTAATATGTAGTTGTCTGTTTATTTTAATTTTGTTTTATTGTTGTCATTGTTTATGTAATTTTTATTTTTTTCATGATCCCTTATTTCCTCCTATAAATGAGACCATCTAGTATTTTTCTGTTTCCTTCTGACTTATTTTACTGAGCATAATCTCTTCAAGCTCCATCCATGTATTTGTAAATGGCTCTATTTTATCTTCTGTGATTGCTCAATAATAATCCATTGTGTATATATACCACATTTTCTTGATCTGCTTGACTATTTTGGGGCATTTGGGTTGATTCCAAATCCTACTATCATCAATAATGATGTGATAAACATAGGGGTTCATGTATTCTTTTGAATTAATGTTTTTGTTTCATTTGAGTAAATCTCTAGGAGAAGGATCACTGGGTCACATGATAATTCTATTTTTAGTAGTTTGAGGAAACTCCATACAGACTTCCATAGTAGTTGGACCAGTTTGCATTCCCACTAGCATTATAGGAGAGCCCCCATTTTACCACATGCTTGCCAACATTTGTTGTTGCTAGTGTTTTTAACATGTGTCATTCTTATTGGCATTAGGAAGTATCTCTTGGTGGTTTTAGTTTGGCTTTCCCTGATTATGAGGGATGTAGAACATTCCTTCACATGCCTTTTGGCCACTTGCATTTCCTCTTTGGAGAAGTGTCTTTTAAGTTCTTCTGCCCATTTTTTGACTGGATTGTTTACTTTATTTTGTTGAGTTATGTGAGTTCTTTGTAGGTCTTTGTGATCAGTCCCTTATCCGATGTATGGAGTACAAAATATATTTCCCTAGTCAGTGAGATGTTACTGAGAAGTGTATGTCATGTGTAATTTTGTCTATATTTTCTTCTATATATTTTATAGTTCCAGGTCTTCTGTCTAAATCTGAGGTCAATTTTGAGTGGGTTTTTGAGCATGGTGAGAGGTAGTAGTCTAGCTTCATTCTTTTTCATGTAGCAGTCCAGCATTCCCACCACAATTTAGTGAACAAGCTGTCTTTGATCCATTACATGTTTTTTCCACCCATACCAAATATCAGTTGTCCATAGATCTGTGGGTTTATTTATGGGTTTTCTATTCAATTCTATTGGTCTGTATACCTGTTTTTGTTCTAGTACCATGCAGTTAAAACTATTGTGGCTTTGTAGTAAGGTTTGAAGTCTGGAATTCTGATGCTTCCATTCCCCTTCTTTATAGTCAGGAGAATTTTGACTATTTGAGGTTTTTGACTATTTGAGGTTTTGACTATTTGAGGTAACTCCATATATATTTCATCAATATTTGTTCTATTTCTTTGAAGAATGCCATTGAAATTTTATTGGAATAGCATTGGATTTTTAAATTGCTTTTGATAATGTAGCTATTTTGATAATGTTAATTCCTCTGATCTATGAGCAAGGAGCGTATTTCCATTTCTTTGTGTCTTCTTCTATTTCTTTTGATAATATTGTATAGTTTTCTTTGTATGGATTCACAATTTCTTTTGTTAGGTTTATTCCCAAGTATCTGATTTTTGTTTCAATTATAAAACATATATATACTTAATGGTTTTCTTAATTTCTTCTTCTTCATGTTGATTGTTTGCATATAAGGCTACTGATTTTTGAGTGCTGATTTTGTATCCTGCTACTTACTAAACATGCTGATTACTTTGATTAGTTTTTCTGTGGAGTTTTTGGGGTTCTTTATGTATATTATTATGTCATCTGCAAAGAATGATAGTTTTGCTTCTTTTTCCCTATTTGAATTTTCTTGTCTTATTGCTCTGGATAGGACTTCCAGTATTATGTTGAAAAACAGTGGTAAAGTGGACATCCTTGCCTTGTTCCAGACCTTAGGAGAAAGGCCTGAAGCTTTTCACCATTCAAAAGATATTGTCTATAGAAGTCATATGTGGCCTTTATTATGTTAAGGTAAGTTCCATCTATCCTGAGAATTTTGAGGGCCTTTATGATAAATGGATGTTGAACTTTGTTGAATGCTTTCGCAGCATCTGTTGATATGACCACATGGTTTTCATTTATTTTTTTAAAGATTTATTTATTTATGCATATAACTGGGGTACAGCCCAGAGGTGTGGGGAGTGAGATGATTCACCAGAGTCAGAGCAAGAGCAGAACAGGCAGATCAACTGAAATACACTGCTGAGGGGAGCAGCGGGCAAGGCAGGAGAGCTCTGCTCTGCCATGTTGGGTCCCCTCCCTGGCCAGGATCAAAATCATATGTAGTGGCTGCAGATACTTCATAGTGTGGTGCTTAACCCCTTGCACCACCAGGGAAGTCCCCATATGTTTTTTAATTTTTCTTTTTATTGATGTGTAGGATTAGTTTAATTGATTTTGGATGTTGAACCATCCTTGTGTCCTGGAATAAATCTTACTTGCCCATCTTTTTAAGCATTGTTGGATCTGTTGGCTAGGATTTTATTGAGGATTTTTGCATTTGTGTTCGTTATAGAGAGTGGCCTGTAGTTTTTTTGAGAGTGTGTGTTGTCCTTGTTCATTTTTGGTATTGGTGTAATGCTGGCTTCATAAACTGTGTTTGGTAGTATCGATTATTCTTTTGATTACTGCTGTGTCTGTTCTGATTTTTCCTCTTTCATTTGTGATCTTATTTGAATATTTCCCCATTTTTTCTTTGTCGACATGGCTAGAGGTTTGTCTATTTTGTTTATTTTTTTCTTAGAACCAACGTTTGGTTTCATTGATCTTTTGGATCATTTCTTAACTTCTATTTCATTTATTTCTTCTTTGATGTTTATTATTTCCTTTATTCTACTGGTATTTTGTTTTTTGTGTTGTTCTTTTACCAGTTCTTTAAGGTGGGAGATTAGGTTGTTTCTTTGAGTTCTTTCTTTTTTCATGATGAGAGCCTGTATTGCTAAGTACTTTCCACTTATAACTGTCTTTGCTGTGTCCCAGATATTCTGGAGAGTTGTGTCTTCATTATCATTCATCTCAAGGTAATTTTTGATTTCTTCTTTTATCTGCTCACTGATCCAGTGGTCTTCCAGTAGAGTGGGTTTCAGTCTCCACAATGTAGGAGGGTTCCTTGCCTTCTTTTCATGGTTTATTTCCAGTTTGATGCCCTCATGGTCAGAGAAAATAATTGGTATGGTTTCGATCTTAGTGTATCTGTTGATGTTTGTTTTGTGTCCCAGTGTGTGAGCAATCCTAGAGAATGATCCGTGTGCACTTGAAAATGTGTACTCAGATTTTTTTGGGTGCATTACATTCTATAGATGTCTGTCAACCCCAAGAAGTCTAAGTCCTTGTTTAGAGTTTAGTATTTTTGTCTCTTAGATCTATCCATTGTTGAGAGTGGTGTGTTGAAGTTCCCTACAACATACGTATTTTCTTTACTCTATGTTTTCAGATATGGTAATAATTTATGTATTTTGGTGCTCCTTCATTCAGTGAGTGTATGTTGATGAGTGGTATATCTTCTTGATGTATTGTCCCTTTAATTATAATGTAGTGACGATTTATGTCTCTTTTTACCTTTTTTAGTTTTGATGTCTAGCTGTTCCTGCTTTCTTTTTGGGCCCATTTTCTTGCAAGATAGTCTTCCAACCTTTACTTTCAATATTTTTTTTATCTTTTGTAGTTAAATGTGTTTTCTGAAGACAGCAAAAGGCAAGGTTCCATATTTTTAATCCTCTGTGTCTTTTACTCCTCTGTCTTTTAATACTCTATGTCTTTTAATTGATGAGTTTAATCTGTTTACATTTCGGGTTAATATTTATATGTTGGTGTGTGTTTGTGCCATTCTGATTATCTTGAAGTACATTTTATTCCTTGTGTTGTTTTTCTCTTCTTATTCAAGCTTCTGTTAGTTTTGACTTTAGGATCTCTAATAGTATTTTTGGAGTGGGGGTTTACTCATGAAGAAATTCTGGAGTTTCCATTTGTCTCTCTCATCTCCTTCTGGAATTCCTATAACTTTTATTTTTTCTTACTTCATGGAGTCTGATAGTTCTTGAAATGTCTCCTCATTCTTTCTCCTTCTTGTCCCTCTTTCCTTTTCTTTTTTTGGTTCATTTTTGTGTCTGAGTCTTCAAGAGTACTATTTGTTCTTCCAGTTCATCAATTCTGCTTTCATTGCTTTCCCCTGAGTTTTTCAGCTCCCCTGTTAGTCTTTTAATCTCCTGCATTTCTTTCATTTCCTTCTTTAGGGACTCATTTCATTCTTCAGTTCTTTATTTTTCTCATATCATTCTTTTCTTTTTTGTCTTCTTTCAGTTTTTTAATCATAGCGATTCTAAATTCTCTTTCTAGGAGGCAAAGAAGTTCTTCCATGTCATTGTTGTTGGGTTCTGGTGACTGATTTTCTTTTTGTGCTGTGAAATTCCCTGGGGGCTTACTTGTTTGTTTTTTTTTTTTGTTTGTTTGTTTGTATTTTTTATTCTTCCTGATGTTTGTTTTCTGGTTTGTTCTATGTGCTGGGACACTGTGCTGCTTGTATTGGTGGACATCTCTTCAGGGTGCTCCTTTTGGGATATCAGAAACTGGTAGTCAGAGACCAGCATTATGTGCTGCAATGCCAAAAGTGTTGTTATGTTGTGGATATGTTGACAAGCTTTGTCCCTGATGGCCCACACTCTCTGTAGTTCCTCCATTCCAGGCATCGATGGTGGGGTCCCTATCTTCCCTGGGGCAGGAGGCTGCATGCTCTCAAGGGTAGAGGGTCCTGCTCTTGTTGGGCTTCCAACTGGGGCAAGGTTTGGGAGCTTTAGGTGGTGATTGTGTCTCTTCCCTGCTCAGCCTGGTTGTGGTTAGGGGTTGCATGCTTTCATAAGTGAGTGTGGCCTGTCCCTGTTCAGCCTAGCTATGGCTGAGGATTGTGTACCTTCAGAGGTGGGAGTATATAGCCCCTCTTTGGCCTGGTTGTGCCTTTGGGTTGTGTGCTTTCACAGGTTGGCATGTCCAGTGAGTGCCAGGCCTGGCAGTAGCTGGGGATTGCACTGCTTTCACAGGTTGACATTGCCTTCTCCTGCTTGGCCTGACTGTGGCTGGATGTTACACACCGTCAGTGGTGGGCATAATCACACCTCTGCTCGACCTATGGCTGCTACGGAAATACCCTGACCTCTGAACATGGAGGGGGACTTGGAGGGGTGTGTGTGTGACTTTATACCCCTGGCTCCACCCCAGGTGTATGACTGTGGTAGGAGATGTGTGTGTCTGTGGATCTCACCTCTGCTCAATGGCCACGTTCAACTCAGTTCCTAATTGCAGTCTTGGGACTTGGCAAAGCCCACTCCCCCCCATGTGAATTAGCCTGCTGACCTTTGTTTGTTTCACCTTATGGAGTTTTTATATGACTCAGTGTTTTCCTATTTCTTCCAAGCTTTGTCTTCTTTTCCTTTCTTGAGTAGGGCATTTGGGTTTGTGGTGGGAGAGGGGGGATAAGGGTAGATGTCATCCTTTCCTCCTTTTCCCTGTAGCTTTCTCTTTTTCCCTGCTTCTGTTGGGTCACCTGCCTGTTCAAATCTTCTGGATCCTGCCAGGAACTTTCTATAATTTCTCACTTTTTGGTTGTCTTTCAAAAGAACTTAATCCTGACCATGTTGGTATTGTCACTCGCCTTCCAAGCTTATGAATTATTTCACCACACATGATATATTCAATATCTATCCATGCTGTTCCAAATGTCAAGGTTTCAGCTTGTCTTGTATTTGAATGATATTACGTTGGATACATATACCACATCTCTTATTTTATTAACTTTTCTTGAAGTAATATTGCATTATAACATTATATAGTATCAGCTGTGTATAATTAAAATCAATATATATATATATTATTTTGCAAATGGATGACCAATTTTATCCTTCACTAATTGACCTTTTTACCAAATCTTCTTTTACACACTTTGCTCCTTTTCTCTCTTCTAGTGTCCACTAATTAGTATATAATCTAAAAATTAATTTTGTTTTATGTAATTCATTTATTTGTGTGAATTCTCTATATCCCACAGATCAGTTAAATCATATGGCACTTGTCTTTCTTTATCTGAATTATTTCACTAAGCACAGTCCACTTTAGTTCCAATCATATTAAGAATTTCTGTTTTAAATTTTTTAATCTCCAATTGCTTTCCATGACTGCACAAATTTAAAAGCCCATCAACAGAGTTTATAAGGGCCCTCTTCTTTTCATATCCTTTCCAAAATTTGTTGATTCTTAATTTTTGGATAATAGCTATTGTCATGGATGTGCAATCTCAGTGTTGACTTGATTTGTATTTTCCTAATAATAGGAGATGACGAGTATTTTTTCATGTGCCTGTTGGAGAAGTGTCTTCAGATCCTTCTCCTTTTTTAAAATTCAACCCCTTATGTTTTGTTGTAATGTTGTATAAGTTCTTTATATATTTTGAATATTTACTTATCAGATATACGATGTGCAACTACCTTCTTCTACTTAGTAGGATATCTGTAGTATATATATATTTTAGTAGAGTCTATTTGCTAATTTTACCTTTTGTTTTCCATACCTTTGGATTTGGGATACAAAAGTAACTTAAAAGTACAATTTTTCATATTTTTATTTTATATTATCAGGTATTTCATTCAATCTTTACTCCATTTGGATTAATCTTCATGTATAGTATTGGATAGTGTTTGTTTCATTTTCTACAAGTGTATGTTCTGTTCATACTACCACTTGTTGAAGAAATGTTCCTTGCTCTACTATATGTTTTTTGACTACTTTCTCCTAAGTTAGTTGTCTATTTATAGGCAGGTTTATTTTTTTTTTACTATCAGTTCTGTTCTTTGGGTCTCTGTGTCTGCATTTATCCCAATAGCATGTTTTGTAATATGGTTTGAAGTCAGGAGACTGAAACATTCACTTTTTTCCTTTTCTCCTCAGGATTTTTTTTTGCTACTTAGGGATATTTTCAGTCCAAAAATTATTTAATGAGTTGTGGTTCTATATATATGAAGAATGCATTGTGATTTTGATAAAGATTGCATTGAATTTCTACATATTTTTGGTAATATAGCCATTGTAGAAATGTTAATTCTTCCAATCCATGAACATGACCATCTTTCCATTTCGTTATGTTTTCAATTTCTTTCAACAATGCAGTATATGACTTTCAATGATCGGCTGTTTATATTTTGTCATATATGGCCTTAATTATGGTGAGATACATCTTTTATGTATATTTTGTTGAGAACTTTCTTCTTAATAAGATGCTGAACTTTAGCAAGTATTTTCCTTGCATCTATTCATATGAACACATGATATTTTCTTAGGTTGATGTGTTTATTTGTGCATGTTGAAGCATAATTATATCAGAATATTATATCAGATTATTATATGAGTCCCTAAAAATAGACAAACTTCTTTGCTTTCCAAGTTCACAGAAAATACAGGCACACATCAATAAAGACGAAAAATTTCAAAGAAACAACATAATCTCCCATCTCAATGAACTAGAAATAGCACAACAAAATAATCCCAAAACCATTAGAAGAAAGGAAACAATAAAAATTAAAGCAGAAATAAATGATATAGAAATTTAAAAAATAAATGATCAAAAGATCATTGATCAAAAGATTAATGAAACCAAAAGTTGGCTCTTTGAAAAAATAAACAAAATAGACAAACTTCTAACCAGACTTACAAAGAAAAAAATGGGAGAACACACAAATAAATAGGATAACAAATGAAAAGAGGAGAAATCACAAAAGACTCAGTAGAAATCAAAATAATCAGAGAATACTATGAATATTTATATGCTAATTGGTTCAACATCTAGAAGAGATGGAAAAATGCCTAGAATGATATAACCGTCCAAAGCTATATAAAGAAGAAATAAAACACTTAAACAGACCAATTGCAACAGTGAAATCAAAGCAGTAATCAAAATACCCCAAAACAAGAGCCTAGGACCAGGCAGCTTCATAAGTGAATTCTACCAAACATTCAGAAATGAACTACTGAGAAAGAAGGAATACTACCAAATATATTCTATGAAGCCACTACTACCAAAACCAAACAAAGACAACACAAAAGAAGAGAACTACAGGCCAATCTCCCTAATGAACACTAATGCAAAAATGCTTACCAACAGAATCCAACATTTTATCCCAAGGGCACAATAATGCTCAAAATCTGAATATCAATCAGTGTAATCCAACACATCAACAAAAAGAAGAAAAACCATATGATCATATCAATAGATGTGGAGAAAGCATTTGACTAAGTTCAACATCCATTCATGATGAAGGTCCTTTAAATCCTTGGAATAGAAGGATCATACCTCAACAAGATGAAAACTATGTATGAAAAACCCACAGCAGATATTATTCTCAAGGTGAAAAACTGAAAACCTTTCCTTTAAGATCAGGAATGAGACAAAGATGTCCACTCTCACCGCTGCTATTCAACATAATATCGGTGTCCCACCCAGAGCAATAAGACAGAAAAAAGACAGACAAGGAATCCAAATAGGAAAAGAAGAATTAAAACAATCACTATTTGTAGATGATATGATAATAAACTTGGAAAACCCTAAAAGCTCTACAGAAAATCTAATTAAAGCAATCAACTAGTTTAGCAAAGCAGCAGGATGCAAAATGCAAAAAAGAAAAAAAAGTCAGTAGTCTACGATCCTATATACAAACAACCAATTGCAAGAAGAAATCAAGAAAGCTATGCACTTTACAATTGAACAAAAGAAATCAAATATTTGGGAATAAACCTAACAAAATAAGTGAAAGGCCTATTTAGAGAAAATTATAAAATTTTGTTAAAAGAAATACAAGAAGGCACAAAGAAATGGAAAGACATCCCCTACTCATGGATTGGAAGAATCAACATTATCAAAAATAATAATTTAAAAAAAAACACAATGAAACAAAAAAAAAAAAGAGGGACTGGGATGAAGGCAGGAAGAACACAAGGTACTAAGGTGATGTGCACTGGTGAAATGGTGATGGGAATTTCACAATACTATAATTGATGTCAAATGTATAGATAAAATTAAAAAAACAAAGTATAATTGCAAAAAAATTTAAAAAAGAGCTATTACTCAAAACAAAGAGACACCTTAGTGTCTGGGAAAAAAAATTTGCACTCCATACATCTGATAAGGGACTGATAACAAAGATCAACAAAGAATGAGCATTACTCAAGAAAAACAAAGGTAATAATCCAGTCAAAAAATGGGCAGAAGAGCTTCTATCCACTTCTCCAAAGAGGAAAAGCAAATGGCTAACAGGCATATGAAGAATGTTCAACATACCTCATAATCAGGGAAAGGCAAATTAAAGCCACCATGAGATACCTCCTGATTCCAGTAAGAATGGCACATATTAAAAACACTAGCAACAACAAATGTTGGCGAGGATGTGGTGAAAAGAGAACTCTCCTACAATGCTGGCGGGAATGCTAAATATCCAACCAGGGACCGAGGTGATGGCACATAGGTGAAATGGTGGTGGGAAATCCATGAGGACCACAATTAATGTCAAATATATGTAAATAAGAAAAAAGTCCAACTACTATGGAAATGTGTATGGAGGTTCTTCAAACTACTAAAAATGGAATTACCATATGACCCAGAGATCCTGCTCTTAGGGATTTACCCAAAGGACACAAAAACATTAATTCAAAATAATGCATGCACTCCTATGTTTACTGTAGCATTATTTATAATAGGTAAGACTTGGAATCAACTCAAATGCCCAAGAATAGACCACTGGATCAAGAAAATGTGGCATATGTACACAATGAATTATTGTTGAGCAATCAAAGAAGATAAGCTAGAGCCATTCACAGAAACATGGATGGAGCTTGAAGGAATTATGCTCAATGAAATAAGTCAGAAGGAAAAAGAAATACCAGGTATATGAATGGAAAATACCTATAGGATGGATATAGGGGATCAAGGAAAAAAAATTAACAAAACCATGGCAAAACAAAACAAAAATAGACAACTACGAATCGGAGACATTCTGGGTGAGATAGCTGGCCACTTGTGGATACAGTAAGATCTTTCTTTCCCCTGTTTATAAAATAAACCCCATGATGGTTGTTCAGTAGATCCAGCTGTTCTGCCCCCTACTTTCTCTCTGGCAAATCCTTTACCTCCCTGCATCTCTGGCCTGCACCTCCGTTCTTTTACACAAAATAAATTTAAAAATAATTAAAAATCAAAATTCCTTAATAGCTTAATTTCATTCCTCTTTACAACACTTTCAAAAATACAAAACTAACTCATATCTCCAATGAGATAATAAAGAGGACCGTCCATTTTTGGATTGTTTTTCTCTGGTCACATGTTGCAAATATTTAACTGTTATAACCATCATATAATTCCCTCTGGTAAATTTAACTTGAAGTATTTTCACAACTCTATGACACATAATTTACAAGAGAAAATTTAAGCTAACATCAAGAAACAATTCTCAAGAGGTCTTAGGTTATAAGATTTTATATTGAATGTATCACACTATAGTAACAAACATGCTAAGAAAGCAGAACATTTTGATTACTAGCATTAAACAGAGCTCTGAAAAGATTCCAAATGAATTCTGCAGGGGATTGTCAGTGGAGGTGGAGTGTACAGGATAATCTTTGTATCTCAACTAAATGAGTCCACAGTAAGCATTTGGTTACTTAGTAACATAAAAAAATGCAATTATGTTCCCTTATAATTAACAACCTTAAATAAATAGTTTTGGGAACAAATTATATACTCCACTAGAATTTTATTCTTTTATCTTGCTAGTTATTTTACTGAATTCCTAAATGCAGAGAGCGTGATCTCCCTTTTGTACATTCTAAAGAAGAAAGGTTAGTTAATGCAGCTTGATGTGAAGATGAATAGAGGAAGGGAAAATGAACTTACATTTGTAAAATTATACTGAGAAGAAAATTGAGAAGAATTTTATTAACAAATTTATTGTGACCACCAAACATCTACCATTAAAGTAAAAGTATCATACACTTAAAGTACTTGAACAATCACATTTAAGAAAATAGTATGTAGTTGTGCTCTTAAAAAAAAAAAAACATTTTGGTAGGTGACATATACTCCAAAAGCACACAGTATTATGAGGAATCAAAGCATTCAGTTACTTCACCAATAAGTCACTTTTACTAGAAATATTTGCAGAGAGTGTTTTTGGGAAGGCTTCCTATGATTGATGGAGTGCAGCCTCAACATTTATTGAAAAAACTTAACATGAAAGAAATCAACAAGTGCATATTACGTCATTTTGACACAAATACGAACAGTAATAGTGACCATAAACTATTTAGATGCAGAAAAGGTGGAAATTAATTACTGTAGAGAAAAAAAGTTCATATCTTGCTTGTGTTAGCAGTTGCTAATCAGTTGTTCCTCAGTTGCTAATAATGCTGCATTTTTAACTAGTTCTATGTTGAAACATTGGATGAGAGCCAATCACTGAGTTTAAACTTCTTATCAGGAACACTAATCTTCATAAAAGTGTCTATTTTTTTTTCAGATACATTCAGTAATTGTCATACACTGTGCTAGATATTGAATATACAGACATAAAGGTAACATGATCCCTGGCAACAAAACTTGGCTTGAGAAAGAGATGGTTTATATACACATGTAGCAAAATGAAATGGGCAGATGCATAAGATGTAATGACAGCGTAATGGCAGTGACCCTTGGAATATGTTCTAAAAATGGGTAGCAATTTGATAGGTCAAGGAAAGGCTTCTCAGCCATCATTTCCTCCAAGAAATATGTGTTGACTGTGCCATCCCTGCACCAACCAATATCTCCTTGCTTTCACACTTCATACCTTGTACCACCATGAGTTTGTAAAATAGTGAAACCCACACAATCTTCCAATCACTTCTCATTCCATTAAAAATAAAAGCCTAAGTGGTCCTAAGTCTTATATTATTCAGTTTACTTTCTTTTTTGGCCTTTTAGAAACTCACCTTTAAAAATTTGATCACCCAAACCATGTCAGTCACTCCGAATACCTTGCTGCTCCTGTATGGATCATTGTCTCCTGGAGCTTTGTGTTTGTGGTGACTTTAAGCATGGAGATCTCTCCCAATGGCTACTTCCTTCCCATAATTTAAGCCTTTTCAAACATCACTTTCTCAATAAAGTCACTACTAAATACCTTTATATACTTTTTGTGTTTACCTCCCCTCTTCACCACTGCTTGGAATGGTAGAAAGGACATATAGGAATAAGTAAATCACATTTGTATCCAATAATTTTTCATTTTATCAATTTCATTAATCAGTTAGAATTTAAGCCCCATAAATTTAGTAGAGTTTTGTTCTGTTACTTCTTGTATTTTCTAAGCCAAAAGAGTTCCTAATAGAGGGAAGATACTCAACAATTAAAACATGTTTATTTATTGAAAATACATATTAATCCCTTACAATGTTTCAGGTGTCCATTGGAGATGACCTTTAGATAGGAGAGACTGACAAATTATAAGAATATAACATATAACTTAAAAGATGTAATTAATAGAATAAGAGAATATTTTTGCTTAAAAATGGGCATGTGTGTGTGTGTGTGTGAGAGAGAGAGAGAGAGAGAGAGAGAGAGAGAGAAAGAGAAGAAGCTGAGAGGCAGAGAGGCCTCTTGCAGGAGACAATATTTTAACTGACACTTCATGTTTAAGATGATTGAGATCCAGTTGGGTGGGTTAAAAATATACATGAACAATGGTGAGAAATAAATATATTTAAAATATACTTTAAAAATAGATTAACAGGTGTTACTGATGGATTGAATTTGGGAGGTAAGAAAATGGGGTAAACTGTTTTTCTCACCTTGGCAATAAAATAATATTTACTGAGAGAGAAAACCTGACCTTGATTATGGAGAAAGGAATGAAAATCTAGTAATTTTTTTGACATTTCAAATTTTAAAGGATCATATAACATCCAAATAGAAAAGTCAGGTAGGTAGATAAATATATTTAAGTCCAATTTCTGCTTGTGTTCACCATTAAGCTTATCAAGGAAATGCTTTAAATTATTCATCTTTATGGCAAAGTGGATTTTTTTTATAAATGTTGTTGTAAAGACTGTTGTATTTATATGCTACTGACTCAAATTGCTGAACCCTGGTTCCTTACTTTACTCCTTAGGTCATAATAGCACATTATATTAAAACAGCTATCTACAGAGTGATTTTAACATATTTTCAAGGTAACATTTTTTGCAATATTGCATATGAGTTAGAACATAGGAACACAATCTTCAGTTGTATGTTACCATACCACACCCACCATCAAAGCACCAGTTAACCTTCCACTATAGTCACTGTGCTCCCTCTCCACAGAACATCATTTTATTCTATAGTATGTTGAGAGAGGTTACAGGGTTTTTTGTTTGTTTTTAAAGTACCATTGCATTCTTGTTACTCTTTGGTGGTATGGCATGTCCCCACTCAGATTAGTCACCACAGAACACAGAAGGACCCAACAGTCCTCCGTTGTGCACATCCTGTTCTCACTATTCCCCCCTTGCCCTCTAGATCTGTTTCTGTGGTCAGATTTCAAGGGACTGAATTTTCTATATTCCATATATAAGTAATACCATCCACTGTTTTATCTTTCATCTTCTGACATTTTTAAAGCATAATTGCTTCCAGCTTCATCCACATTACCACAAATGGCATGAATAGTCTTCCTCCATTGTGTGTGTGTTTATACACATGTATATGTGGTATATATATCCAAATATATATATATATATAAAATCCACTTGATTCACTTATCTATTTTGGGGCACTTAGGTTGTTTCCATAGCTTGGATATAAATAGTGCTAAGTGGAGCAATTAAACAAGAGAAAGATATAAAAGGAATCCAAATAAAGAAAGAAAAATCAAGCTATCATTATTTGGAGAATACATGATAATATATCCAAACCTAAAGAGCCACAGAAAAACTAATTAAAACAATAAACCAGTTCAGAAAAGTGGAAGCTTACAAAAACAATACAAAAAATTCAGTTCTTTTCTATATGCTAATAGAACAACATTTAAAAAATAATTTTCTTTGTTTTGTGAAATAAACCTTGTGGATCCTTTCTATATGACATAATTAAACTTAAGGTTATTTTGTAGAAGGAAGAAAGCATAGGAGTCAAATAAGGAAACACAAATTTTAAAAGGAAATGTAAATTCTAAGATAAAAGTAAAAAACAGTAGGAACAGAGTGGAAAGAACGCAAGGAGTTTGCAAGATGAACAAATCGGGAGGTGAAATGCACGTCTATGAATATGCAATTCATATTTTATCCAGAAATGTCTTTCACCAAAACTATTGATGTTATGGTTTCATGTTTTGTTCCACATTGCATTTCTTCTGACTGAAAATAAAGATTCAAAGTCAGACTTGGTGATAAAGGTATCAACTTTTCTCATTTATCACCTCTCCCATCCCCCTTAGAATCTATGAATTATTCATGTTGTGTTTTGCCAGTTTATTTTCTTTATATATTTATCTTCCATAAAATGTAGAAACTACCTAGTCTTTTACTTTATGACTTATTTCACTTAGAATAATCAAGATACATTAATTTTGTCCCAAAAGATAATATTCATCTTTTCTAAATAGATTAGTATTCCACTAAGTATACATGCCACAATCTATTTCTTTTTTAATATTAATTTTTAAAAATAATATGGTATTTTACATCAATTTTTGAACAAAGTATGTACATTCACTGTAGTTCTTATAACTCAAAAATATTCATAACCATATTCCCTTCGCCCTCCCTCTTGTTTTTAATCTTTGATTGC
This sequence comes from Galemys pyrenaicus, assembly GCA_019455555.1. Lineage (NCBI taxonomy): Eukaryota > Metazoa > Chordata > Mammalia > Eulipotyphla > Talpidae > Galemys > Galemys pyrenaicus. Next base: position 5,467,489 of record JAGFMF010011725.1, read on the forward strand.
CTCATGTCTGTGGTGAGATTTCAAGTTATGTCTTGGTCTGATCCTTTGTTTTTTCTATATTATATTTTATAATATTTATTTTTTCCTAATGACTTATTTTGCTTAGCATCAACCATTCTAGCTCCATCTACATTGTTACAAATGGTATGAGTTTATCTTTTTTGAAACTCAACGATTTTCTATAGTGGTTGAACTGGCTTACAGGCCCACCAACAGAGTAAAGAGCATTCTTTTGCCTCCAATCTTTGTCAACACTTATTTCTGGGTTTTGTTTGTTTTAATATGAGCCACTCTCATGTGAGGTGCTATCTCACTGTGGTTTTGACTTGCATTTCTTTACAAGTGATTATGAACATGGTTTCATATGCTTGTTGGCTACCTACCTTTCTACTTTAAAGGCTGCTTTTTAAACTGTTCTATTTTTTGATTGGATTGTTTAATAGTGGATTGTTTGGTTGTATGAGCTTTTTATAGGTCTTTGAGTATCAGCACCTTGTCAGATGTATGGTGTGTCAATATTATCTCCCATTTTGTAAGGTTGGTTGATCTGTTTTGGTTCATGTCTCTTTTGCTGTGCAGAGATTTTCAGTTTGACATATGCCTAGCTCTTTGTATTTTTCTTTGTTTTCTTTGATTCTGGAGGTGAGTTCTCAACGATATTTCTGAAGATTGTGTTATGGTGTGTTTTGACTATATTTTATATGTTTTTTTAAGATTTATTTATTTACACATACAAGAACTGGGGTACAGACCAGGGGTGCCGGGGGGTGAGAGGATTCACCAGAGATAGTGGGGAACAGAATAGGTTGATTGAATGAAATACACAGCTGAGGGGAGCAGCAGGCAAGACAGGAGAGGTTTGCTGTGCCTTGTGGGTCACCTCCCTGGCTGGGATCGAACTGGTTCTATAGTGTCTGTGGATAGCTTCATAGTGCTGCGACTTAATCCCCTGCACCACCAGGGAGGTCCTCTTTTATATGTTTTATAGTTTCAGATCTTAACATCCAAGTCTTTTATCCATTTTGAGTTGATCTTTGTGTATGGTATGAGGTAATAGTCTAGTTTCATTATTTTGCATATGGCAATACAGCTTTCCTAGCACCATTTATTGAAGAGACTTTCTTGTTCTAGTGTACATTATTTACTCTTTTGTCATAAGATAGTTGACACATATATTTCGTTTTATTTTGTGCTTTCAATTTTATTTCATTGGTCTGCATGTCTGTGTTTGTTCCAGCACCAAGATATTTTAATTACTATGCCTTTGCTGCATAGCTTCAAGACTGGAAATGCAATATCTCATTCTTCCCATTTTTAGTCAAGAGAGCTTTGGCTTCTGGGGCTTTTGTTGATATGGTAAATTACCTTGATTTTCAGATGGTGAACTACTGTTGTGTCCCTAGATAAATCTTGCCTGATCATTTTGCATAATCCTTTTGACACTTTGTTGGATTCCTTTGATAATATTTTATGGAGAATTTTAGCATCAATGTTTGTTAGGGAGATTAACCTTTAGCTTTTTTTTTCTTTCTTCAGTTGTCTGGTTTTAGTATTAATGTGATGTTGGCCTCATAAATTGTATTTGGAAGTATTCCCTCTTTCTCGATTTTTTGAAAGAATTTGAGCAAGATAGTTATTAGTTAATATTTGAAATTTGGGGGCCTCTATGGTGGCACAAGAGATTAAGTTTCCGTACAATGAAGCTATCAACTGCTACTGCAGCACAAGTTAAATCTCCAGCCAGGGAGATTAACACAGACATCACAGCAGACCTCCCCTATCTCTCCTGTTGCTTCCCTCAGCAGTGTATTTCAGTAGATTTATTCTTTCTGCTCCCCACTCTGTCTCTGGTGAATCCTCGCAGCCCTTGCAACTCTGACTTATATCCCAGTTCTTGGATGCATAAAGAAGAGTTCTGATTGCTATTTCAACTGCCTTACCTTGGTTTGTTCAAGTTTTCTATTTTTTTTTAACTTTTCAATAATATTAAGAATCTGTTCATCTAAGATGAACTTGCTTGCATATAAATGTTCCTAGTAACCTATTTTAATCCTTCAGATTTCTGCTGTGTCAGTGATAATTTCTCCCTTATCTTTATAAGAGCTTATTAATCTTTCTCCCCCATTTATCTTTTGAGTCTATGTAAGGTAAGTGTTTTTCTATTGTGTTCACTTTTTTTTTAAGAACCAGCTTTTGGTTTCATTGATGATTTGATCTGTATTTCTGCTTAAATTTCAATGATTTCCTTCCTTAGACTTGTTTTTGGTTTTCTTTTTATGTGCTTGTGTTTTCGAGTCTCTCAAGTTAGGAGATCACGGTGTTTCTTTGGATTCTTTCTTGCTTCTTGATGTGGCTCTGTATTGTTATACTTTTTTCTTAATAGCAGGTGGTGAGAGGATTCACCAGAGACAGGCAGATCTACTAAAATCCATGACTGAGGGGAGCAGTGGGTAAGATAGGAGAGGTCTACTGTGCAATATGTTGGTTAGCTCCCTCATGGGGAATCAAATTCAGGGCTGTTGAGTCAAGAGCATTGAGACTTAACCCCTATGCCACCAGAGAAGACCCACACATGTATTGTGTCAGTTGTGTGTTTTCACAGTTGAAAGCAATTGTGTAATGTATTTTGGTGTTCCTTCTTTTGGTGTGCATGTGCTGATGAGTGTTATGTCTCCCTGATGTAATCTCTTCTTGTTCATTCTACAGTATCGATCCATGTTTCTTATGCCCGTTTTGGCTGGAAGGACATTTTATCTGATATGAATATGACCTCCCTTTAGATGCCTTCCATTGTGTATCATTTGGGGTAGAGAGTCTTTTACTACAATTTTTGTACATGTTTTTGTGGTTCTATTAAATTCCTCATTCATTTCTTTTTTTTTCTTTTTTTTTTGTTATATTTGACATCATTTGTAGTCCCCAGGGGGTATCCACCACCATTTCACCCGTGCACCATCACCTCAGTCCCTTGTGCACCCTCTGGCCTCTTCCCCATCTTTGTCCTCCCCCCTTCATTTCTTTGTGTTTTTTTCTCTCTTTGGTTCAGATCTTAAAGTTCCTTTTAATATTTCTTGGGGCAGGGGAGAAGGCTAGTGGTTACAAATTCAGAGAGATTTTATTTGTCGGGAAGGAGAGCAGGCAAGATAAAATATTCTTGTATGGCATTTTTTTTCTTGAAGGACTTGATTGTGACATTCCATTCTCTACTAACTTTACAATCCCATGATTTGGCTATTATGGACAATGCTGCTACAAATATAGGCATATATAAATCTTTTTTTTTAAATTTTTTCTCAAAGTAGTATTACTGTATCACATGGCATTTTCTTTTTTATTGTTTTATTTTTAAGGAAATACAAACTCTTTTCTTTAGACACTGTATCAAATTAAATGCCTACCACACTGGATGAGTGTTAATTTTTCTCCATATTCTTGTCAACATTTATTGTTTCCACTCTTTTGTGATGTACTCAATTCTTATATGAGTGAAGTGATGTTTCATGGTCTTGATTGTCATTTTCCTTGTATGTGACACTGAGCATTTTTTGTATCCTTATACTTATCTGTATGTATCCTTTGAATAAGTGTCTTTTGCCCATTTCTAGATTGGGATGTGTAGGGTCAGAGAAATCAGGTCTTTCCACCATCCCGCCACTGGTATAGTGATAGACACCTGCAGTGCTGTGGGCGCATGCCTAGGTGGGCATGTGTAAGTGGGTGCACCTAGGTTTGGACATGGGCATATAGAGGCAGCTTCATGAGGACGTCAGCAGCAGTGAGAGCAGCAGAAGGTAGAGCAGTAGCAGCAGAGGAGCAGCAAGAACAGCAGAATTAAATGAGAGCAGCAAAGCAGCAGAGAGGGTGAGATGCACCGGGGGGCTTGTAGGCCTGCCAGCCTCCTGGCCCCTTGGAACCCATGCCTGCCATATACCTGATGCCACCTCTGTAATAAAAGCATAAAAGCCACTGAGGGTTCCAAGACTCTTTCCTTTACCCCCGTCTGCTAGAACCATCCGGAACTTGTACTGTGCCACCTTTACTGGCACTACAGGATGTCTGTTCTGTTGTTGATTTCTACTTGCAAATTAACCCCTTGTGAGATGTCTAATGTGCAAATATCTCCTCCCAGTTTGCAGGTTGCTGTTTTTGTAGTGGTTTCCTTCAAAGTACAAAAACTTTTCAGTTTGATGTAGTCCATTTGCTTATTTTTCTGTTTCCCTACCATTATTGTTATATCTTCAGATACGTCTCTTCAGTTGATGTCCCAGATGCTGTTTTATCTCACCCTCTTGCTGCACCACAAGTCAGTTGAGGCAGTTGCTCCTTGGAACCCTTTTATGCAACTGTGCATTTCCTGGATCATGGAATGTACTTATCAGGTGTAAGCAATGAACTGATTGGTGCTATATGGTCCAATCAGCCATAGGATTAAACATGATCCAATCAGAGTTGTGGGTTGGGCACCCTGAAAGAGGATATAAGCCAATGTCAGAGGGAGCTGAAGATGTTTCTAGCCCCCAAAGAAAGAAAGATTTCCAGCTCCTGAAGAAAAAAGGGAAAAACTCAGCCTTCGGTGTCTGTCTCTCTATTGCTTGAAAAGAGTACCAAAGATCCTAAGCCTAGTGTCTCAAGGAGCTGTTTGTTGTACAAAGGGACAGAGCTTTTCCAATTTAAGAGGTCCCCTAGGGAAAGGGGTTATGAGACTCATAATATCCAGCAGACTGACCCCAATTGTTCAATTCCTCCACAGATAACTGACAAAGAGGGAACTATCCTGCCCCAGAGCAATTCCCTTGACCAAATTGTGTGCCTCATCTACTATGAGATGAAGTCTTAATTCCTAGGGGCCAGTGAGACTGATGGAGCCTTGTCCTGCAACCATCCCAGACAGGGTAGATTCATCATCAATCAATTCAGTTTCCTTGTTGTCTTAGCTGTTCCCATAACATTATCTACTGTACTCCACCAATCTCTACCACACTTCACCATTCTCCACTGCCACACTTCAGCTCTTGTGGCATCCCCATGATGCCAGCCTTATATACCCAGTTTCTTTGTGTAGGTGTGCTTATCTATGCATGCTCGCACCCTACTTAAGGTGCCTGCCATTAGGCATATGTGCAGGACCCCAGGTGTCTATCACTGACACTAATGGCAGGAGGCAGAAAAACCTGATATACTTTTATTTACCTTACAATCCACCCCATCAGGATTTTCTACCATACAATCTATACACAAGTTTCCTTTGGTAAATATGAACATTGCAGCCATGATCCACAAAAGTAAACTGAATACAACTGAATATAGCAATGCAACAAGATACAAATAATTTCATGCAGGGCACAACTTAGGGCCAAAAGACAAGATTATTGGCTCAGCAGATGATCCACCACATTTGCTGCCAAAGGCACTGCTCATGCAAAGGGGAACCACTCACAGCATCTGCCATCACATGGCAGGAGCCATCAGGCTTCCTGGCCTCTGGCTGTGCTTTCAGCCACAAGCCACACACCATCCCCACCCTCAGTATGTGGTCACTCCTGGATTGGCAATACTGTATTCTTTGGGGTACTCGTCCAATCCCCAGGGTACTCTCTGACATCATTCAAACACTCAGCTTCCATAGGCACCAACGTGACATGAAGACCCCTGCACTCAGGCCAACCTTGTGCACATGCACATGGGTCGGGGATCTGTGGATACAATCTGCACATGTGGCCTCCAGTCTTCTCCTGTCCCCAGTAGATGGTTCCTTGGCCCTCACCCTATTCGAAAGTTAACAGGGCATCCCCCAGGGCTGAGGTCAGCAGCAAGTGGTCTTCCAGGCACTGAGTGTGTTCCTAAAGCCTGGGGTTTACAGCCTTCCCCTTAGCAGCAGTCATTTTTATGGGCATGAACCTCTGATATTCTTGAAATTGCTCCCATAATTTTAATAGATATGTGCATTAGGCTTTGCATGAATTTTAGTATGATCTACACCTGCTCCCACTAAGTCTGCCAACATTTAATTATGGGTAATTTTAACAGGTTCTTTGATTTTAAAAGGATTCCTTCTTCTGAGGTCTCTCACGTCATCGCCCTGCAGGGGAGCCCTGACTGCTCCCCACATCACCCATGATAAGCAGGAAACAGTCATTGATTGAATCAAGGTCCTTTGTCCTAATATCAGTTAGGGGCTCCATCCATAGAGGCAGTAATAAGGCCTAGGTCAAATAGCGCAAGTTAGAATAATCAGACAGCTTCAGGGACAGTACAGGTGGGGACCTGGAAGAGTTAAGCTTCGGAAATAAGGGTAACAAACAGGATAAGGGAAAATCTGGAGATGGGAAATACAAAATTCTAAAGGGAACTAGTTAATACCCTTGGACTAGAAAGAAAATGATATTCAAAAGCAAAGGCGAGATAATGGATGTAAAGTAGGAAGATTCCAGAGACATGTAGTAGATTGAGACCACCAAGAACTAACTAATCACAGAGAGACTGGTGGAGCTTTAGAATAATTAGAGAAAGAAGGCATATATTCCCTGAGGCTTGACTTACAAGTCTAGGGCATGGTAATTTTTATACATTCCCATTTTTACTATCTTCCTTGAAGAAATCAGTATCTCTTACCTGGATTAATGCAACAACTTCCTATATGGTCTAACTTCCTTCAAACTTAATCATACTCAAACTATTGTTTGCATTGAAATTAAATCAGTTTATATATATAAAACTTTATAAAAATATATATGAAATTTTAATTATCTCCTGTATAATTCTTTTGTGGCTATTTGCTTTACCAAAGCTAAATTAATTACCATGACATAAAATTACTTGCATATCAGGGAGTATGTAGTGAGTCTAGATAATTGGGTCAGTGTCCAGTCAGACTTGAATAAATGATAAGTCCAAACTGCATTGAATCAAGTTTACAAGAATTTCATATTAAAAAAAGCAAAAAATCATTTTAATAATCAGAGTAAGAATATATGGACAAAAATGATCAATGATATGAGAAAATATAAATATAACAAAAACAACATATGGAAAGATGGTGAGCTATATCCATGAGGAGAACATACATATGTGTTGAGAGGCCTCAGGATTACCATCCATAGAATTTTCTGAAAGAGGTTATGGCATATTGAAACTGGAAAATACCAATTATTTCATGAAAGAAAGCAGCAGCAAAGAGAGCAAGCAACTTGGCTAACATTCTTCAGTTGGTGATAGCTTCTGATTCATTTTATTCATAGCACAATGCTCTGTTTATTACCTAACAGTTTCTATGTACATTTCAACATTAGTGCTGTGATCCCCACATAGGGAAGGCCATTTCAATGCCAGTTGAAATGGAGAAGTAAATGATCATGAATATAGTCTATTAGGATGGATTATATTATAGGGAAAAGCAGATGAATAATTGTCTCTCATGTCTTAATTGCTAATGACATCTGTGAAGTCATTAGAAATAAATAAGTACATCATCAACATCAGTTTATACAACATAACAACAACACTATTGTGCACTTATTTTGTATGAGTTTATGAAAAGTTCTTAAGTGTTTATGAAAAATTTTGTAGCCCTATAGTTATAATAACCTTATCAACTAGATACTATTACTACAGCTCATTTTACAAATGAGTAAACAAAGTCTTAATGAGGTTATGTAATTTTCCCAAGATCATTTGTCTACTAAGTGTTTGGACTGAGACTTTGAAGTGAGTCAATATTGCCAATGCATTACCACAGTTGGTCCCTCAGCCTGATAAAAAAGTTTAATAATTACACTTGTTCTTACTACATATAAGTACTCTAGAGAGACATTTTGGAAGCTGTCTTGATAAAAAAAAAATTGAGCAAAAACAATTACCCAATCTTTTGGATTGTTGCTTATTTAATGAAATGTATTAGCAATTTGAAGTGGACTATAATGAATTACTCAGAGAAAATGGGTTCAATTAATTGGTCCAGAAAATTATCTCAAGGATATAATTAAATTGCCTAGTGTACTATGACTGCTAGGATAAACACTATTACTGGTCTTAAAGAATGTTTGCATTTCTTGCATAATTAAAAATAAGTGGTTGGAAAAACAAAATTCACAAACAAACTGTGGTTCAAGGCATCAGTCATATAGTCAGTTAATTAAAGAAAAGCAAGGTCAGTATTTTAATTGTTTCCAGATTTTTGGTTTCCCACTATATATTTTAGTGTAGTTTAGTTAAACATTAGTTTAGTTCAACATTACCATTAAGGAGCACTCTCTCTCTCCATGGCAAGCCTTAAAATATTATGGCATATGATAATACAGTGTTGTTTTTCCTTCTATGCATTTTATAACACTTTTTTTGTTTTGTTCTTTGATTATAAATTTTCCACTTTTGTCTGCTCTGTCTTCTTTTATTTAGCAAATTACAAACATATTCAGGCTTAAGTTCCAGGTCAAGTATCAATTTTTATAATTTTTTTCACTAAATACTTCCTTTTCATCTGTATCAGTGCTAGGGGACATTCAAATCCACTTTCAATATTATTATTGAATGTGACATTATTTAATTATGTTATTTTTTTCCTACCCTCTCTACTTGCTTGAAAAGTTCCTTGACGTTAGGTACAATGGCTTATTAATCTTTCCTCAACTCATTCTAAAATCTTTTATTGAACACTTTTTTTTATTTGGTGCTAGGAATTCATAGAAATTCATAAGAATAGTTCTGTATAATGATGGAAAGAGGGCCTTATATGTCAAGAAAAGTATAAAAGTGCTCATATAAAAGCTAACTCTTAAAGAGACAGTGATCATTGTGGGTGGTTTGTAGGTAAGGTAGAGAACAATAGTTTCATCTCGTATTTTAACGTTTAAAGTTTTATAGTTAACAAAAATGCACTTATAATATTTAAATGTTACTAAATCTCTAAATGTTTTCAGTTTTTTTATTAAGATAAATTTTTTTAAATTTACATCTACTTGCCATCAATTGTAATCCCCATGTATTCCCCATCACCATCTCACCAGTGCACCACCACCTCAGTAAATCTCTAAAATTTTAAGAACAATGACATCTAAAATAGTTTAAGAAATAGAAGTTCTTGAAAAGCTTACAATGCTGTACATATTATAGTCATATTATTTCATGTGTAATGATGTTTGGCACAAAGGCAAAATTAAAAATCTCGGACTTAGAGTCAGAGTTGTGCCTTTTTGTGGTTGATCTTATGAAATCATGAAAAATGTATAGAAGCTATTCTATATGAAAAGCCATAGAAGAGTCAGAAGGAGTCCAATGTGTAACTCTGGCAGTTGTTCAAACTCTTAATATATATTGAATGAGAAAGATTAAAAAAATAAACTCTTGTTTTCTTAAAACTTAGACTGTTCGATCTGCCTGTTCTGCTCCCTACTCTGTCTCTGGTGAATCCTCTCACCTCCTGCGACTCTGGTCTGTGCCCCAGCTCTTGTATGCATAAATAAATAAATCTTTAAAAAATAAAACTTAGACTATTTAGTATCTAATGTTAGCAATGATGTGGAAAAAAGGACTCTCATATTCTTTTTTTGAGAATAAATTGGTAATATGTATGAAAAGTTCTAGAAAGTGCATGTGACCTATCTCAGGACCTTTGACTTTAAAGATTGTTCTTAAAGAAAAGTGTATATTTTTCATATGGAATCTTCATTGCTTTTCTATTTATAGTAGTGATTTTTTTTAAAAAAAGATTTATTTATATATACAAGAACTGGGGTACTGAGGGAAGCAGCAGGTGAAATAAGAGAGGTCTGCTCTACCATGTGGGTCACCTCTCAAGCCAGGGATCAAACTCATGCTGTGATGGCTACAGATGCTTCATAGTGTGTGTGCTTAACCCCTTATGCCACCAGAGAGGCCCAGTAGTGATTTATTTTTTAAATTTAATTTTCGTTACCTATTTTCAAAAGAACTTAAGGAAATTAAAATGAACTTTAAAAGCTAGTCATTTAATGTGGAGATTTATCTTCATTAACTAAAGATTAAAAAGCAGCGATATCTAGTGCTACTTCATTTTTTAAAAGAATATATGAACATATATTTTAAAAGAGTATGCATACTATTACATACCTGATAAACTATGTACATACCTAGGTTTGTCAAAGAATATGCACCAAATAATTGGTCCTATTTATATTGAATGATATGGATAAGCAATGAAATACAAAGAAGTACAAGTGAATTCCTTAAAGATATTCCAAACTTAGAATACCACACTCAGCATCTTAAAGAGAGAGTATATATGATTTCAGCCTATGTTTGCATATGGAAATAACTGACTGTCTGTCTTGGGTCCTCTGGAGAAAAGCTGAATAATTTCTTGTATACTTAAAGACACAGCAATTCATTCTAGAAGCAATCAAAAGATCTCTTCATTCACACTTTTTTGTTCTTCAACTATAGAAATGAGAATGTCATGGATAGTTTAGAGTGCTCAACTCAAATGAAATAGTGAATAGCATAGTGAAGCATGTATCAATAATCCCAATTGAAACAGTCTGAGCTTTGTTCCCAGACTTTCGGGCAAATAACAGATTCTGTAGACCAATAGAAACTGGAAATTAGAACCAACTTCCTGGTGAAAATAAAAACTGATATCATGAATTATTTCTAACTTGAAAAAATATCTAATAAGCATATATCTGAAAAAAACCCTACAAAGAGTTTATGCACATCTGTGATAAAAGAAAAAACAAACAAAAAAACACCTCAGGGGTTGCAAAGAAAACTACCTATAATTTAGCTATATTTTTCATTTCAATGATTAAGAAATTGAGGCCCAAAAGAGGATAAACAATAATTTTCCTTTGGTAGGCCAAGCAGGAATGAGAGCTGAGGCAGGAGATGTAGAGGGACATTGTAGGACAGCACTTCTAAGCTTTAAGCAGACAATGTTTGTCTTCTTTCCCATAATCTTTGCTTTTAATTGTTTTCCATCTCTTACAATCAAAGCAATAAGAGTTTTGGGATCAAGTATTAATAAGGACACACATTTCTTTTTCATTAGTTCTAGGTCTTAATACTCTGTAAAGTTCTGTTCAGCTCATACAAAAAAATAAAAAATGGGAATTACAAATCAGAAGTGATACCAAAATCTCAAATATAATAAACTAATTGATTTCTTCCAGCGTCTCCCTGTAAACGCACATACTAGTGGTTTACTATGAATTGATGTAATCGTTATGAGGGATCTTGTTAAGAATCTAAGACTGTAACTCAAAATTTTTCACATAACTTTAGTGAGGAGTGCTGTATATTTTTTTTGTATGTTTATGGAAAATAATATTATACTCAGTGATGGTTTCCAGAAAAATTAGGTCAGGTTAACCACCTTCATAACTTAACTAACACAAAAAAGGAACTTCAAGGTAAGCTGAGGCTTACTGGTCTTTCTTCTAGTCAAAATTTATTTAAAGAATTTCTAAAATCCCTAATTACTGCCTACATATCATCATTTGTCATTTCCTTTGTCATGTTCTCAGTGATTAACACATAATACACATTCAATAATGTTTGTTAAATGAAGCACCTATCCATGACTTATAAAAATCTCACTGCCCTTTCTTTTGTTGGATTGTTTGAATTTTTGGGAGTAGCCACTTTGCTGTCCTACTTTATTAATAGCCATTTTTAATTTCTGATGAGGGCTCTGTTTCTGCAACTACCTTTGATTTGTTAGTTTTTTCCCTACATCTCTAGAAATAAAGCTCTTCAGAGTCTGTTATAATTTACTGCCTAGAGCATGGAAAGGAAAATGACAATTTAAATGCTACCTTGGCCATTCATTAGACTGTATAGTCCTGAAAAATATACTTGTGATGCTAACTATAGGTTTTAATTAGGAATGCACATTGAAATCACTATATAACTCTATTAACATACACAAACCCAGGTCATTTATACTTCAAAGATAATCTTTAAGTTTCATTCAAACGTAAGTTGAAGTTCTAGAATTTCCAGAATTCTCAATCATTTACACAACAGTAATTTATTAAACAGGAATGATACACTCTAAATACACTAGAGGAGATGTATTGGATATTTCTACATTAATCTAACTATGAATTTTAATTATTTTGTTAACCATTATTTTTAATGGCCACTTAAGTATTAATTGATGAGTTCTAATTCCTTTGGTCTCTGTTTCTAGTTAATCAAGTTCTGGAGTCAATGAAGTAATGTACAAAAATGCATTCTATATTTTATATGTACTGTGAATACTAACAAGCTTTTAGGAACTGACTGATACAGTTCTGTCGACTGTATGATTTAGGTCACTTCAGAGAGAACTGGATTTATGTTAATTATGGGGTAAACCAAGATAATATCTCTGTTTTCCTTTATTACCATAAACACATTTTTTCTGACATTTCACATAGAATACAAGGACTCAGTCTGATATTTTTGTGTCACTTGATGCTCACCCCATTTTTTACACCTGTATTGGTTTAATCTTGTCCTAATAAACTAACTGAATTTCAGGGTCATTAATAACTGGTACTATTATCATATCACCTCTTTATTTCTCTGTCCTAAACTGTCATCTATGACTTACATATCAAAATATTATTCAAATATTTTTGGAGAAATCTTCTTGATTTACCCAGACTAATTAAAGTTCTAATTTCCCTGAACCTCCTCTATATTTTTTTTGCACTATTTATCTGTTGCCATGGATTTCTCAGTAGACTATTAGTCTTTCAGTGAATGAAGCAAAGTCCTTTTATCTCCATCTGCATTTCCAACCTTCCCACCATAACATTTTTTTTCCTCCAACTAAAATTCTTGAAGATAGTCAGAATTTAAAAATTGTTGGTGGAAGAATGAATGCATACGAATTTCAGACAACTTTTCAAACTCATCTGAAAAATTCATTTTACTAGGCTAAAATCACCTAACAACTGAACATTTGAAAGAAAAAAAATGTGGCATGACATGATTTTACTATGTAAAGTTGCAGCATCCATTTTCTCATATATTTACTTATTCAAGTAGACTCTCTACAATTTACTTAAGATACATCCTTAAAAATGTAGAAATGAGTCTGTAGTAAATTATCCACTCAAGTAATTTATATTCTAGTGAGAAGAATCAAACATAGAATCAAATAATAATACAATGTTATGTCATGTACAAATGATGTTCTTAATCCTTTATAAAAGGATTTATAAAAAGAAAATGAGTTTAATATAAAATTTAGTATTTGGATATAGAAAAAATGGTATTTGAATAAGCAGAGAACTTTTGAGGGCATCCAAGCAGAAAGAAAAAATATACAAAAGTAAGGAGGTGAGTAAAATATTTACTGGGTTCATATATATCTCCATTGATTGTGAGAAAAATTTTAAAAGGTGCAGAGGATGGAGCCAAAACATGTATAAATGTGAGTATATGCAACAGTATTTGAACTCCATCCTCTTGCATCAAACAGCAATGTGAAACCACTGGAATTCTCATCAAAGGAACTAACACTATGAGAAAAACAAAATCATATCTCACAAAGTGAACCTACATTCAAATATCAAATATCATTCACTAGCCTTATCATTTGAGATAAATAAAACACTTTGAGATGCAGTTAATAATCTGTGGTTACTATAGCAAATAGCAGATGTAATTACTTTAAAGCAACACATACTGTTTCTAGCTTATAATATTTATTCAATAAAACCTTTTCACTATATTTTATTTTAGAAAAATTATCCTTTCTGAATTGAGAAAACTATTTTGCAATCTGAAGAGACAAGAAAAAGGAGAAACTATTTAGGACATTTTCCTCTGTAGGACCCAATTAAGGATGGGTTTGGGCTATAGGAGAGAAAGAAGAGAAAAAATTTTCATAGTTATTGAGTATTATCTTATTATGATTATGTGAAGCATCTCCTGTCCTACTAAAGGTTAATGTGATATTTGCATTGATCATATCTACCATCCAAAAATACCACCGTACTGGTGAGCACTCAGGGTTGGAATCCCTGAGTCACTAGGATTGATTGATGGTCTGTCCCTTTTTTGAGAAATCTATAAACCTCATGCAATCATTGGCCATTAACAAGTCTATTGCCAAAAGAAAAACTGAATATGCAAAGTGCATTTTGTGTTTCAGAAAACAATTATAGAGTAATAAGGAAACTATTTTTATATAAACTATTGTATTTTTATTATTTTTAAGGAAACACAATTTTCATATAAGAACTTTTATATTATTTAAATACACTGTAATTAGAGATTGAGTTGTACTTGTTTTCCAATTAGCCAGTTGTTTCTCTCTTGTCATTCAGTTTTATAAAATTTAAGAACATTTATTTCATATTATTCATTATCATTTATTAATATTTTAATCCCAAAATAAGCAAACTAGAAATTTTAGCATATAAACTGGTGAGATATTCAATTGTCAATGTGTAGATTTTTATTATTTATCCTATTACATGCATGAGTAAAAAGGTCACCACATAACAATGGTGCATTGCAAGTGATGGTCATTACTTATAGCACAGACATATATTAAACATGTGGTATAGCCATATGTATATGTGTATATACTTTACAGTCATAGCATGGACTGTAAAATAGCTTTGGTGGATGTGGAAGGTAATTTTTCTTAAACATTATTAGAGGAACTAATTTCTCAAAACACATCTCAACATAAGCAACAGCATGATATGTTGGAATCTAAAGTATCACTGCAAGTAAATAAGAATGTGATGAAATACAAATTAGCTATTGTAACTGGTCTTTTCAAATCCCTCATTCCTTCCAGATGAATTGCTGATTTGGCATAAATCTCTGAGTTCTGTTCACTCTATGTCCAGTATTAATCATGTACCTTGAAATATAATCTTTGAATGTGAATTCATTGTGCTCTCTAGGACATATTTTATTTCTCATATTTCACAGTTTTATGGGAGATAGTTCTTTGGCATTTGTGTGTTCTAATTACTATTCTTGGACACAGACTTACAATCTACTTCCTTTAACTTTGAATAGTGTGTTCATTTCTGTGTGGAGACTATTAATTAGTTAGACTTCTTAAAAACATTGTGTTTTTTAAATTCTCAAGTAATTAAAAGAAAACACAGAGTAACTGATTCAAATTAATAACATTATCTCATGCATTCCTTTCAGGATTTAATTGGTAAATGTCTCATGTAGATAAGGAAATAGTGAAGAAAATAAGATAATGAGAAGTGTGTTTTCTTAAACTTCAATATCTATGAAACATCTTGTAAAAAGTTAAAAAGTCTTCAACTGTAATCAAAGATCTAAGTTTAATCCCCCAGCGCACTTATGTATTAACTTTTTTATCTTAGATAAATAATTGCAGTGAATGCAGGAAAGTATGGAGATTCTCCAGGTTCACTTGTTATTTACTTTCATCTGTCCAGGGATTGTTTACATAGTCAACTCCATTTAATTTTTGTAAACATTCATCAAAGTAGGCATGATTAACTCTGTCACTTACTAGAAAATAGAAACCCAAGAATACTGAACAACTTAATGAGTGCTAATATTACTAACTATACATTGTCACAACTTTAAGAAATAATAAATCTTCTTTGAAAACAGTGCAGCATCACACAAAGACACTAAACAATGATTAAAGACTACATATTAAGCAGTTAAGATAGCAAAAAAATTGAGGGTATACCTCAGGAATAGGATTACTAGAATTAAAAGATTGAAAACATCATATATTTGATATGATGATGCTCAACTCAGTCTTGCCCAAGTATGAGCAAGATTTCAGAGCAGCTTCAAGAAGTCTAGATCAGAAAACTTGAGTTAATAGAAGGATGTCTGGTAGTCTCAGTAGGATATAGGAATACCAGTAATTATGGTACTGGGATAGTTGAGAAAGAATCTGATGAAGAGAATTTGAACAGACTCTTGAAAATGAGTAGTGTTTGTGAATATGAGGCGACATAGAGAAGTTAATCTACTGCATTAGCAAAAATAAGCACATGACAATGAGTAAATGCCAATTCTGTACAAATATTCTCTATAACTCTGTAAATATTAAAGAAACAACTAAGTTTAGAGAAAATGACCTTAAATAAGATCAAGTTAATGCTGGGTTCTCAGAAATCATATAGTTAGCTAGAAAAGGAGGAGAGGCTGAAGGAGCTTTTAGAGTAAGGATGCTATAGAGGCATCAAATGATA
Organism: Galemys pyrenaicus; assembly: GCA_019455555.1. Lineage (NCBI taxonomy): Eukaryota > Metazoa > Chordata > Mammalia > Eulipotyphla > Talpidae > Galemys > Galemys pyrenaicus. The sequence goes on from JAGFMF010011725.1 coordinate 5,483,667, forward strand.
GCACTTAATACACTTCTCATTTCTCCAACAAAGAGACTGAATAGAGAGAAAATAAGAAACTTCACTCAGAGCTTATGTTTATGCCAGTAACTCTACATGTTGTTCACGAAGAGTACTTATAATTAAATTCATTGTAAAATACAAATGCAAAAGTAGAGTGTTGCCTAAGATCATTGTTTATGAGTTTTTCTAATTATTTGTCATTAAACATGTCTCAGGAGGAAGTCAATATTGGCCAATGATCTTCTTGCCATCAAAGAGTTTTGAAAATTGTTTCAGTATGTGAAAGAAGTCAAGAACTCTGTTATTAACGAGTTTATTCACCTATAAAATGGAAATAAGACTACCTACTTCAGTTACAAATGAAGATTAAATTATCGTTTAGTAAGACTTACAAGGTTTCGGCAAAACTACACTCTGCTTTGAAAGAACCACTGATAAATAACTTTATCCTTAACATTTTTAAGATACTACAATTCAATGAGAGAATAGAAGGACATCTTAAATCACTCAGATGAATAACTTCAATTACTCAAGCCTATCTCCAGCAGGATGCACTGTAAGCTGCTGTCAGTGAGAGCAAATAATGAAATATATTTTCTTAAAAACATTCTTATTATATTTTAATAGACTTTATGACAGCCTGGAAAATGGTGATAGAATAAAGGCTTACAAAGAAATAAGAACTTTGATGAACTGAACAAGTAACCAAAAACCAAATTTGAAAATTCTATTTTTTATTAGATTTATTTAATTATATTCGACATCATTTGTATTCCCCAGGGAGTTCCCACCACCATTTCACCTGTGTGCTATCACCTCAGTCCCTTGTGCTCCTTCTGCCCTCATCCCTGTCTTTGCCCTCCCTTTCCCCCCACCCCACCATAGTTCCTTTGGTTTATCTTTGACCTTTTGGTCTTGTTGAGGTTTTTTTCTTTGTTTGTTTGTTTCTGGTTGTAATTGCCCATTTCCTTGAGCTTACTTTTTTTTTTTTGTAGTTGTTGCTCTTTCACATTCCTCCCAAAAGTGAAGCCATCCAGTATTTTGCTCTTGCCTTTTCACTTATTTCACTGAGTATAATTCCTTCTAGCTCCATCCATGTTTCTATAAATGGCCCTAGTTTATCATTTTTGATTGCTGAATAATATTCCATTGTGTATATGTACCACATCTTCTTGATCCAGTCCTCTACTTTTGGGCTTTTGGGTTGTTTCCAGGTCTTACCAATTATATATAGTGCTGCAATAAACACAGGGGTACAGGTGCTCTTTTGGATCAGTGTTTTGTGTCCTTTGGGTAAATGCCTAGGAGTGGGATTGTCAGATCATATGGTAGTTCCATCTCTAGTAGACTGAGGAACCTCCATATGACCTTCCATAGTGGTTGGATTAGTGGTGGGAATCACCAGCAGTGTACTAGGGTTCCTTTTCTCCACATCCTCGCCAGCATTTGTTGTTGTTGTTGTTTTTTCATATGTGCCATTCTTACCGGTGTAAGGTGGTATTATCAATGTGGTTTTAACTTGCATTTCCCTGATTATGAGGGATGCTGAACATTTTCTCTTGTGCCTGTTGGCCATGTGTATGTCCTCTTTGGAGAAGTGTCTTTTAAGTTCTTCTGCTCATTTTTTGACTGGGTTTTTGTTTTTCTTGAGTCTTATAAGTTCTTTGTATATCTTTGTGATCAGACCCTTGTCCATTGTATGGAGTGCAGAGATTTTTTTCCCAGTCAGTGAGGTGTCTCTTTGTTTTATTTAATGTTTCCTTTGCTGTACAGAAGCTTTTTATCTTGATGTAGTCCCATCTATTTATCTTCTCTTAAAAAATAAAAAGACCTGGGCCTCTCTAGTGGAACAAGAAATTGAGCACCACACTGTGGAGCTTCTGCAGCCACTGCAGTGTGAGTTAGATCCCTGGCCAGGGAGGGGACACATACAATGAGGTAGACCTCTCCTGTCCCAACCACTGCTCCCTCAGCAGTGTATTTCAGTTAATCTACCTGTTCTATTCCCCACTCAGTTTCTGGTGGATCCTCTCACCCCCTATACCTTTGGCCTATACCCTAATTCTTGTATGTATAAATAAGTAATTTTTTTAAAGACCTTTTATACAGTCCACAGTAATCCTTAGTACTCTATGTGCAGATAAATTCTGTTGATCCTTCCTGATACAGAGTAAAGAAACAATTCCTAATGCAACTCAGAGAAACAGGGCAAAAAAAAAAAAAAAGAAAAAGGTTTATCTGGCAACAGTTTGGTGAACTTTTTCAGGCCGTATCAACCCTATGTTGATTATTGTGGTAAAATATATTTTTCAGAATTATAGATTTGCCTCTATACTTTAATATCAGCATTAAAGCTACAAATATGACAACACAGGGTAATGATAATACAAAACATATCTATTGTAATGGATATTAAATCATCTGGAACATAAAGCATACCACAGGCATAGCTACCAGGCCCAATGTCTATATTTGTCCCTGCTAAAACATGTCAAAACCCCAGTTCCCTTCAGTAAAAATTAATATTACATATCAGAGGATGACATGATATTTTTTATGAGAGTCTCTCCAGAGTATGAAGGGAAAATTAGGTCAGTTATATAAGATTCACATTAAATGAGTATACTCTAGGCTACTTTGGTGATATTGCTAATGTTAACTGCTTTCAAGTGGTAACAAGAGGAAGAGGAAGTTAATTTCCCTTGCTTCAGAAGTTATATGTTTCATAAGTCTGAAGGGTGCAATAATGTAATGATAACCTACACACAATATTAACCATTTTCTACCAAATGAAATACTATAATTCAGTGCTAATTCCTTGAATATCCATTGTCCACACATTGCAGTTAGTTCAGTTGGAAAAGCTCAGTAGGAAAAATGATGAGACTGAAGAGCCCTCACAAACTTGAGATAATTATATATGATCCATCAACCACCAAGCTTATTGATCAGAATTGCTCAATTATATATCAATAAGATTCTTAGAATTATAGAAACTTTTAGCTGAAGACAATCTTTTCTAATGCATTTATCAGAGAGATTAGGCAACTGATACCTGGAGATATTAAATAAATTGCTTGGAAGAGACAATTCTGAAACAATTTCATTTAGTGAAATTCTTTCCATCCATTCCAGTTCTTACACAATATGACTGAAACATTCTGTACTGTATAAAGGTCTTTATAAGGAGGTTCAAAATTTTCTGAAACCTGAAAAACAAAATTAAAAACTTTTCCCCAGACATAGGTTTCAACTTAGGAAGATTCCAGGTATTAAAATGCTCCTTTTAAAACTATAAAGAAATAATACACACCAAGCTTTACATTGAGGAAATTGAAACACTAAAAATTTAAATGTTTCGATCTTAGTTTCACAGCTAGGAAATTCTTTGATTCCAAGGCATCAAATTTAAGTCTTGCATTTTCTACTCTATATATATAGTTTATTTCCTTTCTTGCTTAAATATTGGTAAGGTATGACCATCCTTTCCATTTCACCATCTTCATCCCAAATTTCATACATTTATGTATGGTTTCTGTTTTAACCTGTGTACGACTTTATGTTAAACCCACTTTAATATTACATTTTTCTTTTCAGTCCATTGCTCTAGCATATAGTACCTTATAAAACCCTGAATTTCTTGTCAAATTCATTGGTGATTTTTACCAGGTTTTCAGTACTCATAAATATGTTAAAGGTTTTCTTTTGGTTCTTCCACATTTTATCATGTTTATATTAACAGTGACTTTCAGATAGAGGACACTAAATATTATCTGTTGAATGTATGAATTTTTAATAAGACAGTGTCAAGGACAGTATCCCACACCAAGTCTTTTGCATTCACCCCATAGATTTGTTTAGATTTTTTTTCAATAAGCACATTTAAACTCTTCAAGTATCACTTCATAACCTGCTTCAGTCAAGCTTTGTCTATTACCATCTACTTTTCTCCAGTTTTCCACAACTCATAAATGTCAAAGGAGCATCTACCATGTATCTATATATTTCAAATTGAATGACTTATGTCACTACTATGATTTCAATAGACATTATTCAGTTGTATATTAATTCTACATCATATTCTCATATTATTCTCCTCAAAGTAGTTGTAGTCATTTATTTCATCTACAGAACACATCTAATAATCAAATTATGTATCTAAATCACATTTATGCAAATTTATTCAATAAAATCAGTAGAGTAGGTATCAAAAGTAAATAGACTCAAATTATGTAAAGTAGGAAGAGATTAAAAAAAGCAAATTTTTATTTTGTAGACAAAAAATATTATAGCCGGACAGTACCTCCAAGATTATGAATCCATTAATTGAAGCTAATTGTTAACTCATATCTTTACTAAATTTAAGCCTTTTATTTTAATTTCAACTTTTCAGTTGGAAGTTTCTGTTTTCCTTCTGATTTTGATTCTGTTATAATCACATTAGTTAAAACTTCTGGCTCTGTCTGAAGCACAGATTAGAAAACAACACTTCCTTCACTTTACACACATTACATTTTTTCATATACCTGTTGTCTATTTATTTGCATTTCCTCTTTGGAAAAGTGTCTTTTTAGCTCTTCTGCCTATTTTTTGACTGGATTATTTACTTTGTTTGTGTTGAGTCATGTGAGTTCTTTGTAGATCTTTGTGATCAATCACTTATCAGTTGTATGGAGTGATACCAAGGAAATACAGATGGTGTTAAAGTGGCTAGAATATAGGTCTTGGAATCAAAATAACTAGGTTTTAGTTTTGGTGTCATCACTTCTGAGCTAATGACTTGGGGCAAATCATATAACATTTCTAGTTACAGTTTTCTCCTCTGAAGCAGAAATAATGAACAGACATGTAAAAATATTTTGTCAACTGAAAGTGACTATTCAAATTTATGATGCCCATACTGTACAGTACTATTGTCACTGAAGGCATCTTTTTTTATTATCATAGAAATGATAAATAATGACTTATTTCAGTTCACATTTAAGTATCAATTCATCTCATCTTGAAATTTTATATCATCTTGAATTATCTATGAAGATTTTTCACCTGATAATTTACTAAATTCAGAATATCAGTTGTCATATTTTATTTAAAATTTATTTATATATATTTTACATCATTGCTTATTTTTGTATTTTGTGCTTGCTTTCTTTTCTCAGGTGTAGTCCCCATGGAATTCCCACCACACATGCTCCATCACCATAGTCCCTTCTGTTCTTCCCTCCCTTGTTTTGATCTTTCTTCCTTTCCCTTCTAAGCAGAATGTCTCAGATTTATAGTTGCCTGTTAATTTTGCTTTGTTTTTTTATTGTTATTACTTTTCCCCTGATCCCTTATTAGCTCCCCTATATTCCTCTTATAAGTGAAACCATCTGATATTTTTCTTTTTACTTCTGACTTATTTCACTGCACATAATCCTTTCTAGTTCCATTCATGTTGCTGCAAATGGCATTAGTTTTTTTCAATTGATAAATAGTATGCCATTATATATTATTTACACACACACACACACCGTCTTGATCAAGCATATTGTCTTGATCCAGCCACCTATTTTCAGGCATTTGGGTTGTTTCCAAATCCTACCTATTATAAACAGAGCTGCAATAAACATAAGGGTCTGGCATCCTTTTTTTATTATTAGATTTAATTGTATTTGACATCATTTGTAGTCCCCAGTGGGTTCCCACCACCATTTCACTGTGCACCATCACCTCAGTCCCTTGTGCTCTTTATGCCCTCATCCCTGTCTTTGCCCTCCGTTCCCTCTTCCCACCCCCATGGTCCCTTGGGTTTATCTTTGATCTTTTGATCTTGTTGAGTTTTTATTTGTTTGTTTCTTTGTTTTTTGTTTCTGTTTCCTTTGGGTGTCCTAGGAGTGGAATTGCTAGGTCATATGATAGCTCCATTTTTAGTAGGTTGAGTGCCCTCCACACAATTTTCCATAGAGGTTGGACCAGTTTGCATTCCACCAACAATGTAGGAGAGTTCCTTTTTCTCCACATCCTTGCCAATATTTCTTGTTGCTAGTTTTTTAATATGTGCCATTCTCATTGATATAAAGTGGTATGTCATTATGGTTTTAATTTGCATTTCCCTTATTATAAGGGATGTTAAACATTTTTTCATATGTCTATTGGGCATTTGCATTTCTTATTTGGACAAATGTCTTTTAAGATCTTCTGACCATTTTTTGACTAGATTGTTTAATTTGTTGAGTCTTGTGAGTTCTTCATATATATTTCTGACCAGTCCTTTATCAGTTGTATGTAGTGCAAAATTTTTCTCACAATAAGTAGGATGTCTGTTTTGGTTAGTTTTTTGCTGTACAGAAGCTTTCAGTTTGATTTAGTCCCAGCTGTTTATCTTTTCCTTACCTTTCTTTGCTTTGGGGGATATCTTTAAAGATGCTATTGAGATGTATGTTATATAATGTTTTACCTATATTTTCCTTCTCTGTATTGTATGGTTTCAGGTCTTTTGTTCAGTGCTTTTATCCATTTTGAGTTATTTTGTAATTGGTGTGAGGTAATGTCCTAATTTCATTCTTTTGCATGTGGTGGTCCAGTTTTCCCAGAACCACTTATTGAACAAAGTGTCTTTGTTCCATTGCCTATTCTTTGCCCCTTTGTCAAAGAATACTTGTCCATATAAGTGTGGCTTTATTTTGGGGCTTTGTATTCTGTTCCATTGGTTGCCTCCCACCAAATGTTGTTCCCACTACATTACCTCTCTCATCACCCCCTTTTGCTCTCTGAAACACAATGGGATATTTGCATTGTATGTCCTTCTGGAGGCATGGATTCCTGAACATAGTCTAACAAAGAATATAGTAAACACCAAGAGAATGACTTTTTACAAATTTGCATAAATCAACAAAAGCACTGAAAATTGTTCTGTCAACAGCATTTTTCCTTGGGGCACTAGACAATTTAGCTTCACACAGGATAGGCATAGTCTCTTTATTAAAACACGTAGGATTCATTTTAAATATACACAAATAGAAGGGACTGCCTGCTGATACATATCACTGAAGTCAAGAAATTTGTCAGCAATCATCCAAATGATCCAATGACCTCAGCTGAGTTTCCAAAAAGTCTCTACATCAGTGTTAAAATGGCCATAAATAACAAGATAATTAAGCAACTGTTCTGATAATTCATCTGAAAAGAGCGGTTCTAAGTTTCTGAGAGTAAGACATCAAAAAGAGAAGTGGAAGCATAGAGTTTGGTTTTTATTAACTCACTGGCTTCCTGTTTTCTATTTTAAAAGATGATCACAATTCTTCTATTCAGTTATCTACAAGTTTGGAAATTTTCTCAAGGAAACAAAAGGAAAGGAGAGAATAAGACAGGGGAAGAGCAATAAGTTTCAAATGTTTGCTGTCTGAACAGATAACCAGCTATTCAGGGATTAGCCCCTCATACAGGGAGAAGCCTTAAGATATGTAAGCCACCTTTCACAGTTTCTCTGCCTTTCCACTATTACTACTTTGTCAAAGACACTTGTCAACCCCTCCCTGAATAACTGCAATTATATCCCAGCGATAACCCCAAGTCCTAGTTTGGGTCTTCTTTAGATTTACTAATATAATTACTCCTGGAATGATCTTAAAATACAAAACCTGTTCCTATAATTCCCTTGCTTAAAAATGTTCCATATGTCTATCACATTCATATATTTATCCTGGGGTAAAAATTGCTTTATATTTTGAAGATAGTCTGTATTTCCAGATTCTTCTCTCAACACAGACTATTGAGACTTGAAAACACCCTTATAAAATAGATTTTGGAGAGGAACAAAGATCCTTGTGTTCCCTGTGAAAATAGTAATGTAAGCAAGACATAATAAAGTCCCCTGTCTTTAAGAGAGACAGTGGACTTGACATGAGAAGATTTAAACCTTTGGGAAGACTTTAAAGGATCAAAGGGATTAGAATAACTAAAATGGTGACAAAAATGCAAGGAATGAGCAAAGCTGAGATACAAAACCCACATATCGTAAATTGTCATCTGAGATGACCTTAGCTTTTGCTTATATTTCTCATCTTTTCTCCACCTTAAACTCATTTGTTCCTCTTGGACTGACCAGGAACAAATTAGTGAACAGTAGAGTACCATTATTTGCTACATAGATTTTATTATGAACCACTTTGTGTCCAGTGTTTTAAAGAGATTTTCCTTTTTTTGATAACCTCGTTTATGGGGAATTATTTCAGTGGAAATTGTTACTCAATTATCTTTTGATATCTCCTTGCTAACACTGTTGTTTGGATGAAATAGTTTTGAGTTCACATAACATGTTTTGTAAGCAACTACTACATGTCAGGCATTGTGAAAACAATGGCAAATGAAAACAGACATTAATCTATGCTACATAGATTCTATGACTTAGTTGGAAAGAAATTACAAAAAGCGATCACTTCAAAAACAGCTCAAGATGACTCATAATTTGATAGTCTAGCAACTGAGCCAGACATGACAGAACTTATTATCTTGTGACTAAAATGGATATTAATTAGATAAAAATACAAATTCACATATAAATACAATGATTAAAATTAAGTATGGTATGAGATTATGCAGCGAGAATGAAGAAGCTCTTTTTGAGATTATGGGTAGAATTCACTAGAAAATGACATCTATACTGGTATTAGATGGATGAGTAGGAATTAACTGAGTAGGAATTAACTGAATATGAAATTATAAGAAGAACATTCAGATCAAAAGACAGCATGTGGCATGTGCAAACACTTTCAGCAAAGAAAGAATCTGTATATATTTTAAGAACTCAATAGATTTATTTCAGCTGGTACATAGTAATTCCACTGTACTCCTGTCTGCTACCACACTTTCTCACTATGTACAAGCTGAGATGAATTTGGGGGCTTACTTGGCAGAGCAGGAGTTAAAGTCTAAGCACTATCAAGCTATCCCTAGCCACTGCAGCCTAGGTTTGATCCCTTGCCAGGGAGCTAACCCACAGGGAGCAGCAGATCCTTCTCGTCTTGCCCACTTATCCCCTCCACAGTATATTTCAGTAGATCACATGTTCTGTTCTCCCCTCTGTCTCTGGTAAATCCTCTCAGTCCCTGCATCCCTAGCCCATACCCTAGTTCTTGTGTGCATAAATAAAAAATAAATCTTTTAAAAAATCTTTCAAGATGTTTCTCAGTGATATTATTAATCCTTTTAACGCTTTTCTTTCTCCTTCCTGTTCCCTCTCCTTATCTCTCTGGAATCTTGGCACTTCTTCCCTTTTTCCTCAGTTATTTGAAATTTACAGAAATGTATGCCCCTATATGGGGTGGAGAGAGAGCACTTTCACTCTTTAAATTATTCAGAGCATAATTTCAATCTTAATGTTCATTTCTTCAGTTACAGGAAATTGTTAAAAAAATTCAGTTTTAATGATGTCCCTTTATTTCCCTGTTGACTTTCAAATTACATATTCATTCATACATTAATTCACCTATCTATCTTTAATTATGGTAACATTAGGATCTCACTATCAGGTGTTGGCACCATAGTGCATCCACCACCAAATCACCCACAGTCTACCACTATAGTCTACTGTGCTTCCTTCCGTATTTGTCCTTTTAATAAAAATGTTGGGACATCCTGAATCAGTTCTATTGCATTTTCTCTCTTATCCCTTTGGCTTATTTACACATTTTCCTCAATTTGCTTTTTTTTTCTTTTATATATATTTTAAAGTGTATGTATATTTTTTCCTTTTTTTCTTTCGTTTTATATATATATATATATATATATATATATATATATATGACATCAATTGTAGTCCCCATGGAATTCACACCATCATTTCACTAGTGCACCATGACCTTAGTCTCTTGTGCTCTTTTTGCTTCATCCCAGTCCCTCTCCTAGCTGCGCCCCTCCTGGGTGCAAAGTGCCTCTAATTTGTCCTTGTTGTGTTGTGACTTTTTTTAATTGTTATTGTTCTTTTCCTCTAGCCCTTTTATGGTTCCTGTACATTCCTCCTAAAAGTGAAACCATCCAATATTTTTCTTTTGCCTTCTGAGTTATTTCACTGAGCATAATCACTTATAGCTCCTTCCATGTTTCTGCAAATGTCCTAGTTTATCTTTTTTGATTGCTGAGCAGTACTCATTGTGTATATGTACCACATCTTCTTGATCCAGTCATCTATTTTTGGGCATTTGGATTGTTTTCAGATCTTACCAAATTATAAATAGTACTGCAATAAACATAAGGGTGCAGGTATTCTTTTGAATCAGTGTTTTTGTATCCTTTGCGTAGATCACCAGGAGTAGGATTGCTGGGTCATATGATAGCTCCATTTTTAGTAGACTGAGGAACTTCCATAACGCTTTTCATAGTGGTTAGATTAACTTGCATTCCCACCAGCAGTGCAATAGAGTTCCTTTTTCTCCACATCTCACCAACATTTTTTGTTGATGTTTTGTTTTTATTTTAATTTTTTTTATTAAAATATTTTAAAATTTACATATACTTGCCATCAATTGTAATCCCCATGTATTCCCCATCACCATCTCACCAGTGCACCATCACCTCAGTCCCTCATGCTCCCACCTTCCCTCAACCCTCCCCCTCCCTTCCCCACCAGGTGTCCCCAGTCTGTCCTTGTCTCCTCATTTTGATGTTTTTTTTTAATGTGCCATTCTCATTGGTGTAAAGTGGTATCTCATTGTGGTTTTAATTTGCATTACCCTGATGATGAGTGATGTTGAACATTATCTCATGCCTGTTAGGCATTTGCAGCTCCTCTTTGGAGAAGTGTCTTTAAGTTCTTCTGCCTATTTTTTAACTGGGTTGTTAACTTTTTTTTTTCTTGAGTCTTGTGAGTTCTTTGTATATCTTTGTGATCAGACCCTTATCAGTTGTGTGGAGAACAGTTGTGAGAGCAGTTGTGGACAACAGAATTTTTTTCCCAATCAGTGGGGTATCTCTTTGCTTTGGTTAGTATTTATTTATTTTTGCTGTACAGAAAGAAGCTTTTTAATTTGACGTAGTCCCAGTTGTTCATCTTCTCTTTCATTGTTATGGCTTTGGGGGATGCATCTTTAAAGGTGTTACTGAGATGTATGTCTTGTAACGTGTTACCTGTGTTTTCTTCTATATATTTTATGGTTTCAGGTCTTACATTTAGTTCTTTTATCCATTTTGAGTTGATTTTTGTACATGGTGTGAGGTAGTGGTCTACTTTCAATTTTTGGCATGTGGCAGTTCAGTTTTTCCAAAATCATTTATTCAATAAGGTGTCCTTGTTCCATTGCATTTTCTTTGTTCCTTTGTCAAACATCAGGTGTCCATAAATGTGTGGTTTTACTTCTGGGCTTTCTATGTGGTTCCATTTGTCCATGTGTCTGTCTTTGATCCAGTTCCATGCTGTTTTAATTACTATTGCTTTGTCATAAAGTTTGATTCTGGGAGTGTGATATCTCTATTCCCCTTCCATTTAGACAGGAGAGCTTTGGCTAATCGAGGTTTGTTGTGGTTCCATATGAATTTCATCAATATTTGATCTAATCTTGAAGAATGTCATTGAGATTCAATTGGAATTGTGTTGAATATATAAATTGCTTTTGGGAGAATGGCCATTTTGATAATGTTGATTCTTCCAATCCATGAACAATGGATGAATTTCCATTTCTTCATGCCTTCTTCTATTTCTTTTAACAATGTTTTGTAATTTTCTCTAAATAGGTCTTTCACTTTTTTTGTTAGGTTTATTCCCAAGTATTTGATTTTTTAAATTTTAATTGTAAAATGGATCGTTTTCTTGATTTCTTCCTCTTCAGATTGGTTGTTTGTATATAGGAAGGCTGCTAACTTTTGTGTGTTGATTTTGTATCTTCCTACTTTGCTAAACTGGTTGATTGTTTTTATTAGATTTTCTTATTCTACAGTGTATATTTTTGTGCAGTGTATATTTCTTGTCCCTGTGAAATTCCTATTACCAATTCACCCATGCACTATCACCACCAACTTGCTTCTTCATGGCTTTCAACTAAATGTTTAATTTTTATTATTACAAAACACGCTTTCCATATCTAATATATTTTTCTTTTCCTTTGTGCTTCGAATTTTCATGTAGATAGCATTTTATCCTGTCTTTGAAGATACTATTGTTAGTTTTCATCTTCCTGAAGAGTCTCATTTGCTTCAAACTGTCTTATGTGCATTGACTTTATGCTCTGTCTCCCAAGTTAGAGGCTTTTCTCAGATCTGTATAATGCACATGTCTTTTCATTTAATGGTGGGACATTAAAAACAATGGGGCTTCTGTACTTGTGGACAAGGGTCTATTATTAATTTCAAATCAAGGAGTCTTTATTGATCTGTTCAATAGCCATAATGGGCTGCTCCCACATCTTGGGGAGAAGGTGAGTTCATTTTCTTGCTTAGGAGATAGATCTGGCTGCCTGAATTCTAAGATCCCAAAAGGAGAATTTTTTTCTTGATTTTTTATATTGTACCCCAACTCTCAACTGACCCTTGAGCCCTCAAGGGTGAATCTTAATCTCTGAACAAATGTCAACTCTTCTGTCAAGTAGTAGTATTCAGGAGATATTTAATGATTACAGGAACTTTCCATTATTTCTGCTTTATTTACTCTTAAGATCATTCCAGCTTACAGATGTAACTACTATATGAGATTCTAGAAGTTTCTGTCCTTCATATTGGGCTGCTCCTTGGTTGAGATTTGTTTTTTTCTTAAATTAGATATCACTTTGCCATTAAAAACATTGCACTGCCTTTGTATGATTTAAGAAAATAATCCTTTATTCATTTTGAAAGCATCCAGAAAGAAATCAAATATCAGTTTTCATTGTTAGAGTTGTTTATGTTGACTTGTAAGGTTTTACATATGTCCTGGAGTGTATGAGAAGGAGTGTTCCATCAGACATTGAGGAACAAAAGAACTGGGGTCTAGGCCAGAGGTGCAAGGAGTGAGAAGATTCACCAGAGACAGAATGGGGAGCAGAACAGGCAGATCTACTGAAACAAACTGCTGAGGGTAGCAGTGGACAACACAGAAGATGTCTGCTGTGCCATGTGGGTCACCTCCCTGGCTGGGGATCAAACTCATGTGTAGTGTGGCCACAGCTTCATAGCACTGAGACATTAAACCCTGTGCCACTAGGGAGGCCCCAAATTTAATATACTTAACTACCATCATCCTTTAGGAGCCATATATTTAGGTTGTGTGTTTATTTCAGAGATACAAATACCACACATATATTGAAATCTTTATTTTTAGCTTAGATATATTGATACTTGAGTTATCACTTAAGTGTTCAAGTGAAAATTAACAGATTTAAACGTGACTACAGACTGAAAGTAAGTACTTAGTACCTCAACTGAATTTTTCCTAATATTTTCACATGCAATCTTCATTTTTTATAATTTTTCTGTTGGTTATTCAGTTAGCTTTCTCATGATAAACAATTATTTAAATTAACAAGATAAAAATCAACCAAGCTGCATATTTAATCATCTGAGTATTTGTCCTTTTCTTAAATAATGTGGTGTAGCTTCTGTGATTTATAACTTGTCTGTCAGTTGATAACAACATGAATGCCATCTATACAAGTTTGAGTAGTTTTCATTATTTCATCAATGTTGTCAGCTGCCTTCAGATTTTTCATCTAGTGGTATTACAAAAACACTGGCTTAATCAGCTCAAGAGTACTTGAGCAGTCTTTTTTTAAAAGATTTATTTTTTATTTATTTTATGCATAAAACAGCTGGGGTATAGACCAGAGGTGTGGGGGTGGTGGTGAGAGGATTCACCAGAGCCAGAGTAGGGAACAGAACAGGTAGGTCTACTGAAACACACTGCTGAGAGAGCAGTTGTGTGACACAAGAGGTCTGCTGCCTCATGTGGGTCATCTCCCTGGCTGGGGATCAAACTCATGCAGCAGTGACAGGGGATAGCTTGATAAGTGGAGACTTTAACCCCTTCCTCACCAGGGAGGCCCAAGACAGTAGTCTTATTTGTCTAATTACCACACTTTCATCTTAATTATATTAATTTAGATATTAGTTATGTCTTAAATCAGAAAACAATATTCACGTAACTTTTATGAAGAATAGATTTAATTTCATGCACAGCTCTGGTCTCAACATCTTAGCAATATTTTCAAAATGTAAATCAAAAGTGGGGTTCAATGGATGCTAGGCATTTTAAAAAAATGCTTTGTGCTTCATATATGAGCAAACAATTCAAAAAATGAGAGAGGAAAAAGCTTGCTAGAATTGAATGATTAAAACTTTCAGAAATAAGATTAATTAGGCCACATTATGGGTCTGGTCATTAAAAAAACATTTTTGTTACTTATATATTTCTGAAGGAATACTAAAAGAAATAATATGGCCTGCATTTTAGTGTAAATGACACGAAATATCTTTTTTAAGCCATCCTTATTTTATTTTTTTAAAGATTTATTTGTTTATGCATACAAGAACTGGGGTATAGGCCATAAGTGTGTGTGTGTGGTGTGGGGGGGTGAGAGGATTCACCAAAGATAGAGTAGACAACAGAATAGGCAGATTGACTGAAATACATTGCTGAAGGGAGCAGCGGGTGAGGCAGAAGAGATCTTCTGCACCATGTGGGTCACCTACCTGGCTGGGGATCGAACTCGCACTGCTGTGACAGTGAATGCTTCATAGTGCTGTGCTTAACCCTTTGCTCCATCAGGAAGAGCCCTTATCCTTATTTTATTTACATGTTATCACATGACATGTTCATGTTTGAACACTATTATAAACATTAACTAATTTCTGCATTTTTTTTCTTTTTAAAGATTTATTTATTTATGCATACAAGATGAGTACAGGCCAGAGTCATGGGAGGTGAGAGGATTCACCAGAGACAGTGGGGAGCAGAACAGGTGCAGCAAGAGATGTCTGCTGCGCCATGTGGGTCCCTTCCCTGGCTGGGGATCAAACTCGTCCTACTGTGCCTTGGATGCTTCACAGTGTGGCACTCAAACCGCTGCACCCCAGGGAGGCCCCTAAATTCTGCATTCTAATTTAAAACACAAATACATTTTATTTTTTGATATTTTGGGTTTTGAAGGAAGAAGTAATTCTGTGACAAGTATGGGGGCCTTCCTGGTGGCGCAAGGGGTTAAACACAGCACTATGAAGCATCTGCAGCCACTGCAGCATGAGTTCAATCCCTGGCCAGGGAGTTGACCCACATGGCACAGCAGACCTCTCTTGCCTCCTGCGCTGCTCCCCTCATCAGAGTGGTTCAGTCAATCTGCCTGTTCTGTTCCCCACTCTGACTGGTGAACCCTCTCACCACCCCCCACATCTCTGGCCTGTACCCCAGTTCTTGTATGCATAAATAAATAAACCTTTAAAAAAACAATGGACAAGTCTTAGGGCAGGTACAAAGCTTTCTACTAAATTCATCATTACTTCATTTGGAATATCTTTAATATTCCACTTTTATATACAAACACTATTTTACTTCCACTACTAAAAGAATGACTTTTTCACTGGACTTCTAAAATTTGCATCTGTACAGCAAAGGATGAATGATCACCAGGTTGATAAATCATCCTATAAAATGTGAGAAAATATGTTTACCATTTATCTGATAAAGGGTTAATATCCAAAATATATAAGGGACACACAGAGATCAATATAATTACAAACAATAAAAATTAATAAAACTGGTCAAAATTCAAATAGAATTTTGTCCAAAGTAGCCATGAAATGTTCAGCATCCAGTATCACTAAACATCAAGTAAATAAATGATCAAAACCATGAGACATTATCTTTCTTCTCTTAGGATGTCTATTGTTAAAATAAAATAAATAAAAGATGACAATGTTGGTAAGGAGGAATTGATCTTAATCACTCTTGGTGGGAATGCAAACTTACAGAGCTATCAATGAAAACATAATGGAGGTTCTTCAAAAAATTAACAATTGATCCACCATAGGATCTAGCAAGTCCACTTCTGGGTATTATAACAAAAAAATTGAAATCAGAATCTCAGGAGAGAATTGCATCTCCATGTTTGTTGTAAATATTATTTATAATGATCAAGGTATTGAAAAACCTCAAATATCTATTCACAAATGAATAAAGAAAATATGGTATAAGCACACAATGGGATATTATATAGACTTAAAAAGAGAAATCATGTTTTTATTTAGTATCTTTTAATTGAGGCAATTTGTAACATAATATATAATTTAGAGTTGTAAGTTTATACTTATTCAGATATATATTAACATTAACATATCTACCACCAAAGCATCTGTAATCCTTCACTATAGTCCTTTGGGCCCTCTCCCCACATTGTTCCCCACTCTCAGCCTCCCAATTTTAACATATTGTTAAAATTTGTTTTGGTTTAGTTTTGACTGTTTTATTTTGTTTGTTTGTTTTGTTTTCTCTATATTCCACATATGAGTGAAGCATTCCACAGAGTGAAGTCATTTGGTAATTTATTTTTTTTTCACATTTTGACTCATTTGCTTAGAGTAATAATTTCTAGTTCCATTCATGAGTTCCAAATGCCAATATTTCAACTTTCTTCATCATATGAGAAATATTCCAGTATGTGTGTGTATACATGCATATACATATATTTATATCTATAGATATATCTATATATCTATAGATATATAAAACACATCTTTTTAAAATATCTTTTATTTATAAAAGAATTGGGGTACAGGCCAGGGGTGTGAGGGGGTGAGAGGATTCACCAGAGACAGAGTGAGGAACAGAATAGGCAGACTGACTGAAATAAACTGCTGAGGGGAGCAGCAGGTTAGGCAGGAGCGGTCTGCTGCTCCATGTGGGTCAGTTTCCTGGCCAGGGATTGAACTCATGCTGCAGTGGTTACAGATGCTTCATAGTGTGGTGCTTAACCCCTTGCACCTATATAACACATTCTTAATCCACTGTCATTTGCATTAAGGTTGTTCCCATAACTTGGCTATTGTAAATACTGTTGTAGCAAATATAGGAGTGCTGATTTTCTTTCAATCCATGGCTTTACATTCTCTGGGTCAATTCCTAAGATTAGAGTTGCTATATCATATAGATCTATATTTATAGTTTTGAGTGACCTTCATACCATTTTCTATAAAACCTAAATTAATTTATGTTTCCACCAACAGAGTATAAAGGATCATTTTTCGCTCCATTTCCTCCCTCTGATATGGGACATTCTCACAGGTGTAAGGTGATATATCTCATTGTGGTTTTTATCTGCATTTCCCTGAACATAAGTGATAATGATTTGTTTTTTAACATACCTGTTTCTCATCTGTAAGTCTTTTTTGGAGAAGTATCAATTTAGCTCTTGGACTCATTTTTTTTTTTCTTGACTGGGTTGTTTTATCTTTGTTGATTTGTATGAGTTTTTTTTAGGCATCAATAGTTTGCCCAAATATAATTGTAAATATTTTCTCCATTTGATAGGGTGTAAAAACAAAAACAAAAAAAAAGAAAATCTCATCATTTGTGATAAAAAGATTATCCTTTTTTTAACAGTTGTTTTAAACTTATCTTTAAATTAAAATATAAGATTATTGAGATAAATTAGATCTATAAATCTAAGTTATCTAAATCACTCGACCACTGAAATCTTTGTTTTGCTACTGTCAGACAAGTATGACCTGGATTAAATTAATGATTGAAAATGTATATGAGGGCCTCCCTGGTGGCGCAGTGGGTTAAGCAACGCACTATGAAGCAAACCACAGCCACTGCAGCACGAGTTCGATCCCTGCTGCCGGCCAGGGAGGGGACCCACATGGTGCGGCAGACCTCTCCTGCTGTGCCCGCTGCTCCCCTCAGCAGTGTACTTTTGTTGATCTGCCTGTTCTGCTCCCTGCTCTCTGTGGTGAATCTTCTCACCCTCCCACACCTCTGGCCTGTACCCCAGTGCTTGTATGCATACATAAATAAATCTTTAAAAAAAAAAAAAGAAAATGTATATGAAAAGCAAACATTTCTGGTCTTGCTTTAAAAATAAAGAAGTATATTTGAGGTCTAGTTTTAAATTTAAGAGGATGTATCCTTTGTCTCTAATACCTTTTCTGACTAATTATAATGAGTAAAAATTGTCATTGAACTCATGTTGTTTTTCTCATTTCTTTTACATGTGTAGTGTAAATCTAGGAGTTTTGTAAGGGAAGAAAAGTTGACAGTCTTGGACAGTGCTAGACACTTTCAATTTCTGGGGTAGAAGCGACAACACTAACAGATCATAGGACCTCTACATATCCATGAGAATAGAGTGACCAGCGGTTGCAATCTGCCAACGACTGAAAACAGTTGCTGGCCTGTAGGACTTTGTATGTTTAGGGTTAAGACTGGGAGTCTGTGATAACAAGGAGAAGCTATTAACCAAGTGAATCACAGAAGGACAAAAGCCTCATGATTCCACCTATAGGAGATACCTAAAATAACTAAACTCATAGGAGGAGAAAATAAAATGGTGCTTGTCATAGGGAGGAGGGAGAGGAAAATGGAGAATTATTTTTCAGTGATCATAAAATATGAGTTGTGCAGGATGAATGACTCCAAGAGCTCTATGACACAGCACAGTTTTTATTTTTAACAAATCAACATTAGAACCTCCCTGGTGGTACAAGGGGTTAAGTCTCAGCACTATGAAACTATCAGCAGCCACTGCAGCATGAGTTCAGTCTCCAGCCAGGGAGCTGACCCACATGGTGCAGCAGCTCTCTCCAATCTTGCCTGCTGCTTTCCTCAACAGTGTATTTCAGTAGATTTGCTTGTCTCTGGTGAATCCTCACACCACCTGCACCCCCCTCACCTCTGGCCTACATCCCAGTTCTTGTATGCATAAATAAATAAAAATAAATTAAAAAGCGCAATACAACATTATACACAAAAACATATATTAAGAAATTAGATATTCTAAGTATTCTTACTAAAACATTCACACATAAAATAATACAAGGAAAATTAAGGAATTGATAAGTATATATATACACATATATGTGTATATATATGTACTAAAATTTTGGTGGTGGTATTATAGGTAAGGAAGATATCCAAAATCATTAAAATAAGAGCAGACAGCAACTAAACACACACACATTTACATAAATATATATGTATATTAATATGACATGTATCAAATGAAACATATTTATAATTTATATCACATAGCTAAATAAATTATGGAATATTTATTCTATTATATATATTCTTTAAAGTCCATAAAATATAATATACAATAGTTCATTATTATATTTTATATATTTACATTTTCCTTTATTATTATTTTTTTAATTTCCAAAAGCCTGCTTTTCATAACCACTAGTCTAATGTGTAATTTTTATGGCTGATATCCATTTTCAGCCATCTGGGTGCATTTTCACTGATGATTATTAAGCATTTATTGGACAAGAAGGATTAAATGGCATAATGCACATAAAAGCATTTGTAATCTTTAAATCACTACACAAATATAAGGTCTTAGAACTGTTATGGTTATGACATCGCTTCAAAATACACATTAGCAAATTCTAATCTAGAATAAAAACTTCTCTACTTAGAAAAAAATATAAGATTATGTGTCATTTTTCAAAATGAAATTTTCCTACCAACATTTTTAACACTGCCTTTTTCAATGGTTTTCTACACAATCTAGTTTGCTATAGAAACTCAGAAATGTAAAAATATAATTGTTAAACTATATTAATCTACTAAGGTTAATGTATATGGATATTATATGTATATACAAATATATTCATCATTATAATTTGTAATTATTATATGGGCCAAATGTTTATTTTAAATTTATATTTTTGGAGAAAATAAATCTCTCAAGGGACTGAGGAGATGGTACACTGGGGAAACAGTGGTGGGAAATTCATAGAGTCCACAATTGATGTCAACTATATATGTGAAGAAAATATATATCTATATATATAAATATTATAAGCAAGGAGCGAATGGAAAGAGGTCCTCCAAATACTTAAAAATTAAATTAGCAGACAAGAATACTCTAACCTGCAAGGTGATTCTTTAGATATGAGGGAGAAATAAAGGCCTTTCCATACAACAGAAAGTTGACAGAATTCACAAATACTAGACACCCACTCCAAGAAATACTGAATGGAGCCCTTGCATCTAAAACTAACCATCAAAAAGAGATTTAAAAGGAAGTAGATAGGACAACAAGGCTAATAATATAATAAAAGCAAAATATGTCATATATCAATAACAAATATTAAAGTAAATGTACCACATTCACCAGTTAAAAGACACTAAGTATCAGGCTGGTTTATGAAACTGATTCCAAATTTCTCTATAATCAGGAAATAACCCATCTCCAACATCAAGGAAATGGAGAAAGAAAAACAAGCAAACCAAAAGCAAGACAACGAAAGTAAATAAAAAAATTAGAGCAAAAAAAATCTGAAATAGAAAAGTACAGTCCAAAAAATAATTAAGCCCAAAGCTGTTTTTTTGGGGAGGTGGGGGGAAGATAAACCTCTCACTAGACTCACTAATAAAATACAGAGAACACTCGAATAAAAGTAATCAAAGTTACAACATACCATGTAAGTTCTATGAACATCTGTAAAGCAATAAATTCAGTTTATTGCTAGGCAGATGCTTAGAAATAAACAACTATCTAAGAATAACTAGGGAATAAATAGAAAATCTGGACAGAACAATAACAAGTAAGGAAGTTGGAATAGTAAGCAAACCCTCCTCCCAAACAAAGTGATTTCAAAAGTGAGTTCTATCAAATTGTAAAGATGAACTAATGTCACTCCTGTTCAAACTCTTCCAATAACAGAGAAATAATATTTACAAATGTATTTTATGAGGAAGAATATTTCCAAACACATTACTCTAGTACCAAAACCAAATAAAGACAACACAAAAAATAAAAAAGAAAGAAAACTACGAGGCAATCCATACAGAAATGAGGAAATATGACAGTATCACATTGTCAGACTTCGAACTATATTACAAAGCTAGAATAATAGAAACAGAATGATACTTGAACAAAAACAGAAATACAGAACAATGGAATACAATTGAGATTCCAAAAAATAAACCCACACCTATATAGATGGTTAATATATAATACAAGAGCCAAGGACATATATTGGAGAGAGGAAAATGCTTCAATAAATGATGTTAGGAACAAATGACAGTCACAAGTAAAATAATGAAGTTAGATCAACATTTCACCCCATATACAAAAGTAAACTATGTATAACAGATTTGGATATAAGATTTAAAACAATAAAATACATGGAAGAAAATACAGTCAGTTGGCAATATAACACTAGTGATGCATTTGCAGACAAGTCTCCAACAGCAAGAAAAACAGAAAAGAACATAAGCAATTGGGACTACATCAAATGAAAAAGCTTCTGTACAGAAAAAAGAAACCATACCTAAACAAAAAGACATCTGATTGAATGGAGAAACATGATCACACACCATACATCTGACAAGGGACTGATACCAAAGACATACAAAGAAATTATAGAAATCAACAAAAAGAAATCAACTAAGTCAACTAAAAATGAGTAGATTAACTAACTAAGCAGTTATCCATAGAAGACATACAGACGCCCAACAGGGACATGAAAAAAATATATTCATCACCATTTATTGTTAGAGAAATGTAAATCAAATCAAAACCACAAGAAGACACACCTCTTGAATATCAATATATAAAAAAGGCCTATGAACAAAAAGCAAAAAACAAAAACAGATACAAGTGCTGGTGAGGAAGTGGAGTAAAACGTACTCTTGCAATCTTAGTGAGAATGTAAACTGGTCCAAATCCTGTGGGAAGTAGAATGGAGGTTTATCAAATGATTAAAAATGGATCTACCATACAGTCCAGCAATTGTACTCCTGGGATCTACTCAAAGAATATAAATACACTAATGTGAAAGGAAACTTGAACACTGCTCTTAATTACCACATTATTTACAATAGCTAAACTATGGAAACAAGCCATGTGTCCCTCAACAGATGAGCGGATCAAGAAGGTGTGGTATCAACAAAGATAAACCCATGCCCTTTGTGGATGGAACAGAAGGAAATTATACTAAGCAAAATAAGTTAGAAGGGAAAAACAAGAACAGATGCTGTCACTTATATGAAACTTAGAAACCAGACACAGGGTCAAATAAAGCCAAAACCAAAATTAACCCTTGAAAACAGACTATTGAACTGACACTTTCAGAAGTGTAGGGACAAATACAAAGTTGAGAGTGAGCACCATGAACTATTGTAGTGGAATATGAGTGCTTTGGTAGTGGGGCTTCTAGAACAACAGCATGGATGGAGGGAATCCTATACTTTTAATGTGCAATAGACAACAAAAACTAATGTTACCTGACTATAAATAAAAAAAATGACTTTATGGAGTTTATACTGTAGCACATCTTAGAGAGAAAATAAACCAAGTGAAAAAGAAAATTGAGTAGTGTATGAGAAAGAAATATAGGCTATTTACAAAAATAAAGTGGGTTGGGAATTAGTGTGATTCAGAGTATATGCCTTTATTTTAAATATAGTAATCATAAAGGTTTAACGAGGAGGTAACTTTTTAAAAAAATATTTTATTTATTTATGCATACAAGAACTGGGGTACAGGCCAGAGGTGTGGGTGGTGAGAGGATTCACCAGAGACAGAGCAGGGAGCAGAACAGGCAGATCGACTGAAATACACTGCTGAGGGTAGCAGTGGGCAAGACAAGGAGAGGTCTGCTGCACCATGTGGGTCCCCTCCCTGGCCAGGGATAGAACTCGCATTGCAGTGGCTGCGGAAGCCCCACAGAGTAGAGTTCAAACCCTTGCGCTACCAGGGAGGTCCCAGGAGGTAACATTTAAATGAAAACTTCACTTGAAGGGTTCAGTGACAACTATATATGGAGGAAAATTATTTTGGTTAAAAGCAATACTAAATGTCTGGGCCACGAGATGAAAAGACAAAGAGTTCATGAGGAACTATAAAGGACATAGTGGCCAAAGTTGAGTGAAAAAGGAGATAAGTAATAGAATATGGTTGGCAATCGGAGGACATTTATGTGAATGTTGGTAAAATATTGTAACTATTGTGGCTTTTATTCTAAATGATATGACAATTCAGTTCAATGGATTTTTAAGCAGGAGAATGATTAAACAAACATATTTTGATTGCCATCTTCAATAAGATTCAAATTTAATTCAAAAGTTTTCTCTGTAGTAACATTCTTTGATGACTATTTTCAGGATAGCTTTGGATATCCTTTTTGGCCCCAAAAAAATATCCATAATATTTCTTCTATTTCTTTGATGAATACCATTGAAATTTTGATAGGGATTGAAATGCAGTTGTGTAATGCTTTGGGTAAGATGATCATTTTTAAACAATGCTAATTATTCCAATCCATAAGCATAGACAATCTTTCCATTTATTTATATTGTCTTCTATGTCTTTTAATAATGTCTTATTTTCAGAGTACAGGCCTTTACCTGTTTTATTGAGTTTATTCCTAGGTATTCAATATTTTTTGATGCAATAGTAACATAGAATTTTTTTTTACTTATTTCTTGATAGTTTGTTGTTTGCATATAGGAATGCAATTGATATTTGTAAATTGATTTTTTGACCTACTGATTTACTACACTATTTACTATTTTGATTAGTTTCTTAGTGGAATCTTTATTGTGTGCTATGTAAATTATTGTGTTATCTGCAAATAGTAATAATTTTACTACTTTTCCAATTTGGATTCCTTTTACATATTTCTCTTACCTAACTGCTCTAGTAAGGACTTATGCCAAACAGTAGTGATGAGTGTGGACAGTCTTTTTATGGACTTGAACTAATATGGAAAGCTTTTAGTCTCTCACCTTTGAGAATGACACTAGCTATAGGTTTGACATGTATGCCCTTCATTATGTTGAGGTGTTTTCCTTTTACACTCATTTTTCAAAGAGATTTTTCAAAAATTATCATGTTATTGTGCCCTCTCTTTTGTTGATTTGGTGACTCAAGTTGAATGATTTACATATGTTGAACCATAATTCCAACCCAGGATTAAATCCCACAAGATCATGCTGCATGGTCTTTTTAACATATTGTTGAATTCTATTTGCTATAATTTTTGTGTCTGTGTTCATCAGAGATATTTTCTGTAATGGCAATGAAAAATAAAACAAAAGCAAAACATAAATAAATGCAACTATATCAAACTCAAAAGGCTTCTGCCCAGCAAAAGGGACTATTATTTTAATGAAATAACATCCTACTAATGGGAGCAAATATTTGCATATCCTATATCCAACAAAGAGCTAATATCCAAGATCTGCGATGAATTGATAAAATTTACAAAAAGAAAACAAGTAGACTGTTTAAGCCCTTATGGAAAATAGTATGGGGTTCTCCCGAAATATTAAAAAATAGGTGAACCATATAACTCAGTAATTCTATTTCTAGGTATCCACCTCAAGAATGCAAGCACTATTTCAAATGTTTATTGCAGTAGTATTTATAATAGCCAACTAATGGGGCAGCTAAGTACTTAATGGCAGAGTAGTGGATTAAATACATGTGGTATGTACAAATGGAATACTACTTAGCTATAAAAACAGATGAACTTTTGTCATTTGCAACAACATGGATGCAACTGGAGTTGATTAAACTATGTAAAATAAATTATAGGTAAAAAGACAAATACCAGATTATATCACTCATATGTGAAAAGTTGAGAGACAAAACAAATGTACTGATAAAACTAAACCAACATAAACCCTAGAAATACAACTGCAGAATAAAGACCATTAGAGGCAGAGGCAAGGTGCGGGTGAGAACAAAGTGGAGAGATAGCCCATTGTTCTATGGAAAAGGATTATAGGTGCTTTGATGGGGGATTTGATGTGGTTATACACATCTGAGAAGGTATGAAACTGTTCCCTTAAATCATATACAGTGTTGTAAAAACAACATTAGCTCAATAAAAGTAAACAAATAAATAAATGAAAATAAACTTCTGGAACCTTCCCAGAATGAACACACACACACACACACACACACACACACACACACAATATGTATGAATGAGCACATTTTAAAACATCAAAAATCAAAAGGCAAATGAAAACAAACATTTTATTTTGAGATTTGACTATGTAGAAGGGTTATATAATTATTGTTTTTAATAACTCTAAGGAAATGGAACAATGTATGGAAGGATTTCTCCAATAATTTTTAATACATTATTAGTCTAATTTTAGCAGGACGGGGATAAAATTATTAGAAAGAGTAAAATGTGGGGCCTCCCTGGTGGTGCAAGGAGTTAAGACACAGAACTATGAAGCTACCTGCAGCCACTGTAGCACAATTTCGATTCCTGACCAGACTGGTGACCCACAAGGCACAGCAGACCTCTCCTGTCTCACCCACTGCTCCCCTTTGCAGTGCACGTCAGTAGATCTGCCTGTTCTTTTACCCACTCTGTCTGGTGAATCTTCTCACCCATAACACCTCTGGCCTGCACCCCAGTTCTTGTATGCACAAGTAAACTAAATCTTTAAAAAAAAATATTCTGGAAAAGCCTCATCCCATAACCCCACTAGGACTCTTAAATCTAAGAATTGAAAAACAGGTCAATAATTCATGAGTGAAACAAAAAACAGCTGAACAAATATTCAAAATATAATCCCAATATGTTGTGTAAGTAAGCAGAGCCATCATCAACAACTATAAATCAAGGATCCACATTTTCTCTGTAAAAGGTCAGAGAGTAAATATTTTAGATTTTGTGGGAAATAGTCTCTGCTGCATTAGACATTGTATAAATGAGTTTTTCTATTTTCCAATAAAACTATACTTACAAAAATAGGATGAAAGCTATACCTGTCTCGTGTACTAGCCTTCAAAATCATCACTATTACACATTCAATGTTTTAGAGTGATTTACCACAGTGTCCTCCAACTAACAGAAACAGGTACATAAGACAGTCACTCTTAGCAAATCATACAAATCTAGAAAACACGGGAACAAAACTAATCTCACCTAGTTTCACCACAGAAAAATATTGTCTGCCTATTTCTTCACAAATATTTGATAACACTTATAAAACAATTTCAAACATTTCTATTTCTTGAAATTAAACTTTTGAGAGTGTTGTCATGGAAACACAGTAATATAAATTTAATAGTCAATTTAATCATTAATTTTTTTTTGCTCAACAAAATTTTGGATTCCTTGAAGTTGTATTCATCTATAAAAAGAAGAAATATCTCTTCAGAACATCTTTATTATTTTCAACTTATTAAATGCTGTTTATTTTAGCAATAGAGAAAAATAAATATTTTGTTACCATAAGAATCAAATTTATTACAAAAATTAAGTTTATCAGGAGATCTAACTAATCTACCATGGTGGTTAAGGATACAGGCTACTTTCCAATGTCTGCGATGGCAGTTACTGTCTTGGAGAACTTGTGCAAATTAGTTGTCTCTCTGTGATTCAGTTTCCTCAGCAAGAAAAAGAGATTAACTATAGTAGTCTATAAAGTGGGTTGTCATGAAGAGTCAAAAAATTAATCCACAAAAACTAACCACTTAGGACTGTGTTTAATAAACAAAGACTATTACATAGTTACTATTATTATTGTCCAATTACTTTAAAATTATCATCTAAATAGTCTAAGTTTTAGAAGTGAAATGTGTCCAGAGTTATCAAAGCCCTCTGAGATGCAATGTGCCTAAAGCACAAGTCTTAATACTAGAAGTGCTTAGAAATCATCATTATTATCTATTCAGTATCTCTTGCTAAGTTCTTAATTATCTTCACTTCAATAAGTCCCAAGACGCTTTCAGTATTATTTTCTCTTGCTCACTTAGAATCACTTGATGGCATCCTTCCCTTTAAACACTTTCTCCCTTTGGTTGGAATGACACAATGCTGTGTGGTTTCCCCCTCTATCTCTGAATTTGCATTTGCCTTCTCCATAGTTATTTTTCAGGGTCACTATTTTGTACAGCCATTACATTTTCAGGTCCTTCAAAGCTGTTTCTAACTTTGTTAATTCTGTCACCCACATTTTCCATTAGTAAATATGAATTATTCAGATAATTAATTCATTTTATTTATAGCCTATATAGAACATGTAAATTACATAATTACATATTATTCAGGATTCCTGGCTCTCTTTATGTTTCAAATGCACATTAGGTCAACTATCATATTTTATATCCTATCTGCTTTAACAATGGAATAAATATTGAAAAACAAGTGTGAAATTATTGTCTCTTAGACTTCTCTGCCAGCTTCTTCTCACATTTCCCTTTATTCTCTTTCAACCCATATTGTTCAAAGAGTTTTGCATATGGTCTGAGGCAGATGCACCTAAATAACTCTGTTTATAGACTGAAGATCACACAATTAGCATGATCTTCCCAACTCAAATGTAGATATGCAGTAAAACAACTCTAGCAAAGTGGGACAAGGTTTTCCTGTCTTTATTTGCATTACAAATTCATCACAAAATCTCAAGAAATTTCTAGGCATTACTAGATTTACTTAATTTTAAAAGGATACCCTAAAACAATATAAACAAAAGTTAAGAAACATTTATAAAGTTCTCATTCTGTGATACTTGGGATAGCCATTAAGATAAAAACTAGTGTGATTTACTCTAGATGTTTAACCTCTTTGAGTCTCAATTTCCCCCCCTAATAAGTGGAGATATTAATACTAAACTCAAAACTTGGCCTATCCAATATTGCTTAGATCACTGCATTTAGATCACCGTGTTTCTCTGTCTTGTCTCATCTCCTCTTACCATCTATTCTCCTGTTCTCCACCTCTCCTTCAAACTCGATTTCCCTTTCTCCTTGTCAAAAGGCATTCAATAAAATAACAGGAATCAGTGAAAATGCCTTAATTTCCACATTACAATAAAATAACTGTGGATGACCTAGTAGAAGATAAGTACAATTGTTTTCAAATGGCTTTAAAATGGAATAAATACTCTGGTGACATATGAGGATGAAAACTAATGTCTCCTTCTAGGTCATATATATTATCATCATTTTACTAAAACAGAAATTCATAATTCTAGCCAGAAAAATATTAAAGCAAGTTCTGATCCTTTCTGTTTTGAAAAATGTGTGTAGAGAAACCACCTAATAAAAAACACTGGTTGTAATTCCCAGATACTTTTGAAATATGTTGTGGTTTGTTAATAACCATCATGTTGAAGAATGTGAATTTTTAATTCAAAATAAATAAGTAATTTTAGTTATAAGTTAACTATAAGCAAGATAAGACAACTTTAAAAATACTTTGTTAAAAATTGGTTATTGTATCCAAAGGCTTAAGACTTTTAGATTACACATCTCAAATAATATTTCCCAGTTAAAAGAGTAAAACACTGTATCAAAACATTCTAAAAAATTGAGCTCCATTACTGTTTAGAGTACTGTTCTCATTCTACTGTCAAGATCAAACTGTTCAGCAAGAATATCTCAGGTACCTGGTAAGGACTATTTCTACTAGAAATTAGAAAACAAATTACCCAGAGCAGAAATGAGAAGACCTAGTGACAAGATCTCTATCACACTAACATTCTACTGATGTATGGAACAGGTGGTGAAATACGTTGAGGGATGAAGGTCTTTTACCAACAGAGTTATCTTGGTTATAGTCATTGAGGTCTTTTGTGACCTTGAGCATGTCATGCAAACTTTTGGGGTATCAGTTTCCTCACTTGTAAAATGAAAATGAGTAGATACACTGAATACATATATTTGTTTATTAATTGTATAACTGAGAAACAAATGCTTTTTTAATGTTGGCAAGGCAGTAGGTAAGAACTAAAGAATCCTTTGTCACTTATCAGAAAAAACAGAACTATTTAAAGCCAGATCCTTTTTACTCTAATGGTAACACTGCCCTTTTGAATTAAAGATATTGATATTGGGAATATTCCTGGGTTGTGTGAAACTAACTGATACATCACTCTTGACAACTAGGGATTATTTTAGACAAAATGTAAGACAATAATGAAAATGGAACCTCACTCAATATCATTTTTATGAAGGATATTGTCTCATACTAAAACAGTCTCATCAATCTACTGCCATCATATCAGACAGAAAATAATTTAGTGTATAAATTGGCTATCATAAAATGTAGCCAAGCAAGAGCTAAGTTGGCCCACAGAAGGTCAGCTAAGCATTTGGAAAACAGAGAAAGCATGTTTTCTGTAACAAACCATTAAAAGTTGATAAAAACTGAATTTGTTTTCTATTTTTGGATAGCAATATTGAGAAAAATGTCATTGTTTTGAAAGTTTTTCTTAGCCTTTGAATTGATTGCCTACTGAATAATGTAACAATGACTTTTTAAAGGTATGGAGTGGTACACAGTGTTTACACTATCAATGTCTGATGGTGTATGTGGTAATAATTTAATGTGACAGCTGGAGAGGGCCATGATGTGTCAAACACTTGGCCAGACATTAGTCTGGGTAAGTCTGTGAGTATGTTTTTGTATGAGAATAACAGTGAATGCCTACAATGAGTAACGTGGTTTTTTTTTTTTTTTTCCCTATTGTGGGTGGACCGATTCCAATCAACTGAAGACCTGAGAAAGAGGAGTCTGCATGACTGATTTAGTGGAAACTTTGATCTTTTTTGGCCTTGAGGTTTCAATTGAAACATTGAATCTCCTTAGTCTCAAGTTTGAAGCTTTCACATCACATTAGAACTATTCTATTGATTCTCCTGGGTCTGTCTGTCTCTCTCTCTCTCTCTCTCTCTCACACACACACACACACACACACACACACACACACACACGCTTCTCCCTCCCCCTACTATTGTTTCTCTGGAGAATCCTAACTGATATACTAACTCAATAGCATCATCAGAGAATGAGCTAAGTTATGCCAATCAGATAATTGAAGTTTATCCCTATCAAAGTTAATCCATTAGAAACTTGTCTGGCAATACTAATGTGGGTAATCAGGCAATGCAGTAACACACTGTAACAGAAAATAATGAGATACTTTCCCAATGTTTTAAAAATTAGTTTTAAAAACAAAAACAATTCTTCACTTTACATACATATGCAGCCATTCTCAAAGCCAATTTCAAAAATAACAGCAAATGAGAAATATGTTAACTTCCTGAGGAAATTGTGTAAATGCTCAAAGATCCATCTAGTCTCCTATAGCAATTTTTCATTGAGGACTTACAGATTCAGCATCTTCTGTTCTAATTCCGCTCTGTCAATACTTGGCATATCTAACTACTTTTACATGATTATTTCCAGGTTCTAGTGTGTCATATATAAGCTCTATTTCCACTACACAGATTAAGCTTCCAGACTATCACGCACAGAAAATGATACCCTTTATCACCCCCAGCATTAACTGTATGTAGAATTCCTCATTGTCACTCACCTGCCCAGAAGTAGAAACTCTCCTGCCAGCCCCAAGCGCCTCATGGCCATCAGCAAACCTCTCACTGTCATGCCTTCACAGAAGCAGGCTACCACCCGTGCCTTGGGAAGGTGACTCCTGAGTTTCTTCAGCAGTTTGTCAAAGCTCTGCTCCCCAGCGTTGCTGTAGATTTTATATGAATGAGCGATGCAAATTCCCTCCTTGGCTGACATATCCTTGAAAGCTTCCATCCCACTTTCTCCGTAGTTGCCTGTGTGAAAACATAGAACAGGGAATGGTAACATGAAAGGAGTCACTGGGTACAATTAGAATTAGAGGCATGAAGTTCACTTAGTAGTGTTGGACTTGGAATCTGAAGACCTGAGCAAGTTTTTGCTATTTCATTGACTTGCTCATTTTGGGCCATTTGTAATGAAATTACTGTGTGTGTGTGTGAGCACATTACATCCTGAAAACTGTCCATCGACACAATAATAATCATTGACTGAGAGTTTACTTTTTTCACAGATAAACATAAGCTTATGAAAAACATTCAAAGTTTTATTCCATATAACCATTGGAAAATCAGTGGTATGGAGAACTAAGGACAGATGGTGGTCTTCTAAAATGATGGAAAATGGAGATCAGTGTTGAGAATCAACTATATGCTAGGATGTGTACAAAGACCTCTAGGTATGTCATCTTATTTAATGCTCACAATAATAGGCTTAGTTACATAGTATAACCTCTAATGTATAGTAAGTTAAAAGAGAGGCAGTTAGAGTTAGGTTTGCATCAACACAGACTTCCCTATTTTATGAATGGAAGGCCACACCGTATTCCCAGTACTGTATAAGAAATAATAATCAACCATTAGTGAAAAAAAGAGAAATAATTGTCAGATCTATTTTGAACAAAATTTACATAGCTTATGTGATGGTAATAATATTTATGTTAATTCTCATTAAATATTTAGTGAATGAATGAATGAAAGACAAAAAAAAAAAAGAATCAGATTCTGACCTATTTCCTATGGCTGACGCTTAAGAAACCCAAATACATCTGTATTTCCCTTTGCCATTTAAAGGTCATGGTACTTCAATTTTAGATATTTGGGAGCATTTAAGGCTTTTCAAATCAAAACAACCTAAGTTTGAGTTTTCAAAAAAATTGTGGAATTTGTTTAAAGAATATAAGAGATGATTACAAAATAGCCAAACTGTGAGGATTATAAGACTAACACTGCATAATAATCAACTAGATCTAGGAACTGGAATCATATCTGAAGAAGTAAATATCAAATGAATAAGAAAATACAGGGATTAAATTTCATAGGTTTCACTATATGACCTTAATGGAGATAACATGAAAGATAGGATTTTGATTGGGGAAAGCAGTACAAATAAATTAACTCTCTGCTGCTTATGCAAACTTTGTGATGAAGGTAATATTATGTTTCCCTCATATATGATAAAATAGAAGTTCACACTGAGCAAGTAGTGACACTGTTTGATAATATATCTACTTCCCCTGGCCCTTTATGTGTTCCACAATAGCACAGGTGCCTGCAAATAAATGGATTTGATCCTTAGACTCCGAGAATTTGGGGGTAGTAATATCTTCACAAATAAACAGTGAAGGGTAAAGTAGAGTAAACTTGAGTCTGAGCCCAAAACACTATTGGATCACCTTTCCTTCTTCTCCAGAATTAAAGCAAGAAGCCTCTATGACGAGAAAAGTTGAGCAATGTACTTACATTGCTATTAAAAAATATAAAAGGGCTTTCACTGAAAAATATTCAAAGGGCCTAAATTACTAGTTTTACACAAATCTGAGTAACCTATTATTCTTTGATTTATGTTTAGGCAACTCTATTTTTCAACAAGTTCTCTATATGCGAGGCATATGCACAAATAATTTTAAATGAGGTACTTTTAAGTTGCAATGTTAACAATTAAAATTCTTAATAGATTTACATCTAAACAAAAAAATCCAACCCATTCATAATATTTAATACTTTAATACTTTCCTAGCAACTTTGTTTTAACTTTGGGGTGTGGGGGTTTGATACATAACTTATCTAGAAGTATATTGATACAGGAAATACATTAAGTTATAGAAAGATCCCAGTTCTAGATCATATAGATAATTAAAACTCAGCTTTCTCTTCTGAAAATTGGAAGTAACACTGTCTAATATGTGGATATTTTTGTACATTATATTTAACATGTAAAATATCTGAATGTAATTAGTTATACCTATTGGGATCACAAAAATATTAGGCAGTTAAGTTGATCTCTTCTAGAACACTCTCTGAAACAAATATTGGAACAAAATAGCATTAATACTGAACATTAGACTAACTAATAAGCAAACAAGTGTGGGAATTATGATTTTCTCAGAACAAAGCCCAAGCAATACTCTTTAAAACTAAAAATTTTAATAGATGTGTGAATGCATTCATGTAAAAATTCTAGAATACTTTTATTTAATAAAAGAAATCCTTTGCAAGCTGAGAATTAAGAAGAACATACATTCCACACATTGCAATAAATCTGGGAAATCAGAAGTGTTAAAATTTTCAGTACTTAATATAAAAACTGCTTTGGAATTTTATTTAATAATATTGTAGAGATTATATTTAGAAAGTTAAAAGAACTCTTGAAGAAAATGAAATAAATTTTAAGCAATCTATAGAATAAGGGAAAAACTGAGGAAACAAACATCTATTCTTATATGAGGTAAACAAAAAGATTGAAAATGGAAGATATGGTGTAAAACAGGAAACTGACATATGGCTCATTTTTAAAAGCAGTAGAAGTAGAAATGAAGCCACTTAACATTCTTCTTTGGGTAGTAGAGGGTTTGTCACTTGGAATTATGAAAAAAGAAATATGATAGCCCAACTCATCCCTCAGTTCACACTACTTTTAGTTATAATGATACAAAGTAAATATTAGCATTAGTTTTTCACTTCAATAATCCACAAATACATGAAGTGAAAAAATATTACGCAATAGTCTACATTTGCTTTCAACACTTAAACAAAATATATAGAGAGATAATAGTTTGAGAGAGGAGAGATAATAGGAAGAAGATGGATATTAAAATCCTTCACTCACGATTTTGAAATTAAGACATAAAACAAAAGAAGACTATTATGGAATTTATTCTAAGTAAAAATATATAAATAAGACTAATCTCATAGTATAATTATACTAAAGAGATAGGAAGATACATGAGCTAAGAAATAATATCTTTTGTCCAAAATTTTATATATTCCCATGTTCATAGTAACATTATTCACAGTTGTCAAAATGTGGAACTAATCTAAATGCCCATTGACAGAAGACTGGATAAAATTGTATATGAAATATTACTCAGGTATTTTTTAAAAATGAAATTATGCCTCTTGGTACAAAATGGGTGGCTATGCTAAGTGAAGTGAGTCAGAGGAAGAAAGAGCGTCACTAGATAGCCTAACTTACAGAATATAAATAATCAAAAGGAACAAACATGCAAAACAATAATGATTATCCTTAAACTCTATGAAAATATGACTATTAGAGGGGACATTGAGGGGCTGGAGTAGAAGCAGAGCAACGGAATTGTGGTGCTGGAAATTTGGTGGTGGGTGAGTGGTGCACATTCACATATAGAGGTGGAAGCTGTACCCCTCAAATCATATGGTTATGTAAGCTAGTGGTAAAGCAAAAACAAAATAAAATGAAAAGCAGGCCGTTTTAAAAATAAGCATCTATTTATACTTAGAGGACTGTAATAAATACATGAACAACAAAAAAAGAAGCTAAGTGCTCTTTTCAGTTGAAGACCTTCGAATAGCCTTATACTCATTAGATTTTCAATATCAAGCTCAAGCAATTCCTCTGCAGAGATACGCTGTTTCCCATAATACCCTCCTGTGTGACGTGTTATTTTACAACATAAACTTGTAGTTACCTCTCTCTGCTCTTACAAGAAAGTATATAGGTATGTGTATCTATATATATGTGTGTGCATACACACACACACCATGCTCATTAGGGCCCTTCCCTCCCCCATTCCCATTCCTCTCACTCTACCACCTTCTCCTTCTGGCTGCTTCAATTTTGCAGTCATATGTTAAGGATTTGTTATTGTTTGGTTTTGTCTGGCCCTTTGTTTTGTTTTTCTGTTATCCACATAAAAGTGAAACCATCTGGAATGAGTCTTTCTCCTTCTGACTTATTTTACTTAACATAATCCTTTCCACCTCTACCCATATTGTCACAGGTGGCACGAGTTCACCATTTTATTTACAGCTAAGTAATATTCCATTGTGTGTAGAATATACATATATACATACACACACATATACACCTCAGGAATTCCATAGCAATCTAAGGCCCCAAGGATAGCTGAGTGGATTATATATATGTATATGTGTATACATGTATGTATATACACATGCTCATTGAGTGTCCATGATTTGTAAATGTCTTTTATAAGACATTTACAAATCAGACTTTTAAGTTTTGGCTAATTATTTAGAGCCTTTGCCTGGAGGCTTTCTAATTGTTCCTCATAATGGGCCACAAAGCATCCAGTAGGAAGTGAGGTATTAACCAGCTCTCATCAAAAGTGCTTCATTTTATTTTTTATTTTTTTTTATTTTTTTTTAAAGATTTATTTATTTATGCATACAAGCACTGGGGCACAGGCCAGAGGTGTGGGGGGGTGAGAGGATTCACCACAGAGAGCGGGGAGCAGAACAGGCAGATCAACAGAAGTACACTGCTGAGGGGAGCAGCGGGCACAGCAGGAGAGGTCTGCCACACCATGTGGGTCCCCACCCCTGGCCGGCAGCAGGGATCGAACTCATGCTGCAGTGGCTGCGATTTGCTTCGTAGTGCATTGCTTAGCCCACTGCGCCACCAGGGGAGGCCCAAAAGTGCTTCATTTTATTGTAAGGACTAAAAAGTTCTCACTTAGCAAATTTGCGTAAAGCATTACTCTTAGCATGGATTATAAATGGGTTAGGAAATACATGTGCAATAATCTAATAGTGAATACAGTAGAAAATAATTTCTAATATAACATAATTTTAACTGATCTTAAACTTTCTATATATAAATGTTATTTATGGGAATACTAACTTGTGATGTGTGCTAGTAGATATTGTTGAAAAGCTATATACTAAGTGGTTTTCTGAGTTACATACTAAATTGCTGAATCTTTCTTTTGGATTTCAAGAATGATATCAAAAAGAAGTTTAATTTGAAGAGCAAAGGTACAAGTTGATCATACAAATTCATACATGGTAGTAGATATAAAGGCAAGTAAATT
The DNA here is from genome assembly GCA_019455555.1 of Galemys pyrenaicus. Lineage (NCBI taxonomy): Eukaryota > Metazoa > Chordata > Mammalia > Eulipotyphla > Talpidae > Galemys > Galemys pyrenaicus. The sequence continues at coordinate 5,519,434 of JAGFMF010011725.1, forward strand.
TTTAAAAATATTTGTGTGTCACAAGTGTCACAGATGTCCAGTATAACAGTTTGAATATAATTTTTGGTTCTGTTTTAATTACATTTTTATAAATCTTTTTTCTTTTCTTGAAATGCTGCTTTGCCATAACTGTCAGTGACCTTATTAATAGAATTCTCTTTATGTTGTTTCATTTGCTCTAAATTCTTCAGTTAACATCTATAATTTCCAATTTATATCTCCAGCTAAACAACTGGTAAATGTTAATTTGATTGTTTTTGGAATTTTTTTTTCTTAAGATCTATTTATTTATACATACAAAAACTGGGGTATAAGCTAGCAGTGTGGAGAATACACCAGAGACAGATTGGGGAACAGAACAGGCAGGTCTGAAATACACTGCTGAGGGGAGCAGCAGGCGAGGCAGGGGAGGTCTGCTGCGCCATGTGGGTCACCTCTCTGGCTGGGGATCGAACTCGTGCTGCTGAGGCAGTACATGCTTCATAGTACAGTGCTTAACCCCTTGTATCACCAGGGAGTTCCCATGTTTTTTGAATATTCTTCCAGAAATTTAAAACTAAGTTTTTCCTTATATATGGTAGAACACTAAGTGTTCAGTAGTATTACCACAAAGTAACAATATTGTATTACTTAAAAACAGAATCCCTATCTTGTTTTCATGTATGGGTAACTCACAAAGCAAATTACAATAGATATAACCTCCATCAACAGGGAACTTTAAAAGCAAAAAATCTTGATTGGATTTGCCCGGGTTTTAATAAAATCACTCATGGCCCAGTTATCTTGTCCTCTTTTTGCTGCTGATGGAATCCCAGGATAGTACTGAGTGTTGCCTATTTTCACTCTATTGCACTCTTTTCCCTACACTCTAATGTTTTAATCATACCTTTGGGATACCAGAGTTGTCTAAACCTTTTGGGATTACCTAACACAAAGGAGTAGGAAGTTGTTCTCTAAAGCATATGGAGGCTGCCTGTGGAATTTACTTTCTGTCTCTCGGGACATCTCTGATTCTGCTAAAACACTGGCAGAACACTTCTGACTAGGAGAAATCCCTGAAACAGGAGTGCTCTCTAGTCCTAATTTTGCATTGAAAATGTGAGTCAGTTTTAGAAATAATTGTAGGACTTAAGACAAAGTTGATTAATGAGTCATAAAACTGTAAATCAACAGTAGGAAAAAAAATATCAATGGCAATGTGACCATTTAAGTCACATTTGACTTTAAGTCAAATAAAAATCCATTCCTGTTGATTTAGACATGAAACTTATCCAGTTTCCAACAAGTGCCTTAGAAATATCAATAGGATCCCTGTGGTACCTACTGGTTGTGGGGCATGACTGACCACAGCCTTGGTGTAAGCCGTGGGACATGGTGGCTTGTCTGAGACATAGCCACCTCAGTGCCTACCTGTGGGCAGCCCTGGCTGCTCTGACACTGACAGCGGTGATGCTAGTGGTTGCAGGGGTTGCCTTGCCACATTGCTACAATAAACGCAGCCCCACCGAGTTTACAGCAGCGAGGCTGACCCTCACTTGGCATGAGCCAGGGAAGGAAGGTCCTAGGAGCACAAGGCCAGCATGGTGGGTTTCTAGTGGCAGCCTGCCCTGCTACCAGTGGAACCAGTGCCCCCGTGCTGCCGGGGGGCCTCTTGTATTGGTATACCAATAACTCCTAGAGGCACCAAGTGCAGTGTGCCACCAGCCCTGCTAAGATCAGCTCAGGTGCAACTCCCCTGAGCTCAGGACCAACAAACCTGTCCTTACCTTAGTGCAGGTCTGTTCTTAGCAGGTTCCCAGGGTTTTCCTTTTTGAGATCACTTCAGGTTTTAAAATGGATAGATCAGGTCTGAATTCAATGGACACATCAGGTTCGAGCTTTCTGGTACCATTCAAGCATATGAATCTACTTAGGAATCAAAATTAAAGTGAGCTGTTTGGTGCTTAACTAACACCAAACAGCTATGATTTAGAATGGTCCAATCAGGCTTATAAGGCAGGGACTCTGAAGAGGATATAAACAGGGAAGCAGCCAAATTGAATTCATTCAGCTGACGACCTCCATGTGATTCAGCAGACAGCTTCAGAAGAGAAGCATTGAGCAGATGACTACAGACCCTTTGCAGACAAATTTATTAGGGCTTTGTGACACTAACCTTCACAGAGCTGTCTAAAGACCTTCACATACTTCCATATTTCTGCAGACCTCCAGAACTTCATAGATTTTTGCAGAGACTTGGATGCTGCACCTGTCTCCATCCCTGCCTCTGAAGCTGCCTAAAAAGAGTATTATTGTCCTGGGCCTGGTGTCTCTAAAAGAGCTGTTTGCTGTTGAAAACACTCACTAATATCTGTAACAGTGGTGTCTCTGGCTCCATCTCTGTGTGACCAATGCTGAATAGCACTACTTGCCAGGGATGACCAGTACTGCTGGCAGGTGACTGGTCACCTTTGAGAACAGTCCACCATTTCTGATCATCCATTACCATATATTGGTGCTATTGCCTCTAACAATAATTCTGGTCTGGGATATCATGCTGTCCATCCCAGCCTTCAAACTACCGTGGGCTGTGGCAATATCATCTTAGCAGACCCGCCTGTGATCACCTCTAGTTACCGCTAATAGTTGGCTACTGGTCCACTGATTACTGGTATGCCACCAACTCCAATCTCTCATAGATGGGACAGCATCATCCAACACAAGCAGTATTTATTTTGGACTACTGAACAATGCAGACACTAACTAGGATGAGACAGCCAACCTCAGGTGGCCTTAGAAACTCTTTCCTCCTTCCCAATCTCCTCTTTGTTAATACACCTCATTGTTGTGTTCTCAACTTCAGTGATACCTCGTAATTGTCAACACATGGGTGAGAGCCCAGAGACAGTGACCTACCCTCCCACCTTGGTACTGTTTTACCTTGTCTGTGCACTGTCTCTTCCTGAAAATAGACTCCTCTAATTCTATATTTATTTGAGATAAGTTTATAATCAACCTTAATATATATCTATAGAAACCTGGCTTGGTGATTAGCCAGCCCTGGAAAGATGTTACTTAAACAGTCATCAGGTAAACTCAAGCTATTATAGAGAATATTCTTATTCCCTGAAAAAGTATGAGTCAAATATGAGTGATCAGCATCCATTACAATTCATGAAGAAATGACAAAATGATGCCTCCTTGAAAAAGATAAGAATTAAAAAGTGAAGAGAGTAGACCTGTTAGTATTGGATTCCCAGTTGTACTTGTTAGTTGCTCTAGTAATGTCTTTAGATCTCATGATTACATACATAAGTAAATAAATAATTTCTTTTTCTTTTAATAGTTTCATTTCATAGTTATACCTAATGGTGATGGTATCCTGACAGTTATCCTAAATGATCTAAGAAACAAGTATACTATGGAAAAGCAGTAATTGTACAGAATTGTTAAAACTTCAGCTTATCCACAGAGGACAAGTAAAAAAAAAATTACTTTAACAGATGAATGAGAACTCCAGATATGGGACAGAATCTTTCATTAAGTGGAAGAAAGTAATAATGGGTTTGAATTAGGCTTGAAGTTGTCAACAGATTGCTCTGAATTACAGGATACCATGATTTAGCAATGAGAGAAAGTGCAAAATACAAAATGATTTCAAAGACAGTCAGAGTTTCAACCTAATACAATAGACAATAAGACTATTTTATGTTTTAAGCAGAAAAGTAGCAAAATGAGAACAGTATTTAAAAAAATATTTTTCTGGAAATTATTTGAAATTATGTCTGAAAGCAATAATGGAAGGAAAACTCTCCTAAGAAGCTACTGACAGAATCCAACTGTGAGATGACAGGAGCACAGGTAGCAGAAGTGAAGATAAAAGAGTTAATCATACAAGCAGTTACAAAAGGAAAACAGTGTTTGACATCACAGGGAGCTGAAACATAGATCAGACAATGGCATGCAAAGGTAAGAGGAAGAATAAGGGCCACCCTGGTGGCACAGCGGGTTGAGTGCAGCACTGTAAAACATCCACTGCACAAGAGTGTGAGTTCAATCCCAGCAAGGAAGGGGAGCCGCAAGGCACAGCAGGCCTCTCCTGCCTCTCCTGCTGCTCCCCTCAGCAGCGTATTTCAGTCAATCTGCCTGTTCTGCTCCCCACTCTGTCTCATCCCCCCACACCTCTGACCTGTACCCTGGTTCTTGTATGCATAAATAAATACATTTATAAAAAAAGGAAGAATGAGAAAGAGGTAAAGATGATAAACACAGACTATCCCGGTACACAGGAGTAAAGAGGAGGTAATCAATATGTCAGGTAAATTCATCTTAGCAAGAAAGGAAGAGCACATTAGGTAAGTATTCAACCTTGTGTAATTTTCACTCTCCAGAGTAATATAAAATGTTATTTCCAGGAAGAATTTACAGATGTTAAACAAATGTCTGTAATTTTAAACTAAATGCCTTAAACTGCATTTTTCAGGGGCAGTTACCATATTATCACACCATAATAATCTATGGAGAAGATTAATAGAGATGCTTAAGTTCAAAATACAGATTTTAAAAAAAAGTGAATTTCTGAAATGCTAGTAACTACCTGAAGATAACGAAACTATTATTATTAAGAATAGAAACAAAGTTCTAGAATTATCAAGAACTTTTTCCATTATATCAGTAAGGATTATATAATCCAATTAAAATTTTGCTATTAGGATAACTACATTTTCAGTTAGAAGAAAAATAAAGAGAAAAAACAAAGAAAAATACATTTTCATGAAGGAAGAAATTAACATCATTTAACATTTTCAGAGTATTCTTAGATATCCATATGAGGCTAATTTGAGTTACATGTTTCAGAAGATATTATATTAAAATAATTATAAGTAACAATAAGAAGCACAATTAATAACCAAGAAAGAAAAATATGCAAAGATACAGAAAACAAACACAATGCCATGAGAAAAATGTAATCACCCATGAATAAAATGAAGTGATGGAAATTAGGCATAACTTAAAGTTGGAATTTTATTAAAGTGAGTATTCTAAAAGGTAAATAAATTAATAACTTAAGGCAAGGAGATTTTTTTTTCTCCATTAAGACATCCATATTTTAAATGGGGGGACTTTCAGAATAGAGCAAAATAATTTTAAATGTCATTCTGGGTATTAATTAAAGCAAGTTATACAATGTATTTAAATGATTTTGATCTCTCTTTGTAGGGAAAGGTATTCTAATACTGTGCTTTAATCTTAAAGACTTATTAAATGACAATAGACTGAAAGATGAACAGGTCAACAAATTGAACAGTGAATATCTACTGAGCATTTACAATGGGAGCCCTGGACACTGACAAGCATACACAAAAGTTTTAGATCATCTATATTATTGACAAGCCTACATTACAATTAAAACATAAAGAAGGGCCTCCCTGGTGGCATAGCAGGTTGAGTGCACACTGTGAAGCATCCACAGCCACTGTGGCGTGAGTTTGATCCCCAGCCAGGGAGGTGACCCACATGGTGCAGCAGATCTCTCCTGTCTCCCCGCTGCTCCCCTCAGCATTGTGTTTTAGTCATCTGCCTGTTCTGCTCCCTGCTCTGTCTCTAGTGAATCCTCTCACCCCCTACATTTCTGGCCTGTACCTCAGCTCTTGTATGCATAAATAAATAAATACTAAAAAAAAAAATAAAGAAAAAGTGCTCACTTAAAAATGAAAATAAAAATTCACTATAATATATAGTATAATAAAAGACAGAGGACCACTATTTGGATGTTATTTCACAGACCTGAAGTTCAAAAGGAAAGAAGAATTTTGGTACACTACTTAGTGCATTTCTCAACACCTAAAGAGTAATTTTATCAAAAACAATATGTTTGGAGGCCTCCCTCATGGTGCAAGGGGTTAAGCACCACATTAAGAAGCATCTGCAGCCAATGCTGCAGAAGTTCTATCCCTGGACAGGGAGGGGACGCACATGGCACAGAAGACCTCTTCTGCCTCACCCGCTGCGCCCCTCAGCAGTGTACTTCAGTCACTCCACCTATTCTGCTCGAAACCCCCCCACACCTCTGGCTTGTACCCCAGTTATTGTATGCATAAATTAGTAAAAATCTTAAGAAAAAAATGTTTTACTCAATATAAATGTTGAATCCAGTATAGGACAAGAAGTACAATGTAAAATGTAAAGGGTGAGTCAGATTTTCCATAGAGTACTCTTTAAATATAAGCACAGTTAAATGGATCATGAATTACATAGATTTAAATAAAACAAAATGTAAAGTTAGTATGAGACAAACAATATAATTTGAAAGTTTATGAGTAAATATGAGTCTGTGTTCATAATAGTGTTCAAAAACACTAATTAGAAACAAAATTCAAGTAGTTAAGTTAGCAAACATTTTGAATATATTATATATTTGAATAGATATATTCATATTTGAATATATGCATGCATATTTGAATAGATAATTTATAAAAGAGTTTTTCACTTAGACAAATTCACAAGAATGAGGTATGTCCACAGTAGAAAAGTGAATAGAAAAAAAAAATATTAAAAAAGAGAATTTGAAAACAATAAATAAAGGTAAGAAAAAGTAGTGTCTCATTGAATGTTTAAAAATGTTAAAACAATACTAAGACTGTCTTTGTACTATTGACCTTCAAATTTTCTAAAAATGGTGCCTATATTTATAAGGATAGTACATATTTTATTTTTCTAAGCTAGCATCTAAATAGTTTAATTAGTTTTCTTTCCTTTTTTCTCATGACTGAATATGTCTGTGTGTGTGTTTTGTGCTTATTCAACCACTCATTGGGAATTTAGGATATTTTCATATCATGGTTACTGTGAAAAATGATGTACTAAGTATGACAGTGCAGGTCATGATTTTGTTTTTATTTCCTTTAAGTGGATCCAGTGGAATTGTTATTTTTTTTAAAAATTTTTTGAGGAATCTCTACTATTTTCCATAGTGGCTGCACTGATTTATATTTCCATAAACACCATGTACGCATTCGCTGTTTTTTTTTTAAACATCATTTTCATTTTTATACAATGTATTCTTTCTCCTCTCAGGTGTAGCCACTGTGAAATTTCCAACACCAATTAATTTATTATAATTACTTTTATTTCCTGATCTCTTATTTGGTTCCACTACCCAAATGCCCCAAAATAGATGACTGGATTTAGATGTTCCCCACATTCTTGATAAAACATATTAACATCCTGTCATCTCAAGTAGATGTACATTTCTTAAAGAAGGGATTGAATCTTTCATGGTTATTCCTCCATTTTAAGAATAAGACTCAGTGAATTCTTGCATATAATGTTACCAGTTAAAAAATGTGTAATTGAACAAGGGCTTAAGTGTTTTTTAAAAAAGGTGCAACTGGGACCTTCCTGGTGGCGCATTGGGTTAAGCAACGCACTATGAAGCAAACCACAGCCACTGCAGCACGAGTTCGATCCCTGCCGCAGGCCAGGGAGGGGGCCCACATGGTGCAGCAGACCTCTCCTGCTGTGCCCACTGCTCCCCTCAGCAGTGTACTTCTGTTGATCTGCCTGTTCTGCTCCCCACTCTGTCTCTGGTGAATCCTCTCACCTCCCGTGACTCTGACCTGTACCCCAGCTCTTGTATACATTAATAAATATTTTTTTTAAAAAAGGTCAACTTCAGTATTTAAAGAAGGGAGAAATGATTTTTGAAGACTTCTGTGTTGAAGAATTTTAGGTTTCATGAGAACAAATGTTGGGCTTTATTATTCTCACAGCTGAAGTCTGCACAATGCTTTCTCTGGTTTTGGTAAAAGAGAAGAAGGCTCGCCTCCCATTGAAGTTCACTCTTATTTTTTTTGTACAATATAAGCTTCCAGGGTCTAACAAATATACATATAGGTATTATTTTTGAAATAACTTACATTTAGCTCTATTTTATCTGGTGAGTCAAGCTCTTCCTTTGTTTTACTTTTTAAGATTTATTTTTATTTATTTACGCATACATGAACTGGGGTATACTGCAGAGGTGTGGGAGGTGAGTAATGTTACTAAATAAAAAATGTATAATTGAACAAGGGTTTAACTGTTTTTTTAAAAAGGTACAAATTCAGTATTTTTTTTAATTATTTAATGTTATATTTATTTATTTATTTATGCTTCTTCCTAGAACATGTTTCATTTATTTCTACAAATGTAACATGTCATGCGTGCAAAGTTCACATTAGAAATATCTGCTTATAAGCTGCACCAACTCTGTTTAAGTATTTTTTTTCAATCCCACTCCTAGGAATATACCCAAAAGACACAAATACACTGATTCAAAAGAATACCTGCACCCCTATGTTTATAGCAGCACTCTTTACAATAGGT
>JAGFMF010011725.1:5527899-5553243 GCA_019455555.1 Galemys pyrenaicus
CACGGGGGACTGAGGTGATGGTGCACTGGTGAGATGGTGATGGGGAATGCATGGGGATTACAATTAATGGCAAGTATATGTAAATTTTAAAATATTTTATATTAATAAAAAAATAAAAAAAATCAGTATTTTTAAAAGGAGAAATGATTTTTGAAGACTTCTGAGTTGTCACAAACAATACCAGAGAGTCACCAGAGACAGAGTGGCAAACAGAATAGGTGATCTACTGGAATACACTTCTGATTGGAGAAGTGGGTGAGAAAGGAGAGGTCTTCCGTACCTTGTGGGTTAGCTCCCTGATAAGGGATCCAACTAATGTTGTAGTGACTAGTTATAGCATGATAGTGCTGAGACTTAACCCTTTGCACAGTTAGAAGCCCCCATGTTCTTCTCTGCTCACAGATTAAGAAATGCATTTAAGTAGAGTATAGAAAATTTCTGTGGGCCCCAAGTAAATCAGACGGCATGTAATTCAATGACTGCACTATGTACCTTACTCATGAAATATATAAATCTTAATTTACTGTCTGCCAGAGGACACAAAAAAATCATGTATTTTGTAAAGTGAGTAAAAATTACATTTGCTGCATGTCAGTATTTCTATGTGAAGAAATGAATGACAACCATTTATTTAGACAACTTTGGGGGCTGTGAATTGAAGGAAAAATCACTGGGCTGACTCAGCAGCATCTAATCTGGAGTGCCATTTTCTAGCAAGCTGCTGTTAACCCAAAAGCCCATAAATAGATGATTGGATCAAGAAGATATATATATACACACACATACATACATATACATATACATATATACACAATGGTATATTACTCAGCAATCAAAAAGGATAAACTCATGGCATTTGCAGAAACATGGATGGAGTTGGAAGGGATTATGCTCAGTGAAATAAGACAGAAGGAAAAAGAAAAATATTAGATGGTTTCACTTACAGGAGTATTATAGGAAAACCAAATAAGGGATAAGGAAAAATATGTCATTATAATAAATTAAAAAATAAAATTAACAGGCAACTATAAATCAGAGACATTCTATAGGGAAGGGAAAAACACAAGTGACTATGGTGATGGTGTGAGGGTGAATTAATTGTGGGAATTATACAGGGACTACACCTGAGAGGATAAAGCATACATTGTATAAAAAGCAAGACTGCTTTAAAATGTATATAAAATAAGTAATAAAGTGAAATGAGTTACTAGCTATTACAAAAACTGAAAGACTACTGAAATAGTGCAAATGACTCTAAACAGTGCCACAACAGAGCTCAAACAATATTATGGAACGGTACTAAAATGTAGTCAAAGGGCAGTGCCCAAGGTGAGGGATTGTCCCTGGGTTCTCAACCATATGCAGAATTGCAAGACTACTCAGCCTCAGGGGTCAACAACAACAAGGTTGATTTAAAAGTTTGGGGTAGGGCCTCCCTGGTGGTGCAGCGGTTTGAGCGCTGCACTGTGAAGCATTTGCAGCACAGCAGCATGAGTTTGATCCCCTGCCAAGGAGGGAAACCACCTAGTATAGCAGACCTCTCCTGCCTCAGCCGCTGCTCCCCTCAGCGGTGCATTTCAGTCAATCTGCCTGTTCTGCTCCCCACTCTGTTTCTGGTGAATACTCTGACCTCCTGGACTCTGACCTGTACCCCAGCTCTTGTATGCATAAATAAATAAATCTTTAAAAAAATAAAAATAATAGTTTGGGGTAAAGAAAAGAGTTTATGAGTCCACAAATGCCCAGCTGTCTCACCCCAGATAGTTAGTGTCCACAGTGTTCAGAAGTCATGAGTAAAAAGCTGCTCAAGGAAAATGAAGTAACACTGCAGCAGACTAGAGCAGAAGTCTGAAGCTTAGGCCAGATGCTGGACAAGGCAGTGACAGAATGGACAGTACTGGAAGGTGGTGCCAGAGAATGAGAGGCTGTGGTCAGCTCTTTAATACGCTGGGCTGAGCTCAAAGGTGCTCCTTGTGGACAATGTCAGAGACAGGGGCAGGCACTCAGTCTCTGTGAAAGTCTGTGGAGTTCTAGAAATCTAGAAGTCTTACAAGGGACTGGTGAATCCCATGGAAGGCAACTGTTAAATGCTTCTTTCTTCAAAGGCTGGTAGCAAAATCTTTTTCTTCCAAGGTGGCCCCATGGTCCCCTTCCTCTCTGAAGGCTGGCTGCTAAGTGACTGCCCCTCTTTGGAGGTGGCCCAATGAATCCCTCATCTCTCTTTGCAGAAGAATCCTTTTTTCTGAGGTTAGGAGCAGAATGAATTAAGCTGGCTCGTGCTCTATATTTGATCCCCTTCAGGTTTCCCCACTCTGTAAGTCTAAACATCTGATTGGGCCATTTAGCACCCATCAGCCTGTTTTTCATTTTCAAACAATCTGAAGAGCTAACTAATGCTGTAAGCTTGAACCTGGTGGGTTCATTTAGCTTGCATATGATTGATCAATTTAGAATCCTAGAACCATATATAAAAGAGGGAAAGTTCAGTATTCAGGTCAGGGCAACTCGCAGGCCTTCTGTCTTGAGGGAACAGTGTTGGGGTCAGGTCTCACTGGACTCAGGGGAGTGAGAACATGCACAGAAAGTGGGCTGAGGCAGGTATGCCTCAGTCCCAGCAAAGTTCCTACGCAGGTGACCTCTTGGCAACGTGGGGATCTCATTACAAAACCACTGATAATAGGAGATAAACTATTGTTTCCAGTTAATAGGATAATTCCAAGAAAGTTACCTCTCATCTGAATCTTTATTTATATGGAATCCAGTCATCATTACAATTCTGCCATTTAAGAACAAATCTTTTTTTCTATTTTTTGATAAATTAACTTAATAGGATCACATTTTCTCTTTAATGAATTGATTATAAAACGCAATTTACAATCTTGACTCTTGGTTTTGGGGCCAATTATTTTGTTGTTGTTATGGGGCTCTCTCCTATGCACTGTAAGATATTGGATGGATATTATCACTGCCTTCACCTATATGTATCAATAACATCACTTCCAAATATGATAATCAAAAACACCTCCAATTGCCTAATGTTCTTATAGGAACAAAATGATCCCCATTGAGAGCCATTGTTATAAAACAATTACTAGTGTTCACCTGCAATACATAATGAGTAAATTTTATTGCATGTGTCATCTTTGCTGTAGTATTAGTTGCCTGAAACATGGTATTAAAATATTTTTTTTTTTAAGATTTACTTATGCATACAAAGCTGGGATGCAGGCCAGAGGTGCAGGGGGGAAGGGTGAAAGGATTCACCAGGAACAGAATAGGGAGCAGAACAAGGAGATCAACTGAAATACACTGCTGAGGGGAACAGCAGGTGAGACAGGAGAGATCTGCTGCACCCTTGGATCACCTCCTGACCAGGGATCAAACTTGTGCTGCAGTGGCTGTAGATAGAGCTCCATAGTGCTGATATTTAACCCCTTGCAACACAAGTGAGGCTTTTTTATGGCATAAAAGGGAAATATTTCTTATTATTTAATTTTCTCTGCCATAGGAGTATCCTCTGTAACCTTGACTTTCAGCTACTAATTCTTGGCAGAAGAAAATAATTGAAGCATATGCGTTTTTGTTTAAAAAATTTAAAGTTGGTGTTGATTTATTAAACTGCATATTTTCTCTTGTTTGTTTACGATTTCAGAGGTGTTAGAAGTTCCTCAACTTTGTCTTTTAAATAAGGTTGTTTGCTTCCAAAATTGAAAGTTATCTTTAAGGAGGGCCTCCCTGGTGGCGCAGTGGGTTAAGCAACGCACTATGAAGCAAACCACAGCCACTGCAGCACCAGTTCAATCCCTGCCCCTGGCTAGGGAGGGGACCCACAGGGCGTGGCAGACCTCTCCTGCTGTGCCCGCTGCTCCCCTCAGCAGTGTACTTCAGTTGATCTGTCTGTTCTGCTCCCTGCTCTCTGTGGTGAATCCTCTCACCCCCCCACACCTCTGGCCTGTACCCCAGTGCTAGTATGCATAAATAAATAAATCTTTAAAAAAAGAAAGTTATCTTTAAGGAGGAATTATTTAGCTTTAGCCATCATAACTAAGCTGTTTCATCCTGGGCTTCAGTAGCGCTACTGGGTTTTTCACTTGATTGAAACATAGTTTACTGGATCCTCCATGACATGATGTATCTTTTCTGGAATGCTCAGGAAGATTTAAAATATTTCTTTGAGAATTTTCTTATTCCTGTAGCTATAGATATGATTAGATATACAAATGTTGAAGTCAGTCAAGCTTTGGTTTGGACCTTGGTTTGCCTATCTTATCGAATTTTTAATCTCTCTGAATTCTAATTTTCTTCAATCTATGAAATTAGAATTTATTAAATATAAAATGTTAACACAGTATATACAAAATCCCAAATTCTTTTTAAGTACTAACAGGAAGCAAATAATGCATTTTGGAATGTCTTTGCCCAGAGAATTCAAATTCTTGTTTCAGTTTAAATTCTAGTGTTATCCTAAAGTTAGCTTTCTTAATGTTAGTGCTTTTTTCTTTCACAAGAATATGAATAGGGACTATCATGTCTATCTCTATATCCTCAGGAAATGGTATATAGCTTTACTTACAGCTATGCAATAAATATTTGTAAATTAATTACATTTGATCACACAAGACTATTACACATGATTTTTACAATAGAAGTGGTAAATATATTATTGAATAATGCATGCCAATAAGCAACAAATATTTTTGCGGCAAAAAATTAATAAAAGTGAAGCGCTTGGGTATTACTGTTAAATTTTAGCATAAATATGAAGAAACAAGTAATAGCTAAATATGGATTTTTCAGATGTGTTTTTTTTTTTTCCCTTGAATTATAGGGTAATTTTATTTTGTCTTTCAGTATAAAGCTTTTGGCTTCACCCAGTTAACAACAGAGATAAAAAGGAAGATATTCTCTTTCCCTTTTTTTTTTAAGATTTATTTATTTATGCATACAAGCAATGGAGTACAGGCCTGAGATGTGGAGGGTGAGAAGATCCACCATAGACAATGTGGGGAACAGAACACACAGATTGACTGAAATATACTGCTGCGGGGAGCAGCGGGAGAGGTAGGAGAGGTCTGCCTCGCCATGTGGGGCACCTCTCTGGCAGAGGCAGGGACTGAACTCCTGCTGCAGTGGCTGCAGTTTGCATAGTAGTGCGTTGCTTAACCTGTTGCACCACCAGGGAGGCCCCTCCCCTTCCCTTTCTAACAATGAAACACTTTATATGTTTCAAGACATTGAACATAAATGCTCTGATGAAAAAAATGTTCTAGACTACTTGCCAAAATGAATTTTTGATTTTGCTATGCTGAAATTCAATAGAAAAATTAAAATTGTAAATATATAAATATGTAATATTTATAGTATATTATATTACTATAAATACAAAAATAAGTACATTATACATAAATATATTATTGTGATTATATAGGACTTATATAATAATATTAATAATATATAAAAATTAAAATCTGAAAATATTTGAAGAGTGCTAGGTGATCTGATACACCCATTTTCAGAATAACTACAAGGATGCAGTTTTTAAATTGTGGCAGTTACATCACAAGTGTTTGAGTGTTGTGTCTCAGGTAGCTATAGCAGCCTAAAGTAATCAGAAAATACCATGTTTTAGAATTTTATTAACTATATACCTGTCAAATCTGCCACTATTTTCATGAACTTAATAATAAAGGAAAGAAAAACATGGCTAAAGAGTAACAGACATGAACTAATTAAATAGATGGGTCATTTTTTCAGGATATTTAGAATTAGTCTGAATTCACAGAATTTTTAAAAAATATTTCCCCCAACATAAGAACTTTCCTTGCTTTTCTACTTTAAATTCACCCTTAAATTTTTTGGTAAAAATCACTTTGTCTAGGTGAAACTGTGGGCATAAAGCCCGATAATTTGTACTAACATTGTTAGTTTTCCAAGCTGTTGTAAGGAAGCACCAGAAGCTGGGGGTGACTTCATTCAACATTGTTTTATAGTTTTGAAGCCATAGGTCAAAATGGTAGGGCCATGCGCCATTAAAAATTAGGCAAATACTCCATTATCTATTTCTACCATCTGGTGGTTTGACAGCAATCTTTAATATTCTTCACCTTATGAATGTTGGAACTTCTTTTTTTTCCACATGTGTTTTAACATTATCGTCCTTTTTTATATGTCTGTGTGTATATCCAAACTTCCTTCTTTATTAAAAATATAAGTCATATTAAATTAGGGGTCACCCTCATAGCTTGCTTAGTACTTGGTTATCTCTGAAACAGCATTTTCCCAAATAGGCTCTCATTCAGAGGTACTTGGAATTAGAAATTAAATATATTTTTTCAAGAGGACATAAATCAAACCAAACATCAACTTATAAGCTTATTTTTTTCATTTTTAAAATGTAAATAATAGTATCTGCAGAATTATTGAGAAGAGTAAAAAAATAATAACTATGAAAAACAACTATATAGCAGCTGGTATATCACAAGATCACAAACATTTTTCATTTCTCATTTTCATTTGCATTTCTTTTAGATATTTTTATCTTCCTAGTTTTCACACAAAGCATGATGGAAGTTTATTTGCAAATACAACGTTATATTCAAACAAGTTATTTTCTGTCTGACTTGCTATTGTCAGAAACTATTGCAGTCAATTTTATTTATTTTTTTAAAGATTTATTTATTTATGCATACAAGCACTGGTGTATGGACCAGAGGTGTGGGGGTTGAGAGGATTTCACCAGAGACAGAGTGTAGAACAGAAGAGGCAGAGGGACTGAAATACACTGCTGAGGGGAACAGCGGGAGAGGCAAGAGAGGTCTGCCGCACCATGTAGGTCACCTCCCTGGCCGGCAGCAGGAATCGAACTAGTGCTGCAGTGGCAGCAGTTTGCTTCATAGTGTGTTGCTTAACCCACTGCGTCACCAGGGAGGCCCCTGCAGTCAAATTAGATACACAATACATAACTTAGATTTTGCTTTAAAGATTTATTGATTAAATAGAAGAAAAAATATCAATGGATGGATTTTTTTGTCACTCTGACAAAAATAAAAAATTTTAAAATAAATTAAAAATTTTTAGCTAGCATCAAAAAAAATAATGTCTCTCCAGTAAATGGTAGTGGAGAAACTGGACTGCTGCAAGCAAAAGAATGAAACTAGACTACTATTTAAATAATAAACAAAAATCAACTCAAAATGGATAAAATATTTGAATATAAGAATTAACATCATAAAGTATATAGATGATAACATAAGCAATATACTCCACATAAACCTCAGAAACATCTTTGTGGAGGCATCTCCATTAGCAAAGGAGAACATAAATATCTAGGTCTACATTAAACTTAAAAGCTTCAGTACAGCAAAAGAGACAGTAATCAAAATACAGAGACATTAAACTGAATGGGAAAAATTATTTGCAAGCCGTACAATGGATAAGTGATTGATAGAAAATGTTGACAGAGTCCTTACTACTCAACAAAAACAAAACAAATAAACCAGTCCAAAAATTGGCAGATGAACTAAAAATAAACAAACAAACAAAAAAAACACTTCTCCAAGAAAGAAATAAAAATGACAAATATAAAAAAAAATGTTCAACATCACTAATTATCAGGGAAATGCAAATCAAAAACACGATGAGATATCATTTCACACCAGTGAGAATGGCCTATATTAAAACAAACAAACTGGAAACAAAAGACATCAAAGATGTGGAGAATAAAGAACCCTTTTACATTGCTGGTTGGAATGAAAACAAGTCCAACCACTATGGAAAGCTGTGTGGAAGATTCTCTAAACACTAAAAATTTATCTACCAAATACTCCTATGTTTATTGGAACACTTTTATAATAGCAGAGATGTGGAGACAAATTAAATGCTCCCAAACAGATGAATGGATCATAAAGTTGTGACTCATATCTATCTACCTACCTACCTACCTACCTACCTACCTATCTATCTATCTATCTATCTATCTATCTATCTATCTATCTAGCTATCTATCTATCTATCTATCTGTCTGTGTCTGTCTGTCTGTCTATCTATCCACACCCAATGGAATACTATGGAATATATACAATGGAATACTACAAATTCATGCTACTTTTAGCACCTAGGTAGAGCTGGAAGGGATTATGCTAAGCAAAATAAGTCAGAAGGAAAAAGATAAATGTTGTATGGTTTCACTTATGTGCAGAAAACAGATAAACTAAACAAAGGGTCACAAAAAAAGCAAAACTTGGAATCTGATTATAGATCTTATGTTTACAACAGGGGAGGAAGAGAGAGAGGTTTCAAACGGGCTGGAAGAGCATCAGGGACTATGGCGATGGGTCATGGCTTATATATTAGTGGGGCAACTACAGGGACTACACGTGAGCAGAGATAATACACAACAATGTAAGAAAGTAAATTTAAAGGGAAAAAAATGAAGTATTATCATCACCAGTACTAAGACACGTCAACATGTCTTGATAAAATGCACTGAGAAGATGACAGTGTCATTTTCATGATATTCTTGCCAAAAGTGAACCAAACAAAAAGAAATAATCTAAGGGATCTATCTCTATTTTGCCTTGTTATTTCTTCATTTATATTCTCTTTATCACTGGACAGTTTGCTCATTATCTGTAGGTTTTAGATCTTTTTGCTACTCTACAAATACTAGTTTTTTAAAATCCTAATGCTATACACTGCAACTTCCCAGGAGTTTTCCTCTCAGGCTATCTGCCAAGATTATTCATTGTTCTCTCTGGTAATTTCATCTTCAAAGACATCAACATTCTGTCTGGGGGAGTTTTGGGGGAAAATCTCATCAGTAAAGATACTATTATAATTCAGGCATCTGTCCACCACACAGATATCACCTAATCTTAAATGGCAGAGATATAAAACTAATTCATACTTTGCAAATAATTAATATGTATAAGAAAATATATACACTGCTTATTTTGTTTTTACATTTTGAAGGAAAGGACATATTTATTAGGAAACAGTGAAAGAAGAGATGCCTGCATAGAGACAGATGAGCAGTCTTGGAATGGGAACTTTTATTGCTGGTTTGTAAAGATAAAAGGTTCATGAAAATAAATGTCTGCATAGTTACAGGCAGGCAGAAGAGCTGCTATATCCCATGAAAAAATAATGTGTGTATATGTATTATAATTTAATTCACACATAATCTGCATGCATAGTAAATTAAGTAACTACAGAGGAAATGCACTGATTTATAATCAAAGACTGCTTTTTAATAATAATATGCAGTTTTAAATTGGGCTTCATTTAGAGGCACAAAACAATTATTCATAATACCAGAATAGCTTGACATAACCGTTTATTTTCCTGAGTGTGTCTGATGTTATGGAAAGAAAAGCCCTCCCCTTTCCTATGTGAGAAGGTATAAAAGACTCTCAGGCTCGGATTTCTAGAAAAATATGAAAAATTATCTCAACTCCATATTTCTCTGTCCTTAGAAATGAAGGCAAAGAAGCCTAGGCAAGTGATTGTTTCTCTGCCCTTTTAGCAATATCGTTTTCTCTCATTCTACAAAGACTGTGCAGTTCACTGAGCTTGAGCCACTCACAAAGCTGATGCTTCCAACTGCTACTTAATAAACCAAAGAGAACTTAATAAAAGATTATTAAGAGGAAAGCCAGTTACATATATGGAGACTGCTTCCCCTAAGGCTTATCTTATGATACTACTACCTGAGCAATCAACTCTGCTGGAGAGCATTAATTATGAGCATCTCTGTTTTGTAGAGAATCAAGTGAAGCAAGAAAATAAGATATAGTGTCTTCCTTAGATAAATGCATAAATGCCGAACTATATCCTTTAGAATTAATTAAGAACAATATGCACTATGACATGCAGGTACATGTACAACAATCCACTCTCTATTTTGAAAAAAAATAAATAAAATCCATGGCGAAAACAGTTCTACCCTGGCCAATTTCTATCGCTAAACATAGGTCACTGAGAAGAGATGCACACCATTGACACTTGAAAATTAGTCTGAACAAACTGCAACACACACTCTTTTAATTTAAATATCTAGAGTGATTGACCATTTTGCCAGATATAATGGTAAAGAACTTACAATTTTTTAACTCACAGAAAATCCACAAAAATTCAATAAACACTGGTCAAGTTCACCACTTTAAGTACCTAAATCTGCATACTCATCCTAGTAACATTAATGCCATTTTTTAAAGCTTTATTTATTTATGTATACAAAAGCTGGGGTACAGGGCCAGAGTCCAGGGAGGTGAGAGGATTCACCAGAGACAGAGCTGGGAGCAGAACAGGCAGACTGACTGAAACACACTGCTGAGGAGAGCAGCAGGTGAAGCAGGAGAGGTCTACTATGCCATGGGGGTCCCCTCCCTGGCCGGCAGCAGGGATCGAACTCATGCTGCAGTGGCTGTGATTTGCTTCACAGTGCGTTGCTTAAACCACTGCGCCACCAGGGAGGCCCCACATTAATGTCATTTTTTAAATGCAGTGATGGAACTACTAACTATTTTGTAACAAAATACATATTAGAATGTATTACATTTGATATAATTCCTACATGCTATATAACACCTACTGTATTAGACACTGATATGGGTAGTGCATTCAGAAATGAACAGGACATAGTATCTGCCGTTCCATTTCTAGAGAGGACCACTGAATAAGTAATTTCATAAGGTAATGGGACAAATCACAAGACAGAAGCAAATGCCTGTCTTGCACTACAGAGAAGAGACGTTTAATTCAGTCAAGTTCTGGGTGGCTTTCTGGTTCTGCCAGAGTCAGTTTATACAACACAGACTCTGTTGGAGTCATTCTAGTTTGTCAATTATATATAGCCCCTGTATTTGAGGTAATTTATGAAAACTTTACTTGAAGGTGAAAAAGTCCATGATTTTGTGAAAAGTAGAGTTACTAAGTCAGACATAACTTCATTAATGGAATCTAAAGCCATTTGGTGTAATAGTGACTTAGAGAGCCCTGGCTGTAGGCTAATGTGCCAGGTAATTTATGATTTCCATGTGTGAGCTTGGCAAGTCATTTCTACCATATATTTGTTTCCTTGTCAATAAAATGAATGGTTTGGGCTGAATAGTAACAGTATAAGCGCTATCATTTGTTGTATGACTTGAAATTCATTAGATTCTTTCATATATATTAATTGAGTCATTTAACTTGCACAGTAAACCTATAAAGTGAGTGTCTTTATTTCCTATTTATATGCAAGAAGTTTGAGGTTGTAACCTACATAAAATCCCAAAGTAGAGACAGATGTAGAATTCCAATCTAATTTTCCTGACTCTAATCTCTTAAGAGAGCTCTAAATCTGTTTTTAGCATGATGTTCTTTGTTCTCAAAGGCATCTTGGAGTAGTCCCTTAATAGCTATGATGGCAATACATAAAGTCTAGATACTAACAATTTATATATACATATATAGTACTTGTGAATGAGCTCTGGAAATGACAGTGGATTTTACCATCACATTAACTTTTCGGCAATATTCCCAAGTTGACTAATTAAGAAGGAGGGCCATCTTCAACTTGACCTTTGAAAAGTGAGCATTTGTTCGATTGCTCTCAACAGAGATCATCATAACCTCCGATATTTTATTTTCATCTCTTCTGAGAAGTTCATTTAAATTACTTAAAATTTTGAAGCCACCTCTTCTAAATGCATCCCAAATCCAAGACAGAGAAAGCAAACTGCTTCAACCTTGTTCCCCCATTTTTCTATGAAATAGCCAAAATGAAGTTCATTAATGAGCAATGTTTTCCAACAGCCCTAAAATTCTGTTAACTGTCCATACTTTGGGGAGTGTTCCATACCCTTCTTGTTTCTTTATGTTGTTAAATTCCCCTTATCTTTTATGATTTAGATAATCCTTTGACTAGCTCCCAAAGTCCCCATGCACACACTTTAACTCTCTTAAGTCCTCCTCTTATTGTATATGTTGCTATTCTTTTTCTCTCATAAAAGTACATCCTACTTCGTCGTAGAGGAGTGCTTTAATTATCCAATTTATCCCCTACACCTGATACAATTTTGTTGTACTCTAATGTGTAGTAGTTTGGGGTCTATAGTTGGTCCATTTCACTGCTGTGTGACTTTAGGAAAGTTTCTTAATTTCTCTCAGCCTCAATCTGTCATCATAGAGTATAGGACCACTTACAGCAAAAGGTTATTGTGAAGATTAAGTGGAAATGACCCGTGCAAATTCCTTTTGGCACATTGGCTGGGCACATGGAGTTTTCAACAAATATTAGTATAATATTACTTATACTTCATATTATTATTAATTTTATACATGATAAACTATTGATGAATAAAGAAATAATGGGTTTTCTTTGTTTAGAAAATATTATTGTGTTTTTTCTAAAATTTGGGAAGTAATAATGAACACAGCAGAGTGATTCTCTAATGCTATAAAGTTTACCAGTAAACTCTTTATTAGATTTTGCTTTTTTAAAAAAAGGAGATTTATTTATCCATGCATACAAGAGCTGGGTGGAGGCCAGAGATATGCAAGGGTAAGAGAAGTTACCAGAGACAGAGTGGGGAACAGGACAGGCAGATCTACTGAAGTACACTGCTGAGGGGAACAGTGGTCAAGGTGAAGTCTGCTGCTCCATTTGGATCACCTCTCTGCCTGGGATTGAACTCGTGCTGCACTGTCTGTAGATAGCTTCATAGCACTGTGACTTAACCCCTTGTGCCACCAGGGAGGCCCCTAATTTTGCCTTTTATTGGTGGGATATAGTTTTAATAGTTGGTATCTCAGTTTACTTTCTTAAAACTCTATCAATTGGGACTTAGTGTCTTTTTTATATATAATTTTTTAATTGAGGTAACACTGATTTACAATACTGTACAAGATAATTAAGAAATATAGGATTAGACCTATACAGGTATATGTAACATACTGCACTCACCACCAAGGCATACAATTCTTTTATCATAATTTGTTGTGTCTGCTCACCCCCTTTGCCTCTCAACATACCTGCCCCTCTGATAGCCTCAATTTTACGGCTGGGTTTCTAGGGTCTGTTTTTAGTTTGTGTTGTCTCTTTTTTTTTATTTCTCTGTATCCCAAATATCAGTGAAAATATCAAATTATTGCCTATATTCTTCTGGCCTATTTGCTAGCATAATCCCCATCAATTCCATCCATGTTGTTGCAATTAACATGTATCTTATAGCTGGGAAGTAGCTCAATACCCAAAATCTTCTAAAATACACAGAAGAAAATATAGGCAAAACACTCCATGGAATTGGCCTCAGTGATGTAGTCAGAGACTGTACTCCTACAGCAATAAACAAAAGCAAGTGTAAACAAATGAGAGATTACATCAAACAAAAAGCTTCTTCACAGCAAAGGAAACTACCATTGAAACCAGAAAGCATTGCTAAATAGGAGAAAATATTTGCATATCATACCTCTGATCAGAGATACTCACATCACTTAATAAAACTAAAACAAAAATCCAAATCAAAAGACACTTCTCCAAAGAAGACATACAGATGACCAATAGGTACAAAAAACGATCCTCATTATTACTCACATTTGTAGAAATGAAAATCAAACCATAATGAGGTGATTCCTCATCCTTGTGAGAATGGGTCATATTAAAAAGTTCAGAAATATGTGTTGGAAAAATGTAAAGAAAATGGAACCACTGTACATTGTTGGTGGAAATATCAACCAGCTCAGCTTGAATGAAAAATAGTATAGTGGTTTCTCAAATTATTAAAAATAGATATACCATATGATCCAGGAGTTCCACTTCTAAGTTTCTATCATAGAATGCAAAAACACTAATTTGAAGGAATATATGAACTCTTATTTTTATTATAGCATTATTTAGAATACTAATTTATGAAAGCAACCGAGGTGCCCAAGGGTAGATGAAATGAAGAAGCGGTATCATATACTTATAAATTGTTTATAAGAGGTGGAGGATGTGAAATGTTAGGAGAGAGGGTGAATATGATTGTATGACAGATCTTTCATGTTTGTTGGGCAGGTAAGGATTATGTATTTAATTCTGAGTGAGACAGAAAGCTACTCCAATACTTGTATTAGGATAACACCATTAGGGCCTCCCTGGTGGCGCAGCGGGTTGAGTGCCACACTGGAAGCATCCACTGCATAGCAACATGAGTTGGATCCCTGGCCAGGGAGGGGACACCCCCATGGTGCAGCAGACCTCTCCTGCCTGCTGCTCTCCTCAGCAATGTATTTCAGTTGATCTGCCTGTTCTGCTCCCCACTATGTCTCTGGGGAATCCTCTCGCCTCCCACTACTCTAACCTGTTCCCTAGCTCTTGTGTGATAAATAAAAAGGATAATACCATTAATTCATTATATACAAATAAAGAATAAAATGAATAGGAAAGGGGACAATTTCAGGTCTATGATTAAGACTCTAGTAGTCAACTGATGTATGGTTTTAATACTTCACCACCCAAGGCACTTTCAACCATTTAGTTTGTTTTCCTCTGAGAGCTCATATTATGAAAAGTTTATTTACCATTTTTAAAATAATTCACACATGCTTCCATATTTTATTGATCAATGCTAAAAATAACCATCAATCTCAACTACTGATTGGTCAGAGCAAATCATGCCATCCCCTCTCAGATATATTATTCTAGTCAAAAGCAAATGAGCCTCCAATTTTCATCAACTTGTAATACCAAAACAAAAGCATAATATGCTATTATTTTTATTCTTTTTGAACACTGGAAGTAACTTGTATATTCCTAGCACTTCTTTGGTGGTATCCTAGAAGTGTGTGGATAATAGGCTTGAAATTAAATACACACCTGTAAATATAAAGTGTGTTTTATGTAACATATCATCTGTGCATAAATATATGTATGCACATATTATATACAAGTGAATATATATAATACCTTCAAATAAGACCATAGTCATATATGCTGTTATAATACAGATATATCTTTTTATTTGAGGGGAGTAGGAAGATTACTATGGATGTATATATTAGGCAAAGTTCCTTGGAATGAAAAACAATTAGTTTGGAATATTTGTGAATTATATGGCATATTATCTTAACATAGAAGATAATATCTATTCCACAGAAGGAATACCTTATTTTCTAATCAAAGGATATTTTAATTTTTATTGGCATATGATTATGTTGTTGAATCATGAATTCTATTGGAAGCATGAATTTATCATGCATCTGCATCCAATTAGAAGATATAAAGTCTGTTATGTTTTATCTGTTAACCTTTCAAAGCTTTTGTGGGGAAAGGGATAGACTGCCGATGTGGTTAATTTTCACTGAGCGAAGATTATGAGGTAAGGAAACTGTGGAAAGAAAATGCCTCTGTGTACATGTTTCCAAAGACAAGGTAATATTTGTGAGAGGCTTACCAGAGAGACAGACTGACATTATGAAACAAAGGGACAATTTATTAGAGGTTGAATATCTAATAACCAGTTTCTTAGATTGGTTCTCCTGAAGGATTGTGCTAGTGTTAATTGATTGTGAGTACAGAGCTTTCAGTACCTCTTCAAGGTACATTCCAAAGGGCATTAATTAGACACCCATTAAATATCAGGCATTTAAATGAGAAAAGGACCAAAACAAAGTCCCTGTGTCAAAGACATAAAGCTTAGAAGGAGGCAATGTTGGAGGCAGTGCTAAGATAGAGGAGTAGAAGCACGTTAAAATCTTATTATATTCCAATGTTTTCAGAAAATAAAAAAAAGTTATAGGCAAAGATCAAGATCTAAAAACCGATAACAATTTTTAAAATAATCAACTATAAAAACACCCTTAAGTCAATGTAATATGTAGCAGTAGAAATTGAATTATGTTGTTCCTCTATGTTTGGCAAATATGAATTAATTTTAAAACATCTAAGTTAGATGAAAGAACTGGAATTTAATGACAAGTAAATCAAAACCATTAACAGTTACTGGCTTATTAGTTTTGTTACAGGGTAACTCTAATATAAAATGGGTTTGCCTGACTGGGTTTTTACCCACGCGCTTGAACGGCACTTATAATGCCCCAACTGCAGGCACACACAACAAAGGTTAATAAAGGGTTTTATTTACAAGGGAAGGAGAAATAGCGTAGTGAATAACACAGGGGGAAGAGAGGGATACAGATCTGTAAATATCTTACCAGTTCCTTGGAGCTGGAACCCAACGGTGCGCTGAGAGCTGACTCCCAAGGAAAAAGGCCCCCCCAAGGCCCACGTGTCTGCTTTTATATTTAGCCTGGCTGCTCAACTCCACTCTCAGGTCCCAGTGATCCGCCCTTTGATAATGACCTTATGAGATTTGTAGTTTTTGGATTTTGTAGGTCTGGAATAGGGGTCGAAGTCCATAACCTATTTGTATAATCCATTTAGGAGGGTCTTTCCCTCTAATAGTTTCAGTTACTTTACTCTTTGTAAAGTCTGGCATCTATAGCATTTATACTGGGTTGTTTTGATGGAAGAATCACATGAAACAGTAGAAATAAGAATACTTTTCAATTAATTTTACTAGGAGTTTGAGCATATTTTATTAATTCATTAGCTGTCTGAAAATTCTATGTATACTTTCACATAAATTTAAGTGTTTTTTCAAGAGATATTTCTTATTATTTTCACTAGATATTGTTTCACCAGACGTTATTTTTACTAGATAGTTACCTGTGTTACAAGTATCATTAAGAAGTAATGCTCACAATCAAGGAGAGAAAGCTTTTAAAACTCTGAATTATTTTTATTTTCATTTTACTTTATTTTTTTAATATGTATTTATTCATACAAGAACTGGGCTACAGGCCAGAGGCACAGGGTGGGGGGAGGATGTAAAAAGAGTCACTAGAGCCAGAGGGGGAGCAGAACAGGCATATGTGCTGAAAATCATCGCTTAGGGGAGCATTGGGTGAAACTGGAGAGGTCTGCTATGCCATGTGGGTCAGCTCCCTGGCTGGGGATTGAATTCATGCTGCAGTATCTGAGGATAGCTGCATAGTTCTTTACTTTAACACCTTGTATCACAGGGATGCCCCTCATTTTGTTTTATAAGCAGAGACTACATTATCATCTTATGAGAAGCAGACGTTGGTAAGTTTTTGAAAAATTAGTATATCACAAATAATTGGATATTTCCTATGTTAAAAATAACCACAATAATAGTACAACGAATATAAAATATACATTCTCTCTTCCTCAGTCTCTGGTAACCTCTAATTTAATTTTGTCTTTATCAATACACCTTTCTAAAATTCCATATATTAATAAATAGATAAGACACTTCTTGACTGAATTACCTTACTTAATATGTAGTTTTCAAGTTCATCCATATTGCAACATGGCTCAAACTTGGTTCCCCTGTTGCTGAATAATAATATTTCACTATATAGACATACCACATTTTATATTTCATTTATATGTGCATTCATTTGTTGATGGTTATGTGTTTTTTATTATTTGGGTTGTTATAAGTAGTGTTTATGAACATCAGTGTAGAAATATCACTTTCCATTCCTTTGCAATGATTTAGGCTCCATACCTAGAAGTGAAATTTTTGGATCATTTGTTGTTTATATTTTTTTAACATTTTGTGGTACTGTTAAATTGTTTCTCATGGTGCTACACCATTTACATTCTGGTAAGTATAGTTCTGGTCAGTTTTTTCTTTTTCTTTTTTTAGATTTTTTTTTGTTTATTTATGCATACAAGAGCTGGGGCACAGACCAGAGTAATGGGAGGTGAGAGGATTCACCAGAGACAGAGTGGGGAGCAGAATAGGCAGATGGACTGAAATATACTACTGAGGGGAGCAGCAGACGAGGCAAGAGAGGTCTGCCTTGCCATGTGGGTCCCCTCCCTGGTCGGGAATCCAACTCATGCTGCTGTGCAGTGGATGCTTTACAGTGTGGCGCACAACCCACTGTGCCACCAGGGAAGCCCCAGTTTTTCTTTAACTGAGGTTGAGAGAGGGGGTTAACTAAAAACTTGTGCCAATTATATAAATATATACATAAAAATTTCACATTTTTAAATATATATATATATGTGTGTGTCTAAAATTGTGAAATGGACAGAAAGAAATATTGCCACTAATGTGGCATGAACAAGTAAGAATATGAACAACCAGCAAAGATATTTAAGACATATTTCAAGCAAGTACAGAGAAATTGAAATATATAAATGCATAATTATATAAGCAAATAAATTCACATTAAAAATGTTGAACATTTTTTTTAATCATAGGTTTAAATAAAAATCCGAAAATCCCATGCAACCTTACATCTAAGAAAAATATATTTAATTCCTGGTCTCTGTCCTTTATGATATTTAAGAAACAGGAAGTGAAACAAAGGCAAATTCTCCTGAAATTAAGAATTAAATCTTCTATTTGAATGATCATTTATCCTAAATTAGGAGTAAATACCTCATGCCATATTTGAAACAAATTGTTTCTTTATAAATATATATTTTCCCCTAGTCACTTCTTGCTTTTCCTGTCTTTAAAAATGATTAAAATTCAGCACATAGATTCTAATACAATAAAACTGAACTGGTCTCACTGTGCACAGCTCAGCTCCATGCATAGGAATTTCAGTTGGCTGGAATCTCTAGAGAGTCATAAGAATAAAGATCATATTTAACAAGTCCTTCACCTACACAGAAATGTTGTTGAATAGCTTATGTGGGTAACTGTATCCAATGTTTCATGCATCTATTTCCTATTGGGACAAAAGTGATTTTAAAAGAATTAGGGGCCTTCCTGGTGGTGCAAGGCATTAATTCTAAGTACTATAAAGATATCCTTAGCCACTGCAGATGGAGTTCGAGCCCCAGCCAGGGAGGTAACCCACATGGCAAGGCAGACCTCTCCTCTCTCCAGCTGCTCTCCTCAGCTGTGTATTTCAGTCAATACTACACCTCTGGCTTGTACCCTAGTTCTTGTGCACATAAATAAATTAATATCTAAAAAAATTAAAAAGCATTCAGAGTATTTATCTCAAAGGTGTATTTAGCCTTTGCTAATATACTTTATTAATTAATATTAATTAATATATTTGTTATATATTATTATATAACAATATATTGTTAATTATATTGATTAATTTGCTATTAACTTACTTTTTTCTACTGTATGATCAATAGTGTGAGTAGCTCATTCATATATTGACAGGATGTTAATCCGGGTACTGTTTTCAGAAAAGTAGTGAGATTCAAGTCTTGGGTTTATCTTGCTGAATGAACCACCACATTTCTCTGGAAACTTTCTTTATTTGTGAATGAGTAGACTGAACCAGATTGTTGGTTTACACATTGTGTTATTTAGATTTAAATATAGATGTGAGTGGCTGATAAATTGGTGGGCCTCTGTGCCCTTTCTCTTTATCTCAACCACAATGGTTTACTTTTATTTGTCTCACAATTTTAGAGATGGCTCAGTTTTCTTGGGAAGATGCAAACTTTCCCCTATCAGAGGCAGTGATGGAGAACCTACAAATACAAATTATTAAATAATGATAGTCTTTGTTATCCAAATATCAACTTCATATATTTTTGCACATGTCTACATAACTTCTTAAAGGACCAAGATGAAGATTAGTGGAGTGCTCAAAATTTAAGCTTGCAGAGTACAAATAACAAATATTCTTTAACAAATATTTTTTTGAGATAAAGATAACTCATTTAATTTTGAATTTACTTTGGTATGCCCATAGTCAAAATTTTAATTGACATATTGACAATTTGTTGTCATAAAACAAGCTGATGTTTACTAATTTTAAAGGATGGACTTATTCTAAGGAACTTCTTTATTCTCATGTTTCCTGTAAATAACTTTACTCTGAATCATGTGCTGAGACTATGGAGTTGGTTCCCTGAAATTAACTCTGTAAGAATGTCATTAGCTTTTTATACATCTGTTCTACATTTATGTACATTGTCACATTTTTGTCATAGAATAATTATAAAAATAAAATAAATTAAAATATTAATGACAATAGCGATGATGATATTAATGAAAGCAAATGTCTACAATTTTGGGATCCTAATTATGTGATAAAGAGACCTGCAAGAAGATTTCTCAAAAAAAAAAAGCCTCCCTGGTGGCACAAGGGAATATGTCTCAGCACTATTAACTGTGAGGCTATCCTCAGCCACAACAGCATGAGTTTGAGCCCCAGCCAGGGAGCTAACCCACATGGGGCATCTCCTGTCTTGCCCACTGCTCCCCCCAGTAGTGTATTTCTGTAGGTCCACCGGATCTATTCCCCAGTATGTCTCTGGTGAATCTTCTCACCCCCCCATACTTCTGGCCTATACCCCAGTTCTAGTATGCATAAATAAATAAATCTTTAAACATGCACACACACACACACACAAGCACACTTCATTGTTATTTTATTTACCTATGTAGCTCAGGTTGCTCTGCAGATAATTAATGATAATATGTAAGACTTTGATTTTTTTGTGAGAGAATATATTTATTATTCTTAGAGTTGAAAATATCTATATTGGTCTTGACACCTTAAATACTTTATGTAGCATCTTTCATAAATTTCAGTTAAAATCGGCACAGCCAATTCCAACCATAAGAAGAAAATTCTATTGTCAAATAGCTCAAATTACAAAAAAAAATGCCTGCTATAATGCCTTTCCTTGGATGTGCATTTTACTATTCTAAGATATAGGAAACTTTTCCCATTGACCCCTTCAATGTGCATTTCAATTCTTTGTCTTCTGGGAGCTAACCCTCGAGGTATGTGAGCTTTATCACATGGAAATTATGAATTAGAATGGTGACATGCTTTTATCCTTTTCCATTAATTTCTTGATATTTTTAATAATTTTTGAACAATGGCCCCACATTTTCATTTTGAAGTAAATGGTGCATATTATGTGGTCAGTTTTCTGTCTTTTCTTGAATCATGTATTCTCAAGCATAATGATACCAGTTCTGACATTAGTGGTTCACAGTAATGAATTAAATACTTTGTTGATGGCCGAGTGAGAAAGTAGAGCTCAGAATGAAGCAGTGTTCCTGATGTGGTCTGGTCAGTGAAATGACGAAGCATAAACGTAGTGATGCCCATCCTCCCTGCCCGCAGGTCTATTCTGTGCACTTATCTAGCCTGCTCTGTGCTCAGGAAAGCTGACCTCTGAAGAGGGCAGCAATTTGGAACTCTTTCTGTCTGTTTTCCACATGGTTGGCTAGTGAGAGTCAATAGCAGAGGAGAATATAAAAGAGAGAGCATATATTTTCTTCCTTTTTTTTTTTTTCTCAATCAGAGTTACACCTCTTATAGTACTGCATCCCTCACTGACTAAAGTTCCCATTGTTCAGCTCATATCTGTGGGGAATCATAACATCATTTTCTCTTATTCCATTAGTCCTAGTGGATAATATTTTCCTTTAGTTGCTCATCCTTAACTCTGATTACATGTATTTTCATTGAACAATCTCCTTTTGAACTATATGGGGTAAATTCTATCAAGAATCTAAATTTTAAACCCATAGTATGCAGATGTCATGTGTCCAGTGATAAAACCTGTTTACATGTGCTCTGGGAGATTTCTCTACAAGACTGAAGTTTATTTCCTTTGTATCACTTAGTTGTTCAATTGTCTATATCTGTGTTAACAATAACCATCTTAGAGTGATAATCCTCAGATCTCTATCTTAGACAAATTGCTTCTAGAATCCTATTGATTCAAAAAATATGAATCATAGTCATTATATGCCAGGCATCATCCAAGTTCTGGAGATATACTTGTGACCAAGTGCATAAAACTCACTCTAAATGGAGCTTATATTTTTGTGAGGAGTAACAAATAATAAACCAGAAGCATCTTTCAGCTAAATAATATGATTGGCATAATATAAAAGTATCATCCTGGCTGCTATATTGAGAACATGTTTCCAAAAACAGAGGTAGAAGCAAGGTGTAGAATATCCAAGTGAAAGTTCTTGGCAGCTTAACCCTCGGACACTGTTCCACTGAGACCTCAACCTTGGCTTTACAGGGTTATTCTTTACATTGGCAAACCTCAGCATCCCCTCAGTGAGCATCTCTGAATCCAGGCCTTGCCACCAGCTCCTCAGAAGTGGACAGAGGCCCAAGTCACAAGCTAGTAGGAACTTGCTACCCACTGAGGGTCCCCAGCTGCAACAAAAATGTCATCCTACTCAGCCACATAGTACCTTTTCTGTATCAGGAATCTTCAATAACCCTTTCCCTTCTGCCTTCCTGAAATATGACCTGAGTCACCATTCCTGGTTATGTCAAGATCCCAGTAACAGCCTCTTTATTCAGCATCACCCCTGTCCTCCAAGCCACCAGAACAAAACTCATAGGAGCTTTGGATGAGACGCTAGTACCAATCCAGACCCTAGAAAACACCAACAGATGCACTCACAATCAAGTAAACACCTAGAACAGTGGGCGAGAAGGGCTCATACATGGCAGAGCAAACCTAATCAGCAATGGAGATAAAGGAAAACTACAAATGGCCAAGGAGGCCTTCAAGGCAACAGTACAACAGAGAAAGAAAATCAAACTACAAAAACCACATCACAGAAAATGTCTTATTCCTGTCAGAAAAAGAATTTAAAATTGACATAATTTAAAAAATCAAAGAACTTGAACACAAAACTCAGAAAAGCAAAGAAGACAGACAAACAAAATTAATATTATGAGAAACATAACAGATGAAGAGAAGATCAGGATTGAAATATTAACTAAGAAAATAAAAGAAGTATAAGGTATAAAAAGGCCAGTAGAGGAGGTAAAAATGTTGGAAAAATCCATGAAAATACAACAAACGATGTGGAAGGACAAATCATTTTTTTCCAAAGATAAAGATACTGAAACAACCAAAATAAAGAGAACTACAAAGGAAAATGAATGGAGAAACATTTCAAGAATTATCGGCACCATGAAGAAAGGAAGTTGAGTCAGAAGAATCACAAAAGGAGAAAAGAGAAGAGAAATGGAAAATTATTCAAGACCCAAATTGAACAAAACTTTCCAAATTTGAAGGAAGAAATAAAAAATGACATACAGAAAGCTAGAAGGGAGCCAAACTATCAGCATGAATGGATGGAAAACGACAGCAAGTCACAAACTAGTAGAATGTTTAAGAGATGAAGACTATGACAAAATAATTAAGCTGACAAGAAAGAAGAAGCACATAACCTATAAAGGAAAACCAATTAATCTGACATCATACATCTCTAAAGAAACACTATGGACAGCTAAAGACTAGCATGGCACATCGAAAATACCCAACAAAGATGTCAATCAAGAATAATTCATCATGAAAAGCTTACTTTCCTATATGAGGAGAAAAAAATTGAACCTTCTCAAACAAACAAAATCTAATCTTCAGAAATTCACTACTATTAAACCATCACTCCAAAGAATATCACAAGAAGTCTTAGAATCGAAAACAACAAAAGAATGAACATAAAGAACAGAATACACTATTTAACAGAATAACAGAATGATGAACAAAATGGCAGCAACAGATTTCCAAGTATCAATAATCACCCTAGGGAGAACTCTAGATGGGTACCAACCTACCACGTAGGTGAGCTGGGGAGTGCCCCAGGGCCAGGATTCCTGGGGGCCCAAGACCCACACCCAGACAGAGGATTCCTCAGGCAAGAAAACTTCCAAAGGGCTGAGAGACTGCAACCTGATCCCACTATCACTAGAGAGGAAGCAGCTGATTAGGCTCCCAGCAAACAGAGGTGAGTGGCAAGGTGCTGCTCACCAGCACTGATTCTGCCATTTGGAACTGAGGGTTCAGGGAGAAGCCCCCTGAAGGACAAGTGGCAGTGAGTCCTGGATTGGGGACCACATGCAACCTTAGTGAGGGACTAAAAAACAGCAGCTCGAGCAGACCAAGGCAAGCTAGGGAGTGCACCAGGGCCAGGATTCCTGCATACCTGGGGACCCACTCCCAGACAGGGGATTCCTCAGGCAGGAAAACTGCCAAAGAGCTGAGAAAGTGCAGCCTGACCCACTATCATAAGGCAGGAAGCAGCAGATTAGACACCCAGGGAAACATGGACAGCTGCTGCAAGGCAGCCAGCTGCCTAGGGGAAGGGCCAATGCACCAGTCAAAACCTGCCCACAGTTCGTGATTTGGAACTGAGTGGGGATCTCTGGTCTAGGTGGTTAGGTAGCACTCACTTAATGCCAGCATTGCAGAATAGGGAATTCTAGGTTCAGAACCCCATGTAACTGCTCTATGGAACTACTATTGAATACCCCCTGACTATCAGTTACTGACACTCCAAAAGGAATACCCCGAAGAGATGCCTGCCAATACCAGTAAAACAGTGTCACAACAAATACAACAAATTAGAATACTGACAACAGGGAGAAGAAAAAATATAAATAACCAAGTAAGCCCACAGGGGAAAGTCACACCACAAAAAGAAAACCAAATACAAGAACGCAACAACATTGGCATGGAAAAAATGTTCAGTCTATCAGAAAGAGAGCATAGAATCATCACAATGAAAAAAACAGAAAGATCAACAAAAGAGAATTGATGACATGATAAAAATAATTAGTGAACTGAAGAATGAAAATGAGTCATTAAAGAAGAAAGTGGAGAATGTGCAGGAATATAAGGAAAGCAGTGGAAACAGAATGGATGAAATGGAAGAAAAAATTAGTACTCTTGAAGACACAGAAAGACAAAGAACCAAGATATAAAAGGACGAGAAGTCCAAAGCTAAAAAAAAAAACAAAAAACAAAAAACCCTAAGAAACACTTCGTGATTTCTCAGACACCATCAAGAAGGGAAATATAAGAGTTATAGGAATACAAGAAGGGGCCAAGCAAAATAAAGAAATGAAAATCTATTAAAGGATATAATTGAAGAAAATTTCCCAAGCTTGGGCCTCCCTGGTGGTGCAGCAGGTTGAGCACCACACTGTGAAACATCCCCAGCACAGCAGCATGAATTGGATCCCCTGTCAGGGAAGGGACCCACATGGTGCAGCAAACCTCTCCTGCCTCGCCCACTGCTCCCCTCAGCATTGTATTTTGGTCTATCTGCCTGTACTGCTCCCCACTCTGTTTCTGGTAAATCCTCTCACCTCCTGTGACTCTGCCCAATACCCCAGCTTTGTATGCATATATACATTAAAAAAAAAACTTTAAAAAAAAGTTTCCCAAGCTTAAAAAAGGAGATAAAAAAAGATACAAGACATCCTAAATATAGGATGGCTTCACTATTAGGAGGAATATGAAAGAACAACAACAACAATAAAGAATAAGCTCAAGGAATTGGGCAATTATAACCAAAAGTAAAC
>JAGFMF010011725.1:5553293-5615847 GCA_019455555.1 Galemys pyrenaicus
ACTGAGGTGATGGTGCACGGGTGAAATGGTGGTGGGTACCCCCTGGGGACTACAAATGATGTCAAATATAACTAATAAAAAAAAATTAAAAAAAAAATAGATACAAGAAGTGAGACACACTCGGAATTTCTATGAAAGAAAGAGATACAGCAAGATGCACACTAGTAAAGTTCTCAAGAATTCAAGACAAAGAGGTAATAATGAAGCTGTCAAGGGGAAAAAACAGCTAATATATAAAGGAAAACCTATCAGGCTAACTTCAAAATTCTGTGAAGACACTCTGCGGGCAAGGAGAGAATGGAGGAACATATTCAAAAAACTGCAAGGCGACAAATGCCAGCCATGAATTCTCTATCCTACAAAGCTTTCCTTCATAAATGAAGAAAAAATATAGATTTTCTCAGACAAACAGAAACTCCAGAAATTCAGCATGACCAAACCCTCACTCCAAACGTACTACAGGAAATACTAAAACAAAAATCAACAGAAAAATGAATAAGAGGATAAGATAAGGCAAAGGAAAACAAATTACAAAAAGACAAAATGGTAAATACAGGTGCCAGCATAACAATTTTAACTCTAAACATAAATGGATTAAATTCAGCAGTAAAAAGACACAGAGTAGCAGGAAGGATTAGAAAACACAATCCAACCTTCTGCTATCTCCAGAAAACACATTTAAACACAAAAGACAAACATAGACTAAAAGTAAAAGGTTGGGAAACAAACCTACAAGTTAATAGACCGAAAAAGAAAGTAGTAACAGCTACACTTATATCAGACAAAATAGACTTCAATCTTAAAAAGGTGAAAAAAGACAAAGAAGGACACTACATAATGATCAAGGGCATGGTACATCAAGAAGACATAACATTCATCAATATATATGCACCAAATGAAGGAACACCAAAATATAACAGGCAATTACTATCATCTCTGAAAGAAAACATTAAAGAAACTACATATGTAGTAAGGAGACTTCAATACTCCACTCTCACCAAGGGACAGATCAACAAGACAAAAAAATAAACAAGGAAACCAGAATCCTAAATAAAGACCAAGAACTCATGAGCTTAACAGACATCTATAGGACACTACACACAAAAAAATTAGAGCATAATTTTAACTCAAGTACACGTGGATCATTCTCCAGAATTGACTACATACTGGGCCACAAGACTAACATCAACAAATAAAGTGAGATCAAAATCATTCCAACTATATTCTCTGACCATAAAGGCATCAAACTAGAAATTAATCATGAAAAGAACAAGAAACCTACCCATGTCATAGAAATTGAAATCCACACTACTGGAAGACCAATGGATTATAGAGGAGATAGCAAAGGATATTAGACAATAATTTGAACTGAATGACAACGAAGACACCACATTCCAGAATGTATGAGATTTAGCAAAAGCAGTAATAAAAGAGAAGTTTATAGCAATCCAGACCCACATCAACAAACAAGAAAAAACTCAAAGAAACAATCTAATTATCTAACTCAATGAACTAGAAAAAGAACAACAAAAGAACCCAAAAACCACTAGAAGAAAGAAAATAATAAAAATTAAAGCAGAAATAAATAAAATAGAAATTAAAAAAAACCCTGAAAAATCAATGAAACCAAAAGTTGGTTCTTTGAAAAAATTAACAAAATATATAAACTTCTAGCCAGACTAACAAAGGAAAAATGGGAGAAAACACAAATAAATTGATCAAAAACAAAAGAAGAAAAATCACACAAAGACTCACAAAAGATTAAAAGAATAATCAGACAATACTATGAACAGTTATATGCTAACAAACTCAACAATTTAGAAGAGATGGACAAGTTTCTAAACAATATAACCATCCAAAGCTAAACAAAGAAGAACTATTATACAGGTCAATTACGAGCAGGGAAATTGAAGCAGTAATCAAAACACTCCCCAAAAACAAAGCCCAGGACCAGATGGTTTCACAAATGAATTCTACCAAACATTCAGAAATTAACTAGTACCTATGTTATACAAACTGTTTCAAAAAATTGAGGAAGAAGGAATATTACCAAATATGTTCTATGAAGCCAACATTACACTAATACTAAAAACAAACAAAGGCAACACAAAGAAAGAGAACTATAGGCCACTCTGTCTAATGAACACTGATGCAAAAATCCTCAATAAAATTCTAGCCACCAGAATCCAACAATGCATCAAAGGGATAATACACCATGACCAAGTGGGATTTATCCTAGAGGCGCAAAGATGGTTAAATATCTGAAAATCAATCAATGTAATCCAACACATTAACAAATGGAAGTATAAAAACCATATGATCCTATATATTGATGCAGAGAAGGCATTTGACAAAATGCCTCGAAAACCTTGGAATAGAAGGACCATATCTCAACACGATATAAGCTATATACAACAAACCCACAGCCAATATTATCTTCAATGGTGAAAATTGAAAGCATTCCCTTTAAAATCAGGAACAAGACAAGGATGCTCACTCTCTCTCCTGCAATTCAATATAATACTGGAAGTACTAGCCAGAACAATAATATAGTAAAAAGACATACAAGGCATCCAAATAGGGAAAAAAGAAGTAAAACTCACTATTTGTAGGTGATATGATAATTTACTTGGAAAACCCTAAAAGCTCTATAGAAAATCAAATTAAAACAATCAATCAATACATGGGGATTACAATTAATGGCAAGTATATGTAAATTTTAAAATATTTTAATTAAAAAAATGAAAAAAGAAAACAGACATAAATATACACGGTGTATGGAAATTACTAAAAAATAATTTTCTTTTACAAAAAAAAAACAATCAGTTTAGTAAAGTGGCAGGTTACAAAATCAATGCACAAAAATCAGTAGCCTTATATACAAACAACCAATCTGAAGAAGAAGAAATCAAGAAAAATATACCTTTTTCAATTGAGGCCAAAAAAATCAAATGCTTGGGAATAAACTTAACAAAAGAAGCTAAAGACCTATTTTAAGAAAATTATAAAACATTGTTAAGAGAAATAGAAGGGTCTCCTTGATGGCACAGTGGGTTAAGCAACACACTATGAAGCAAACTGCAGCCACTGTAGCATGAGTTCGATCTCTGCTGCTGGCCAGGGAGGGGCCCCACATGGCGCAGCAGACCTCTCCTGCCTCGCAACATTGATCCCCTCAGCAGTGTATTTCAGTCGGTCTGCCTGTTCTGTTCCCCATTCTGTCTCTGGTCAATCCTCATACCACTCCCACATCTCTGGCCTGTACCCCAGTTCTTGTATGCATAAATAAATAAATCTTTAAAAAAAAAAGAAATAGAAGAGGGCATGAAGAAATGGAGAGATATCTTCTGCTCATGGAGAGGAAGAATCAACATTATCAAAATGGCCATCCTACCAAAAGCAATTTACAGATTAAATGCAATACCAACAAAAATCTCAATGACACTCTTCAAGGGAATAGAACAAATAATGATGGAATTGATATGGAGACACAAAAAACCCTGATTAGCCAAAACTCTCCTGACTAATAAGAAGGGGGATGGAGGTATCACACCCCAGACTTCAAACTCTACTACAAAGCAATAGTATTTAAAACAGTTTGATACTGGAACAATGACAGACACAGAGACCAATGGAACCATATAGAAAGCCCAGATGTAAAACCACATATTTATAGACATATGACCTTTGACAAAGGAGCAAACAATATGCAATGGAAAAAGGAGAGCTTATTCAATAAATGGTGCTGGCAAAACTGGTCTGCCACATGCAAGAAAATAAAATAGACCACTACGTTACACCTTGTAGAAAAATCAGATCAAAATGGATAAAAGATCTAAATGTAAGACCAAAAACCATAAAATATATAAAAGAAAACAAGTATATGGTAATATACTTGTAAAATGCTATAAGACATACATTTCAGTAACACCTTTACTGATGCATCCCCAAAGCAAAAAAATGAGAGAGAAGATAAATTGCCAGGACTACATCAAGTTAAAAACTCTGTACAGCAAAAGAAACATTAACTAAAACAAAGAGACACCCCACCAATTGGGGAAAAAAAAATATTTACACTACACACAACTGACAAGGGACTGATCACAAAGATATACAAAGAACTCACAAAACTCATGAAAAACAAAGTAAACAACTTACTCAAAAAATGAGCAGAAGTCCTTAAAAGACACTTCTCCAAACAGGACATGCAAATGGCCAACAGGCACATGAGAAAATGTTCAACATCCATCATAATCAGGGAAATGAAAATTTAAACCACATCGAGATACCACCTTAAACCAGTAAGAATGGCCCATAAAACAAAAACAAAACAAAACAAAAACCAAAACAACAAATGTTGGCTAACATGTGGAGAATAAGCAACTCTACTACATTGCTGGTGGGAATGCAAGTTAATCTAACCACTGTGAAAAACTGTATGGAGGTTCCGAAGTCTACTAAAAATAGAGCTACCATATGACCCAGCAATACCACTCCTAGGAATCTATCCAAAAGACACAAACACACCATTTCAAAAGAGTACCTGTACCCTTATGTTTATTGTAGCAATATCTATAATTGGTAAGTCCTGCAAACAACCCAAATGCCCAAAAATAGCTGACTGGATCAAGAAGATGTGGTACATATATACAATAGAATACTATTCAGCAATTTAAAAAAATATAGAGACATTTGAAGAAACATGGATGGAGCTAGAAGGAATTATGCTGTGAAATAAGTCAAAACGCAAAAGAAAAATATTGGATGGTTTCACTAGTATGACGAATATAAAGAAACAAACAAAAACAGGGCTCAAGGAAATGAACAACGATACAAAAAAAAATACAACAAGAACCAAAAGACAAAGAAAATTCAAAGGCATCATGAGGGTCGGTGGGGGGATGGGGGAAGTACTGGTATAAGAGCAGAAAGAGTACAGGGGACTGGGGTGACGGTGCACTGGTGAAATGGTGGTGGGAACTCCATGGAGACTACATATTCAAATGCAAATTAATAAATAAATTAATTTAATAAAAAATAATCACCCTAATTGTTAATGGATGATACTTGTCAATAAAAAGACACAGAACAGCATGTTGGATTAGAAAACAGAATACAGAATTTTGCTGCCTCCAAGAAACACACCTGGCGATAAAGATAAAAATTTAAAGTAAAGCGTTGTAAAGCATTTCTACAAGCAAATGCCCCCCAAGAGAAGGCAGGGACAACTATACTCATATCAAATAAAATAGAATTTAAACTAAAAAGATGTGACAAAAGTTCTAGATGGACATGATATAACGATCAAAGGGACAATAGACCTGGAAGGATAAATGAGGGAGCACAAAATTTTACACAATTACTATCATCTCTGAAAGCAGACTTTGGGGAAAATACAGTAAGGCACTTCAAAATCCCACTTTTGCCACTGGATGTATAAATGAGACAGAATGTAAACAAGGACACAATAGCCGTAAGTCAAGCTCTACACCAAATGAGCCTAGCAGATATCCATAGGACACCAACCCCTTCCCCAAAAATGAACACATAGTTTTTCAAATGCAGTGGATCATTCTCCATGATTGAGAGAAACATCACAAAAACATCATACTGGGTCACAAAACAAACTTCAACAAGCACGTAATGATCTAAATCATAGCAAGTACATTTTCTGACCATAAAAGTGTCAAACTAGAAATCAACTGTGAAAAGAAAGCAAGGATTTTCTCACAGTATGCTGAAATTGAAAAACACACTACTGAAAGACCAAAGGGTTCAATGAAGAAATTAAAAATTACTGTGATACAAATGAAAATGAGGAAACAACCTTCCAGAATATATGGGACACAGCAAAATTAGTGTTTAATGGAAAGTATATAGAAATACATACATCAAGAAACAAGAAAAATAAAACTAAAAGAAGCATCCTCATCTCCTATCTTGAGGAACTGGAAAAAGGACAAAAAATCTCAGATACCATTAGAAGAAAGAAAACAATAAAAATTAAAGCAGAAATAAATAAAATAGGAATTATAAAGACGACCCAAAACATCAATGAAACAAAAAGCTGGCAGCCTTCCTTCTGCCCACCTGTGACTTTGCAGGTGCTTCTTTTCAACAACTCTCTCCTGTAGGGCAGCAGCCTTCCTGCCTGCCTGTGACCTGTACCATGCTGGGGCTTCTTTTCACTGACCTCCCTCAGTGAAGGCAGCTCTCCCCAAGGCTGCCACCTGCAACCATGCAGACCTCTCTCAGCAAACTTGTACCATTCAGGACAGCTCTTCCAGTCCTCTTGTGTCTATGCAAATGTCTTTAAATTTCGTGTTTCTTTTCCAAATAAATGTACTCTTTAAAATAAAAATAAACAAAAAAATATAAAGAAACCAAAAGTCAAGTCTTTGAAAAATAAAGAAAAATGAACAAGCAACAAACCGCACATTAGGTTCACAAAGAAAGAGTGAGAAAAGTGACATAAATAGGATCATAAGTGAAAGAGGGAAAACTAAAACAGACAACAAAAATTCAGAGGATAGTTAGAGATTACTATGAACATCAATATGCAAACAAGTTCAATATTCTAAATGGATAGACAAATCTTAGAATTATACAATCACCCAAAGCTGAATAAAGAAGGAATAGAAAACTTAAACAAACTAATTATAAACAGCAAAATTGAAACAGTAATCAAAACCCACAGAAAAAAACAAAAGCATAAGACCAGATGGTTTCACAAGCAATTTCTACCAAATGTTCAAAAAAGACCAATGTCTATCCTGGAAAAAACCCTTTCAAAAAATTGATAAAATAGGAATATTACCAAAAAATCTGTGAAACCAATATTACACTAATACAAAAAAAAAGAAAGGAAAGACAACACAAAAAATAAAACTAGATTAGTTTACTAATCTCCTTAATGAACAAAGAAGTTAAAGTTCTCAATAAAATCTTAGAGAACAGAATCCAATGATGTTATCAAAGGAATTATACACCATGACCAAGTGGGATTTCTTCTAGGGCACAAGGATGGTGTAACATAACTAATTAACTACATAAAAAAAAGAAAAGACCATCTCAATAAGATCTGAGAAAGCACTTGATAAAGTTCAGCAAACATTTATGAAGGAGGGCCTCAAAAAATCTTGGGTTAAAAGCTACATGTCTCAACAAAATAAAACCTATATTATGAGAAACCCAGAACTAACATTCTCAATATTGAAAAACTAAAATCCTTCACACTAAGATCTGGAACTAGACATAGATTTCCACTTTCAGCAATGCTTTTCAATTTAATACTGGATGTCCTAGTTAGAACAATTAGGACAGATAAAGACATAAAAGGAGCCAAAATTGAGAGAAAAGAAAAACTCATTATTTGTAGGTGTTATGATTATAGAGAACCCTAAAAGGACATGGAAAAACTTAAATAAACAAACAAATAAATAAATAAACAAGTTTGGTAAAGTAGCAGGCTACATAATATACAAAAAACAGTAGCCTTCCTATATGCAAACAATCAACAGGAAGAGGAAGAAATTAAGAAAACCATTCCATTTACAATTGTATCAAAAAATATTCAATACCTGGGGGTAAACCTAGCA
Source organism: Galemys pyrenaicus (assembly GCA_019455555.1). Taxonomy (NCBI): domain Eukaryota; kingdom Metazoa; phylum Chordata; class Mammalia; order Eulipotyphla; family Talpidae; genus Galemys; species Galemys pyrenaicus. Next base: position 5,560,892 of record JAGFMF010011725.1, read on the forward strand.
AAGGAGATGAAAGACCTATACAAGGAAAATAGCAAACACTCTTAAAAGGAATAGAACAAAACCAGAGAAATAGAAAGGCATTTTCCTGCTCATGGATGGGAAGAATTAACATTATCAAATGACTATCATACCAATAGCAATTTACAGGTCCAATACAATTCCAATAAAACCTCAATTACATTCTTCAAAGATAGAGCAAATGTTGCTGAAATTCATGTGAAATTACAAAAAAAATTAAGAAATGGTATTACAATCCCAGACTTCAAACTATAAGACTGCCATAATATATAATCAAACATTCAGTCCAATGGAATCAAATTGGAAGTCCAGAAATAAAACCTCACATTTATATACAACAAACGTGTAACAAAAGAGCAAAGAATATACACTGTCACAAGGAAAGCCTCTTCGATAAATGGTGCTGGGAAAATAAAACTGCCATATCAAAAGATTGAACCTATAATACTATCTCCACCACACACAGAAATCAACTCAAAATGGATAAAAGACTTGAATGTAAGGTATGATAATCAAGTATGTGAAAGAAAACATTGGCAAAACACTGCATGGCATAGAACTCAGAAACATCTTTGAGGATGTGTCTCTAGCAGCCAGGAACACAAAGGAGAAGATAAACAGTTGAGAGTACATCAAACTAAAAATCATCAAGAGACAGCAACAAAATGAAGACATACCCTTCTGAATGGGAGAAAATATTTGCACACCATACAATGGATAAGGGATTGATATCAAAGATATACAAAGAGCTTGTACAACTAACAAAAATAAATCAAACAATGCAATAAAACAATTGGACTAAGAAACTAAAAAAGACACTTCTCCAAAAAAGAAATGCAAATGACTTATTATATTAAAAAAATGTTCAACATCATTATCAGGGAAATGCAAATCAAAACTACAATTAGACACCACTCACATATGTGAGAATAGTACATTAAAAAAATCAGAAACAATGAATGCTGGTGAAGATATGGTGATAAATAACACTCATAAATGCCAGGGAATACAAACTGTTTTGGGCACTATGGAGAGCTGTGTGGAGCTCCTCTAAACACTAAAATTGTATATACCATATGGTCTAGAGATTCCATTCCTAGGAATCAACTCAAAGAACATAAAAATACTAATTAAAAAGGAAAACTGTGTTTATTGCAGCACTATATACAATGTAAGCTAAGCTATGGAAACAGATGAATAGATCAAGAAGTGGTGATATATATGCCCAATCAAATACTGCTCATTCATCAAAGAAAAGATAAATTCATGCCATTTGGGGCATGAACTTGAAAGGATTATGCTAAGTGAAATAAGTCAAAAGAAAAAAGATGAACATAAGATGGTATCATTTGTATGTGGAATAATGAGAAACCTAGTTAAAAAAAATAGGGAAAAGACAAAACTTGCAAGCTGACAACAGATCTGTATGTATGCAAGAGACAAACAGCAGTGTAGGGGGCCATTACAAGTCAAAACAGGGGAGAGATGACAACATTAAATGGGGGGAGATGAATCACAGATGTTATGATGGTAGGAAAACTATGGGGATTACACCTGAAGGGAGAAATCAAATGCAGTTCAAAAATAAACAATAAAAAATAAACAAATTAATTAATTAATTAAAAAAATCAGTAAGTAAAAAATGAAGTGAGAAAGTAATATCAGGGCCTCCCTGGTGGGACAAGGGGTTAAGAACCACATGAAGCATCTGCAGCCACTGCAGCATGAGTTTGACCCCTGGCCAGAAAAGCAACAGACCTCTCCTGCCTTGCCCGCTGCTTCCCTCAGCAGTTTATTTCAGTGGATTGCCTGTTCTGTTCCATGCTCTGTCTCTGGTGAATCCTCTCACCCTCCTGTATCTGGTCTGTACCCCAGTTCTTATATACATAAATAAAATTTTGAAAAATAATGTCATCTTTACCATGTATCAATATCCAGGGAAATGTAAAAAAATATTCCAATAATCAAGGTTTTCCTAATAAGGATTAAATGACTTTTTAAATGTCAACTTTTACACACAAAAGAGAATGTAGAAAAGCTAAAAATTAAAACATCTAAAGCACATGAATGGTTATCCATATGTGTCCTTAGTAAAATTTAAAAAAATCTTAATTTCTAATTATATATACAGAAAAAGAAACTTAAGAAGAAATAGCCATGTACAATTCCCTTCTCATTGTACTATTTAACATGCTGCAAATACTGGATTTATACAAATTTAATTAGGAAATTCACTGTTTAAACTTATATTAGGTTAATATCTATTTAAGACTAATAAAGACCCTGGCAACAGAATTTGACTTTATTACTATTCTTTGTGTGTTTTTAACATTTTTATCAATAGGTAAATACTGATATTATAATTTGGCAATGTTAACCTATGTCTGTCAACAAGATTCATTAAAAGATATACATGATAACAAATTAAGTATATTTATTAAAGACAACACCTACAATATGGAAGATTGAGAGGTTAGGATCACTTTCTTCCTTAGAGACAAGGGAAATCTTTGCTAAAGGAGAGATTTGGAACTTCCCTAACAGAGTGCCAGAACTTCTACATAGAAAACTTGAACTAATGTTGGTGGCTACTGATGGGAAAGAGTTTAAGAAATTGAAGGTGAAGCATGAGTGGGAAAACATACACCAGCCATAAAAACAGGCTGGGCTGTCTATCCAAGGAATGCCAGAGCATGGCGTATTTCCATGAAGGAACTTTCCAGGTAGGGAGTTCATTTAAGAGAAGGTATGGGTTCAAACAGACATTGAGAACTCATTACTACTGTGCAGTTAAGGATACCACTCCCTCCACATTCTCTCCCAGAGTCTCCAAGTAAAGCCAGAATGGACACCATTGCAGGCCCATTCATAGACAGAAAGACTAATGAGTAGACTCATTAATCCCTAGAAAGTATTTAATGGGTGGGATATATCTATTATTAGCATGCATGCACCTAACACAGGGTAATTATAACAGACAACATATTGGCAAAAACAATAATTGTCTGAGACCTCAATACACCAATGACATGAAGGGACAGATCACCCAGACTGAAAATTTATAAAGAAATAGAGGCCTAAAATGAAGCAATAGAATAGATGCACATTTATAAAGCTTTCCATCTCAAAAGAAATGAATCAATTTTCTTCTGAAGTGCTCAAGAATAGATCACATACTGGGACACAAAACATGTCTCAGAAAATACATAAAACTAGATATTATGTGAAGCATCTGCACAAATGACAGTAGAATAAAGCCAGTAATTAACCACAAAAAAAAAAAAACCAGGAATAAAAAAATAAAAATCATGTGGAGAATAAACAATATGCTTCTGAATATTCCTGGGTCAAAGAAGAATAAAGAATATATCTGCAGACTAATGAAAATATACAATCTACGAAAATCTTGGGGTGTACTACATGGAAAGTTCATAGGAATACAGGCTTACATTAAAACAAAAGAAAAAAATTTTAAATAATATAACTCTGCAGTTAGGGATTAGAAGAACAAATAAATCCAAAATTCAGTAGAAAAAAATAATAAAAATTAGAGTAAAAATAAATTTAATAGAGTACAAACAGCCGTCCAAAATATCAGTAAAACCAAAAGCTCATTAAACAATAAAAAAAAGAAAGAAAAAGGATAAGCTCATAACAAAACTTACAAAGAAGGGCAAAACATCAAATAAATAGGACCACAAGTTAAAGAGAAATTATAATACATGCTGTAGAAATATATAGGATTATAATAATACGCTACAAATGGCTCTCCAAATACAACTGAGGCGATAATTGCATATCACACATCTGACAAGGGGCTAATTTCCAAAATATAGAATGTACTTACACAGTCTGACAATAACAAGAACAAAAACACATAACCAATCAAAAAAATGGCAATAGATCTAAATAGACATTTTTTCTAAAGATCCTTGGATGATCTGCAGACACATGAAAAATTCTTCAACATGACAATACTGACAAAAACAATCACTGTCTGAGACCACAATGCACCAATGACATGAAAGGATAGGTCATCCAGGCAGAAAATTTATAAAGAAATAGAGGCCTAAAATGAAGCATTAGAACAAGACAAGAGGAATTTAAGTCAAAATCACAATGGAGTATCACCTCATCTGTGAGAAAGGTCCATATCAAAAAGAATAAAACTAACAAATATTGGTGAGTATGTGCAGAAAAAAGAAACTCTCATCCAGTGTTGGTTGGAATGAAAGTTGGTAAAGTCTCTACGAAAATTTTTATGGATATTCTTCAGAAAAATAAAAATGGAAATCCCATATGATTAAACAATAAGTCTGTGAAGTATTTATCCTAAAATGTGAAAACTACAATATGAGAAGAACTATGTATTCCTATTTGTAGCAGTAATGTCAAAAATTGCCAAGTGATGGAACCAACCTAAAGGCTCATCAACACATCACTGGAAAAAGTGATTGTGGAAAAAGTACTCAATGGAATATTTTACAACCACTAAAATAGTGACTTTTGAGATAAAGTGAGTCATGATTACATTAAGTAAACTAAGTCAGAAATCAAAAGACAGATATCGGATGGTTTCACTCATGTGTGAAACATAAATAATGAAAAGACATACACAGACATATACAGCAGGGATCAATTTTGGAGTTAATGAAATAATTTAATGGTTACTAGAGGAAATATCAGGGGAGGATGGAGAGTGTAGTAGAGAGAAAAAGGGGTATTGACATGGATTATTGCTTGAAGGGTGAGTGAATATATGTGTATATGGAAGAGTAAAATTGTGACAACAAAATTAAAATTGAAAAGCAATGTGAGGGGTCTCTATGATGGCATAAAGAGTTAAGTCTCAGTACTATGAGACCATCTACAGCCACTGCAGCCCAAGTTTTATCTTCATCCAGGAAGCTAACCCATATGGCATAGCAGACCTCTCTCATTGCGCTGACTGCTCCTCTCAGCAGTGCATTTCAGTAGACCTGCCTGTTCTGCTCCCACTCTGACTCTGGTGAATCCTCTCACACCCACACACCTCTGGCCTACACCCCAACTTTTGTATGCATAAATAAATAAAATAAATCTTAAAAAAATTATGTGTTTATCATTTGCTACTTCTATAAACATCTTCAAATTATTAATAATAATCTGGATAATAATATTCTTTCAGATTCTAATGATACCTCATTATTATTTTGATTTGCATTTCTGTAATAGTAAGAGGTGATGAGTATTTTTTCATGTGCTTTTTGGTCATCTTGCATGTGTTCTTTGAAGAAATGTCTGTTTACATTCTCTGATTAATTTTCAATGAGGTGTTTGCTTTTTTGTTGTTGAATTTTATGAGTTCCTATATTTTTGGACATTAACCCATTAAAACACTCAAAATAACTAAAAAACAGAACATATTTCCTCAGCTCATCTGAACTAAATCAAAATTTACACAAAGATACATATATATTTGTATGTATGTATATATATATGATATATGCATTATTCTCATAAACTCTGTCATGTTTTAGCACATCAAGGATCTTTGTTTTATTGTCTGAGATTTTCTTAACATAATGTCACCGGTTCAGATAAAATGTCAACTAAATAAAAAAATATGTTGAACACAGAATAGAAACTATCATTTTTCAATTTTACTGGTGTCTATGTTTCTCAAGTCCAAAGAATATAAGATATGCAAAAAAGGTCTGTGTTTACTCAGGCAAAGGGAAATTTGGTGCATTATTCAAAGAAAAACAAACATGGCTTAGATTGCTTGACCTTTATATATTTTATCACACCATATCCATAGTTCTCTGAAGGAAGAGAGCAATTATATCAAGTTGGAGGACAGTATTCTAATGACAGAAAAATAAAAACTATTATATATGCTGCAGGTGTGCCACCATTTTCAAGAATAAAAGAAATATTCTTTTATGAAAATAATCAAGATTTTAAAAACAATTCTCCAAAGGCTTTAGAATATTAAAAGCTATAAGATTTATAAATAAGCACCATGTTTTATTTATACAAATATAAGTTTTAAGTATATGTTCTGAAGGATAGGATACTGTGATATTGAGTTCTGGTTTTAATGCAAAGGTAAGACATTTCACTTTAAGGATTATTGATCAAAATTTGAAAAATGTCATTATTAAAATTAATAATACAACTACAACATTAAAACTAAAGCTAAATAGAGAGAGCAATAATATATCATGAAACCAAAATGGAAAAAATCTTATTAGGAAGTTAAGGAATCGCAGAAAACAAAAGATAGATATTAGAGGATTTCATTCTTCTGTGAAACATAAATAACCATAAAACAAAACAAAACCAACAAAATATAGGCATTATACAACATTATACAGGCATTATACAACAGAAACAAATCTTGTACTTAATGAAAGAATTTACTGGTTACTGTAATGATGCTAGGGGAGGAAGGAGGGGAGGTAAAGAAAAAACCTAGAGCAAGCTTGGGAAACCAAGTTGAAGAAAGAGTATGAGTGCAGAAAAGATGCCTAACTATTAGCCCTACTTAGTGTTCTAGAAGAGATAAAATGCAGGGTTTTTTTGTTTGTTTGTTTCCCATGTGCAGGTTCTATATTATATTAACCTATATTAATCTATATTAACCTATCAGTGTTGCCTCAGTTTTAACAAAAAAAAAAAAAAAGAAAGAAGAGAAATAACAGGAGGCTTGAGTTAGAAGCTAACACAGTGGTAGAGGTATAATCATGGGAAACAGAAAATCATATTCCTACTATACCCATGTTCCACATCATGATTTAATTTTAGAAAATAACATCATCAATAAAATAAGTTAATGATTTAATTTTAATTTTCTTGGATTTAATTTAAATTCATTTGAAAGTGATGTTGTTTTATAATTAAATACATATTGCAAACATTTAATTCAAAATGTAATGATTTTGTATTTTTAATATGTTTATGTCATGGTGAGATGGTGATGGGGAATACATGGGGATTACAATTAATGGCAAGTATATGTAAATTTTAAAATATTTTAATAAAAAAATAAAAGATAAAAAAATATGTTTATGTCAGTGGTAAAATTCTACATGATTTTTTTCTTATTAGAGTAGTTGAATATTAAGTCTGAAAATATTTGGGCTACAGCAAAAAAAAAAAGGGCACCAATATAGAAGATGGCTTGCCAAACTCTATTATTTGAAGTTCTGGTAAAGAAAATAAAAGGGACAAATCAACAGCTATCAATTTTCTTTTATGGGTATATTAGGTGTCAAACAAAGTGCTAGCCTCTGTTGTGCATGAGAGCTTTGTTTAATTATACATCAATTGTATAATATTATAAATAACACTTAATCACTTCATATGACAAAAGAAAATTGGGAGATAAAACACTACATTATTGCATGGTTCCAGCCCAGACAGTAACAGAGTTAAGACCCTGATCTTATTTACCAAAACTTCATGTTCTGTTCCAGAGAATTGTGTTGTTTATAGAAGAATTTTCAGGTTATAGAATATCAAATATAAAATCAATGGAAAATATGGTAAGGATGAATAAAATTTTAAAGACAGAAGTGGCATGGATGATGACAAGAAACAGGTATTTTTTTTTTAATTATCACTCATCCAGTCTAACTTCTTAATTTGCAAATAAGGAAATGAGAAAGAATATGTTCAGAGATGAAATTTATCAACCATGCTTGTCTACTTCCAAACTGGCACTTTAGTTATTATGAGCCAACAGAACTCCAGTAAATTAAGAGAAATCCTATCAGTTATCAATGTGATTCAATGGTAGGTAATCCTACCAAAGTGTCTGGGCACATTCCCTTCTTTACTAATAATGAAGAGCCCACCATAAGCCCATAATTATTTAAAAATAATTATGCATTTATTATCATAACATATTTACATATAACACACATTTAATGTATAAATTATACATTATTATGAACATATTTTATGTGTTTTTTATTAACTTTTTAAAAAATAATTATGCATACAAGAACTGGGGTCCAGGCCAGAGGTGTGGGGAGGTGAGGGTTTCACCAGAGACAGTGAGGAGCAGAACAGGCAGATCTACTGAAATACACTGCTGAGGGGAGCAGCAGGTGAGACAGGAGAGGTCTGCTGTGTCATGTAGGCTAGCTCCCTGATTGGGGATTGAACTCGGGCTGCATGGCTGTGGATGGTTTCATTGTGTTGAGAGTTCTTAACCCTTTGTGCCACCAGAGAGACCCCTAATTTCTATTAACTTTAAAAATAATTTGAAAATATATATACTGATCTTTCCCAAGACAGTATATTTTAGGGTGGGAATAATTAAATAAAACTTTTTAAAAACAAATCAGTAATCCTGAACCCCTTTTGGTAATATTTAGATGACAGAAATACTGCATTCATTTTGACGTCTTTTAGCATATTTTTCTACAAAATAGGTTATTGACAGTCAAGAGAAATTTTGGCTATTAATGGAGACATGTATCAAGACTAAGAGTTGCGGAAAAAGTGTCAGAAGGACAAGGGTTCAAATCTAATCTGTCATCTAGTAACTATATGACTTGAGAAAATTATTTAAAATTTGCAGCAATATCTATAAAAGTCAAGGTGTAGGAACAAAATAGTGCCGTAAATGGATGATCACATAAAGAAGATGTGGTATATCTTGCAAACAATGGAATATTACTCTGTTAATAAAAAAAATGAAATTCTGACATTGGAGACAACATGACTTAACCTTGAGAGATCTGTGCTAACTGAAATAAGCCAGATAGAAAAAGAAAAATACTGTAAAATAATACATGCGTGTCACTCATATAAGGAATTTCTAAAAAAAAAAGAGACAAGAGACAAAATGGAGACAAATTATTACATTCAGACAACAGTTTGCTAGAAGAAAGGGGGTTGCATTAGGGGTGGAATGAGTAGAGGTGGTTCATGGGTTCATGGGATGGTGCTGGATCTAAACTGGACCCGTGGTGGAGAGTGTGGTGTGATGTACTCATTTGTCAAGGTATGAGGTTGTACTCTTAAAATTTATGCAGTGTTGTAAATCATTTTTACCTCAATAAAAATAAGTAGATGAATAAATAATTCACTACAATTTAAACTCCTTACTTGCATAATGTCTTCACTGTAGTGTGATTTGAAAGATTAAAAACATGTGTAAAGTACCTACATATCTGGAAGTGGCAAGTTACAATTCAGAGACCATTATAATCAGTCAAGAAACCACAGTTTGACACTGAAGTTTAACTTAACAAAAAGACTTGTGGAATGAGACAGAGGCTTGACTGTTATGGTCAGAAGCAGTAAGATACTTCTGAATTATTCAGGCCTTTCTCATTATCTCTCACATTTTTTTCTTTCTTTTTTTATTTTTAACTGTCATGTCAAAGAAAAAAAGGAAAGTTGTGAAAACATCACATGGGTGAGAGTGGTGAAAAAAAATCAAAGAAAAAAGCCCAGCACCACCACTGATATTCTAAATGATCTAAAGGAAAATATTTATTTAGACCTAGAATCCCTGGAACAAAATGTAAATATTTAAAGTAATTTTAGCACAGAAGGGCCAGGTAGCCTTGACCTTAATATGTGAAGATGTTCTCATGATTTATTCATTAAATTATTTTTTTATTCGCATGGTTTTTTGTACCAGTCTACCTATCAAACTTGCTTACCTTGAAGATATTTAAATTCAAATAGTAAATGACACTATTAATACTATTCTATGAATAGAATAAAAGAAACATGAAAATAAGGATTTGATAAAGCAGTATTTTTACTTACTGTGCTTAACAATCTCATTTCATCATTTATGACTTGAAATTTATTTGATTCATTTTTTTCTAAACAAATGACAACAGAGCCATTTTCTTTTATGATATGGACTTGTATATCACCATTTATCAATAATACATGAAAACAAAAATATTATACTACTTTTATTCAAAATTCATGTCACCAACTCTAAATTAAACAATGTATATTATAATAACTATAAGAGAAAAATGTTTCTGAACAAACTTGTTCCACAATCTCATAGGACTCTGTGCATTTCCTTCAAGAGATTTGTCTAGATACTCAGACAGTATACATACTTTTACTTATCATCAGATTTTAAAATTAATCCAATCCAAGCACATGACGCATCAAAGGAAGCAAATTAATAGAGATAGCCGTTAAGAGCATTTGATGTCTGTATATAAAAGCAAAGCATGGAAGCAATACAGGGAACTACATGTCACAATCAGTGTCATTACTAAAGAGGTAAAGAGTTGTAATGCTTCAAAAACTTAATTCAGTATGGCTGTATTGAAACAAAATGTGACTACAGGAATTCATAGTGGGAAAATTAATGGAATGAAGATGGTGGTCTTTGTACTTTTTACCTACCCCTTTTAGGAAAAAAAATATATTTCTTTTCTTTTAAAAAATAGGTTATGTAAAATGTGAGTATTTTCATATTCTTGATAACTCAAGGGTTGATCATTTGTAATTTAGAAATCGTACTTAATACAAATTCTTATTTAACAACAACAAAAAGACTTGAAAATATATTATTTCAAGTCTTACAGTAATGATTTTCACATATTTTCAAATTTGATCTACATAAAATTTTATGAGGTTTATCTTTGACCTTTTGATCTTGTTGAGCTTTTATTTGTTTGTTTTTTTGGGGGGTGGGCAGAGTGAGGGGACAGCAAAGATGGGATTGAGGGCAAAAAGAGCACAAGGGACTGAGTTGATGGTGCACGGGTGAAATGGTGGCGGGAACCCCTGGGGATTACAAATGATGTCAAATACAATTAAATAAATCTAATAAATTTTTAAAAAAGAACAAATATAAAAGAAAAAAATTATGAGGTAATTTAGTGCTAACTTTTTTTAAAGATGAGAAAGTATGCCTCAAAGATGTCAAGTTCTTTTTCTGTAGTTATAAATTTAATAAGTGGGCGAGCCAAATCCAGTCTTTCATACTGCCAAATAATCCTGTAGAAAACATTCTATTTTTATTTGGTACAATAAAAGTATTTCAGGAAAGACATATTACACACCTGAACATAATTAATGAATTTATATATAATGAATATTTCATATTAATGAAAAATAAAATTCAGTTATAATTTTACATCTTCATGTTGGTATAAAACATATTAAGTTTAAATTTATCTTAGATTCCCTAAAATTTTATTAGCTTTGCAACTTGGAAACAAACCTTCTCTATTAACATGTTCTAGGATGGATTTTATTTTGTGTTCTTTTTGACAGTGCACTTTTGTACTGTGTTTGCTGCTCTACTGATATTTCCTTAAAATGTTCTTGATTGTACCATATTTAAATTCACAATTGCTCTATTTTTCATCTTCTGCAATAATTTTCTTGCATTTTTCTATATTTTTAGTTCATGACTAACTCATCTGTGGATGACTCAAAAATTCCTTTTTATTCTGGCACATTTGAAATAATTTCTTTTCTCTTCTGAGCACTACAACAAATATTCAAATTAATTTCTCAAATGTCACTGTTAAATATAAAATTTGTTTACTCAATTTATTTTGTAGGTACCAGGTGTACCTATTTTAAAATTATAGCTTTATAACACAAAGTAATTAATTTTCCAATCACATAGCTAAGTTTGCCCACATTAATTATATTTCCATAAAGCTCAAATAGACAAGATGTTCCAATATTATCCCATCATGGCTCATGAAGATTGAAATAGAGAAAAATAGGTCAAAATGACCAAGGGACAATTAAAGTTATAATTTGTATTTGTGTTTTCTCTCTCTGTGCAAGCAACATGTTAATTCTTGCTTGGTCATTTAACAATTATTTATTGGACATTCTTGTGTCAGACTTGTCACTTGAGGTCCGCCATCAAAAAGCTCACAGCTTAGAACAAGTAAGCAAGCACAAACCAGATTGGAATATTGGTGTGTATTTATTTGGTGAAACATCGAGAAGAAAATGTTCAACACCAAACTTTAGGAAAACAATGGTCCAACAAATGTTGAGAGGCAGGAAAGGAAATATACTTTATGCTAAATAAATATTTGTTTGTAGAAATAAATAGTAAATTCACACTTTAAAAAAAAAGTCAGAACATTCAGAGAAATGGGTAAATCTAAGAAATAAATTAAAATAGATTGTGTGCAAGAAATTGGAGAGGATGCAGTGTAAAGAGCAAAGAAGGTACAAGAAGAATTGGGAGGCAGGATTATTAGAAGTAGTTAGATTATAGAAGTTCTTATATATTCTTTGTTATCTTGGTCAAATATCATTCAATAAGGGCCAGTAACTTCTCTGTAACCTAAATGGTGTACTTTAAACTTGGAGCTTCTTTAGACAAAAAGTAAACCTGTCAGGATGCACCAGTATGACCCAGGCATAGGTGGTATACTGCACCTATGCAAAGTAATTTTATTTTTAATTATTAAAAATTATAAGTATAAACTTAAAAAAACTATGAAATTGAATGAAAATAAAAGTAGATAATTTTAATTACACAAAAATTGGTAAAATATTCATATAGGGAAAAAGTAATTTAAGTAACTTCCAAACATAGAAACCCATTTGAAATACAGCATAAGAATAAAAAGAACTGAGGAACAACATTATACTCTCTTACTATGATATTTTTGTAGGCGTCTTAGTGGTGCAATTCTGAAACTATTTGGTTATGTGTAATTAAAAAATAAGTAAATATGAATATTTTGGAAAGTAAAATTTTTAACAATAGGAAAAAATAAATAAAAACATAATAGAAGAATATGAGAAAGAATGTTGCAGTATAGGATTTCAGTATGAACTATTAGATATGAATGCACCCACATATGAACTCCTCTGCATGATGGGTATGCACAAACATATTGGAAAAGAAAAAAGGCAACCTGAAAGGATAAATAAGCAATGACACATAAGAAATGTAAAATCCAAAATTTAGACTTCTAATTAACATTTTCTAATAATAAAACCAGAGCTTCTTGGAGAAATAGTATATTTCAGCCTAAGGCAGAAAAAGTAGAAAGAAAAACTAGAATACTATACTGTTCCCAAGAACAAGGAGATGATCCTAGTCTAATGGGGACATCCAGAAGGACAGAGAGCCAGTTTATAGGACATCCCACTTACAGTTTATAAGACATCCCACTTACAGAGATGATTTTACAAACCAAAAATCAAAAAACAATAACGATGATAGTGAAATAAAATGCATTTGATTAAAAAGTGGAAGCCATGTGTACTCCTAATGAGTAATATTAAAGGGAATGGGAGGGTAGAGAAGGCAATTAAGTCTTTTATAGAAAAATGTCAAGTGTATATGTTGAATCCCTGTAGTAACTGATTTAGATAAGATCATTAAGTGATCAGCTAGGATGCTGTTGGAGACACAGTATCAATTTCAGTTCTATAAAGTGGAAAAATACTTTCAAAATGGGGATATCTGATTGTCTTAATTTTAACCAAATACATGTACACACCATTTTGTCTTAATTTTAACCAAATACATGTACACACCATTTTGATTCTGTGAGAGACAAACATACCAGTTGAATGTGCTTTCCCGATGTTTATTCATAAGAAAGCAAACAGACAAAACTAAACCATGATATTTGATAGAAGAGTAGCCAGGGATTTTCAAATACTAAGGGCAAATAGTGTGATTACATGAATCTTGATTGGATACTGTGTATAAAAACAAAAGGAAAACATCCCAAAATACATAAACAAAACAAAATGTAGACAAACTAAACATCATATTGATAATAGGAAAATATTTTATTGGTTTACAACTTTCGTGTGACTTATAAATGTAGGATTCCCCCATTGAGTTATCATCTTATAACCACCAAAACAACCATAATTGTCCACCATGGTCCATTGTTTTCCCTCACAATTTGTTCACACTCAACTCCCTATGCTCTGGAAGCCTGAGTTCAACAGTCAGACTTCTAAGATTTATTATTGACTTGGGTTAATTTGAACCTTTTGTATCCCTTATATAACTGACACCTTCATGTGTTTTTCTTCCTCCTCATATATTTTCCTTAGCATAATGCCCTCCATTCCCTTCATGCTGTCACCAATGGCAAGAGTTTATCTCTCTCTTTTTTTTTTAAGATTTATTTATTTATGCATACAAGAACTGGGGTACAGGCCAGAGTCCAGGGAGGTGAGAGGAGTCACCAGAGACAGAGCGGGGAGCAGAACAGGCAGATGGACTGAAACACACTGCTGAGGGGAGCAGCAGGCACAGCAGGAGAGGTCCGCTATGCCATGTGGGTCCCTTCCCTGGCCGGCGGCAGGGATCGAACTCGTGCTGTACTGGCTGCGGTTTGCTTCATAGTGCTTTGCCCAACTCCTGCGGCACCAGGGAGGCCCTATCTCTCTTTTTTAATTGCAGAGAGACAGTCCATTGGAGATATATCTATATACTGGATACCAGTCCTTTGTCAGATGTATGGTGTCAAATGCATGGTCTCCCATTCATTAGAGTGCCCTTCTGCTTTAGCGGTAATTTGTTTGTGGTGCACGATTGTTTTAGGTTGTACCAGATATAAATGGCAAAGTACTTAGTTTTTCACAATCAGAAATTATGTTGGCTTCCAGGTTTGTCATATGTGACCTTTATTATCTGAGGCATGTTTCATCTACCTTTTCTAAAAAAAACAAAATCAAAATGGATGTTTAATCCTTTTTTATTATTGATGCAATGAACTGCATCTGTTTTTTGGATGTTGAGCCATCCTATGTTCCTGGAATAAATTTCACAGTATATGATCCTTTTAATGTATTGTTGAATTTGGTTTGATAAGTTTGTTGAGGATTTTTTTCATCAATATTTAGCAGATAAATTGGTATGCAGTTTTTGTTTTTGTGATATCATTTTCTGGTTGACATCACAAAATGTGTTTGAGTATTTTTTTTCTTTCTCAACTTTTGGAAGAGTTTGAGAAGGTTAGATATTAGCTCACCTATGCTGGTTTGGTAGAACTCACAGCTGGTCTTGCATTTTTGTTCTATGGGAAACTTATTTCAATTTCCTTGTTTTAATTGATCAGTCCAGGTTTTCTGTTTCTTCCCACTCAGACTGAATGGTTGTATATTTCTAACAATATGTCCAACTCTTATACTTAAATAATTATTAATTATTATTTAATTAATCATTAATTAATTATTATGCTAATTATTTAAATAATTAGCATAGATATGTTCATTATAATCTCTTATCCTCTGATTTTCTGTAATAGCTGTTGTATTTTCTCTTTCACTTTTGATTCTATTTGTTTGAGTCTTAGTCTTTCTCTCTTTTTTTTGTGAACACAGTGAGAAGTTTGTATATTTTATTTATTCAAATAACCATCTTTTGGTTTCTTTCATCTTATGTATTGTCTTCTTAATTTATTATTTTCTTCCTTATATTGGCTTTTGGCTTTGTTTGGTCATCATTTTCTAGTTCCTTAAAGTGGGAAATAAAATTTTTTATTTATACTCTTTCTTATTTCTTGATGTGGTCCTGTAGTGCTGGACCTGTTTTTTGATACATCTGATAGGTTGTGATCTCATTTTCATTTATCTCAAGATTTTTATTTCTTTTTGACTTCCTCATTGATCTAATTGTCATTCAGTAGTATATTGTTCATTTTCTAAATATTAGAGCTATTTCCCGCTATCTTTTTGTGGTTGACTGCTAGTTTTGATGTTGTGTTGTCAGAGAAGCTGTATAATTTCAGTCTTCTTAAGTTTACTGATACTAGCTTTGTGACTCAATATGTGGTCTATCCTGGAGAATCTCCCATGTGCATTTATGAAGAATGTACATTCCGATTTTAGGTTGTTCAGTGCCCCATAGATATCTATTAAACGTCAGTGTTCTATTTTTGTTTAAGACATGCTTTCTTGTTTATTTTCTGTCTGGTTGATTCCTTTTTTTGGTGATGAAGAGGTGTTAAAATCCACAGAAACTGAAGTCTGTTTTCAGATATTAGTAATTTTCTTACATATTGATGTGCTTTTGTTCAGTGAGTAGGCACCGATGAGTGTTATATCTTCCTGCTTTACCATTCCCTTGATAATTACATATATTTCCATCCCTATATACCATCATAATTTTCTTAAACAATTATTTATTTATGTACACAAGAACTGGGTACAGGCCAGAGGTACATGGGGTAAGAGAATTCACCAGAGAGTGGGGAGCAGAACAGGTAGGTTCACTGAAATAGACTGCTGAGGAAAGTAGCAGGCAAGGAGGAGAGATCTGCTGCACCATGTGGGGTCTCCTCTCTGGCCAGGGATCAAACTTGTTCTACAGTGGCTGCACTTTGCATCACAGTGCAGTGTTTTAACCCACTGGGCCACCAGGGAGGTCCCTGTCATAATTTTTAAACACAAATCTGTTTTATTTGATATGAGTTTGGCTGTCATTATCTTCCTTTCTTTCCCATTTGGTGTAGTATTGCATTTAAAACCTTTACTTTGAGCTTATGTTTATCTTTGAAGCACAGGTACATTTCATGGAGATAGCAGAAAGTTAAATTATGTTTTCTAATCCACCAGTCACTTTGTTCTTTTTGTTTGGCTAGTTTAGTCAGTTTACATTTAGCATAATTATAGATACAGAATACTGTTTTGTCTTAATTTAATAGTTATATCTATTTCCTTGTTCAATTCTTTGAGAATGTCCTAATCTTCAATCGAGGTATGAAAGTTTCTTTGAACAATTCATGTTGGGAGAGGTTTATTGCTTGCAAAATCCTTCAGCTTCTATTTGTCTGAGAAGTCTTTATGTGTCCCTCGTATTTGAAAGACAACCATGCAAGATAGCGTAATCTTGTGCCAAACATTACCTTTAAGTATTTTGATCATGCGGTTCCATTCTTTTCTTGACTATAGTGTTTCTTCAGAGAATTCAGAAGTAAGATGTTTGGGCTTTGTCTATAGATTATTTATTACCACAGCCAGCTTCAAAGTCTTTCTGTGCCTTGAACTCTTGGAAGTTTCACTACTGTATGTCTTGGTATAAGTCTAATTATTAGGTGACCAGGTACTCTTTTAGCTTCAGAAACTTGTATATTTAGTACTTTCTCCAGGTTTGGGAAGATTTCATCTTTCATTTGTTATATTCTACTTCAGAGCTTCCTCCAGTTTTTGTTTTATATCAACTGAATTTTTAGATCATATTTGCTTGTTATTTTGTTGTTTAATTCTCAATTTTAATATTCTGTTCAATAATTATATTTTTCAAAACATATAATTTTAAATTTTCTTTTATATATTTAATCAGCTTTTCTGTATGTTCTTACATTTCTTTGAATTACTTATCATTGCAGTTTTGAACCGTGTATTAAGTAAGAAGAAAAGGGACCTTCCTGATGGCGCAGTGGGTTGAGCACTGCACCATGAGGCATCTGCTGCACAGCAGTACGAGTTAGATCCCCAGCCAGGGAGGGGACCCACATGGCACAGCAGACCTCTCCCTGCCTCTCCTGCTGCTCCCCTCAGCAGTGCATTTCAGTGTATCTGTCTATTCTGCTCCCCCCTCTGTCTCTGGTGACTCCTCTCACCTCCCTGAACTCTGGCCTGTACCCCAGCTCTTGTATGCATTAATAAATAAATTTTTAAAAAATAAATAAGAAGAAAAGATCTTCCATGTTTTTTGTGGTTGGTTTCTCAAGATAGGAGCCATAACATGATAGATACGAACTAGGACCCTTAGAGACATGCAACCCCCAGCAGACATAATGATAGAAAAGTCAATAACAAGAAAAAAATTTCATGACACTATCACTGGTTAATCTATATTAGGGCATTGGCCAAGTTTGACCAATCAAGAAACTACTGTCATCATGGCTCATCCCCTTGACTCCAGACATAGCATAATTATGAAACCCCTGAGGGCTTCTTATTTGTCCTTGCATAAATTTCAGGCCTGTTCACTGCTGGCAGGAGTTAACCTATATCTTAAACCCTTGCAGTTTTGGTCCCATAGCTGGCTTGTGTCTTTAAGTAAACTTCTTTTGGCTTGTCGGCTTAGCACTATGTGCTTGCGTTTCAATATTTGTTACACTGGCCATGGTTCCTGGTTTGGCATATCACATCAAGTCACACCATTATTGGTTTTTGAGTTCAATTTTGTGGTCAAGAATCTCTTAGGTATAGATCTTCCATTTTTTCCTATTGATGGTACTATCTATCAGGGGCAATTGATTTTAAGTAACTCATGGTTTGGAGAGGGGCTTAGAAGGAAAAAACTCTAGTGAACATTGTGTGCAGGGTTAGGAGGGGCTGCTTGTGCATGTGCTATCACTGATAATCCTCCTCTCTTGGTTTCAGAACTATGTCTCTGCAGTGTGGGGTAAGACTTTCGTGTAACTTCATGTTGTGCTTTCAAGCAGTTTCTTTCTATTGGATGGAGTCTTGAGGGAAGTGGGGAGAGGAAGTTGCATTTTTATGTACTTTGTTTTCTTAAAGCCCTGCCCACCTGGCTTATCCAAGTGCTTTTACTAGTCTCTCCTTCTAAGCAACTCTGCCCTTCTTGGGACCATTCTATAATGGCAGCAGCATATGAACCATGGTCTGTCACAGTCATGTCTCGTTACCCACCTTTCTGTTTAGTTGAGTTCCTCAGTTTCTGAATTGCCATGCTTAGTCAGTATTAGTTTCCAGTGTTCTGGAGGTGCTGTACTTTTAAGATCCTCTGAGTCCAGTACCTTCCTAAAAGATTTTATGTAATTCCCCATGGAACAAAGTAGGGTACATCCTTTTCCTCCTGATTTCATTTGAGGAGATTTTTTGGACTGTGATTTAGTGATGTAACTGAATTAATGCTTTCCTTAGTGTTGTAAGGGTAGTGAGACTATGTCAGTGAAGTTGTTTAGTCATGAAATATTCAAACTGAAGTATTTATAGGCGAACTATTATAACATCCATAGCATATTTTTAAATGGATTAGCAAAATGGAAGTACAGGGTATGATGTCATCAGATGGTGAATCTGGTGAAAAACATGAGGATACATTTTACCATTCTTTCAACTACATTTTTTAGCTTAATATTTTTCAAAATTAAGACAAATATATAAACAAGCAAGAAACACAGTTTATACAGTTAAAATTTATCTTAACTCCCAGATAAGTAAATCCTTTATATAGATATTCATTTCAAATGAGATCTTTAGTAAGAAATGGCTGCCCTCCCACATATACCAACTTGTTAGGTCTGTCAAAGTATCTCCCAGAATTATACTTTCATAACTTAACTTGGATTATGTCACTCATGTGCTTAAAAACACTTTCAAGGGTTCTGTCAGAATAACTTTTAATGTTACCACAGCATAGAAAATCTTCCATTGTAAGAGCTATGACCTAGATTTCTTCTTTTCTGTTTAGAATGAATATTGAAGTTCAAAAATATAATGTGGCACTGTGAATTTTGAAATTATTCTGACTATTTGAATTTAATTGACATTACTAATATTGCATTCACATATTATATACCTAAACATTTAAGTTGTAAAATGTTTGTTAGCCCCATTCTCATATTTAAAAAAAAATAATATACCTCAGAGTAGAAGACTAAGTCTAAAACTTTATAATACATGTATCAGGTAAGCATCTCCAATAGTCCTTATAACTCCCTAGGAAGCCAGGGACATACAACCACTATGTATTTTCATATTTGTAGCAATACATCTTGAATTCAACAAAAATAATATAATGGCTAACAGAGAAAGCAGATGGGGTGTGAGCATAGGTGAGCATAGATGTTTTGCTGAACAAAAATTACTGAAATTCAAATGGGGACCTAGGATTATCAAAACAATCCTGACAAAAATGAGTCATAGTGGAATTAGGCTTTCAGACTTAAAGCTATAGTAATTAAGGCAGAATGGTACTGGAACAAAACAGACACATAGGCCAATGGAATATACTGTCGGGACCTGAGCAATAAACCAATATATATATGACAATGTAACCAAGAACATATGTGGGAACATGAAAAGTGTCTTCAATCATGGTTTTGGAAAAACTGGTTAGTCACTTGCAAAAGAATGAAAGTAGATAATTATCTTATAGTATACACAAAAATCAACCCAAAATGGATAAAAGACTTGGATGCATGACCTGAAACCATAAAGTATATAGAAGAAAATGCAGGAAAACTCTTCACAACAAAATGATGTGATATATTCATAAAGATGTCACCAATAGCAAAAAAACACACAAAAAAATAACAAACAGTTGGGATTACATAAAACTAAAAAGATTCTGCACAGTAAAAGGCACTGTCAGCAAAATAAAAAAAAACACCCAATTGAAATACTAGCACACCATACATCTGACATGGAGATGATATTAAAGACATACAAAGAAACCATACAATTGAACAAAATAAAACAATCCAATAAAAATGGACAAAATTGATAAATAGGCAGATATTAAAAGAAGACATACAAGCACATTAAAAATGTTTATCATCACTTTTTATTAGGGAAATGGAAATCAAAACCACTTTACACCTGTGGGACTAAATACAAGTGTTTGTGAGGAGGTGGAGAAATAAAGAACACTGCTGCACTATTGGTGGGACTAATACAGTCCCTATGGAAGTAAGTTTGGGGTATGCTTACAATATTAAAAATGAACCTACCATTCAACCCAGTAGTTCCACTCCTAGGTATCTCCCCAAAGTAGACAAATGCACTAAGTTGAAGGAAAACTTGCACCCCCATGTTCCTTGCATTTACAATAACCAGGCAATGGAAACAACCTAACTGTCCCCAAACAGATATGACAATGAAGTACACATGGTATAAATAATACTACTTAGTGATCAAAAAAGATTTGACTCAACATGCGTCAAGCTGGAAGGGATTATGCTAAGATAAGTGAGAAGGAAAAAGACAAATAGAAGATGGTGTCACTTATGAATGGACTAAAGAGGAACAGAAAAAAAGATAAGAAAAAGCCAGACTCAAAAACTTACTCTTGAAAAAAAGAACCGAAACATTTAGAAACCTGGCCTCAACAGAATTTTAGGAGAATGTTATTCATATTACTGACACATGATTATCAATAAAATGCTGTCACTTGGAGCATTCTTAATCTTTTTTATGATTTCTTGTTTTTAATTGGTATGAGGATATTTACCTCTGGGGAAAGTCTTTACACAGGTAGACTCAATGAAGAATCTAACAACAGTATCAATAAAGTTGACTTTAAAATGAATAGAAAATATTGAAATTTTAAACAAATAAGTGACAGTTAAGAAAACTTGTAGAGAATGAATGAGAACGCATAACTAGAATTGTGAAAAACATGATTCCTTTTTTCTGTATCACTTGTGAATCCCCACATAATTTACAGTTTTCATTTTATCTTAGTTCTTGTATTAATTATTCTCAAGTTCTTGCATGATAAACTTTATAGAATCCCTTATTTTGAGCATGTTTTCTCCTATTGAAAAAGGTTTTTGAGTTAATCCTGGTTACTTTAAGCAACTTTTGCAAAATTCATACTTAACCTCAGTGTCATTTTGGTTGATGAATGAATTAACACAATCAATCATTAGCAGTGCAAGAAGAAACCTACTGTCTTGTTGGGGGAGGGGAGAACTATTAGGCCCTCTCTCTTTACTGACCAACCACCATATCCTGAATGAAGGACAAATTAACAATTAAATATTTTGCTAAATATAAAAATTTCACTTTTATTTATTTCCCAAGCTAGCAATAATCATATCAATAATTTAGTGTGATGTCCATTGGACATAACTATTCTTTTAAGGTTTAAGCTCTAAAATCAGAGCAGAAAAATATTGTTCATTCCTTTGCATTCTAATGTGATCAACACACTGATTCCATAACTATACCTCAGAGACAAAGGGGACCTTGGTAGTTGAGGTCAAAAAGATAGGAGGGAGATAGGGGGTAGGTTTTGAACAAGCCAACTGTATCTAAACCAGAGCAATCCCACCTTAGTCTGTTTTATATGTTGGACATTTATATAATATTCTTACTTAAAAAGAAAGTAAAAAAGAAGATAATGCTTTTGTTATTCCAGAATACTGGAATAAATATTCTGACTTCCCATATTAGTGGTTCAAATCATTAGGGACTTTATTACCTAATTAATGAATCAAGAATTGGTATTTAAAGCAGTTTGAGTCAGGTGCAGGTTTCTTTAATTAAGCTCCCAGTGTGGTTCACAAAAGACAGATGGCAACAGTGCTTTGGTTAAGAATGGCATGTTGCAATTTACATAAATCTCCAATGACTGGAAATAAAATTTTACCCATGACGGTACAAAATGAAATCTAAGTAGCTCTTCTTTCTTCTATACATTCATGAAATTTACCTGACATAGAGGAAAGCATTATGTGTCTTTGTTAGTTGGCAATAATCTGACTATACACAGAGTTTGAATCTAGAAGAGCTCATGAAGTCTCTAAAAGTTTTGAGACTATATTTTAGTTCCTAGACTAAAAGACAGCTGGTTTACTCTCTTTTCCATTATTGTATATTCTATGAGAGAAATAATATTTTATTTATTTCTATTCCATCCCCTGTTCTTGAATTGTAATAGGTATACTAAATATTAACTAAATTAATACATTTTACTCTAGAAAGTATAGTCATGAAATATTTTAATTCAAGTTATTGAACAGATTAGTTGACCCATGGTTAAAATAAGTCAATGCAACATGGACAATTTATGAACTATGAGGCACATATTACAAAATACCAAATATAAAAATGGCAATTTCAGCTTAAAGAAAGTTAAGGGTAAACTTAAGTAACTTTTGAAACATATATAGTTTAAAATAATTTTGTATGCACAAAATGATATATCGAGGATATTCATTGCAACATATTTTAATTTTAAAAAATTCAACATATATATACTCTTCCATACAACAAAAAGTGAATGATCATTAGAACAATAACTTAGGAGCCTAACATGATATATGTGTCACTTTTGATGTAGATTTTTATATTATCTATTACACTATTAGAGACAAGTACTGCTCTCATTCAGAATACTAAGCCTATGTTTAACATATTTACAGACACAGAATAAGAAATCAGTGAAATTTAAGGTGTATTCTTGAGGCAAACATAAGTAAATGAAAATATGTATAAAATTTCCTGTTAAGAGATAAGATATGTGTGTGTTATCCATACCATATAAATATAGCATGTGTATATGTGCCATGTATTTGTGTATAACATAGGAGAGAAGAGAAGGGAAGGGGAGTAGAGAGGAAGTGAGGAAAAATGTAAGTTATACTAAAATGGGGATTTTTTTTTTTTTTACATAGAACTACCCTCTAAATTTTCTAAAATGAGTAGGCTTATTATAAGGACAAATAAAGGATTATAAAGTTAATTACAACTATGAAAAGCAATATATCATTAAAAATGATATCCTTTGACATAGGACAATCTAATATCTGAATGGAAGATTAAAAAAAAGTCCAAAATAAAGAAATTAGAAAAATACTAAGAAAAATTGTCAAAGATTCCAACCAACTAGTCCAATAGATTAACTTCTCCTACTATAAGAGTAATATCCTTTGGTTATTATTTTCCTTGAGTGTAACTAGATAAAAGGCTATTTTGTAACAAAACTAATTCTATTTTGATCATTGAAATTAATCTTTACCTTATAAAATCTTTACTTCATAAATCTGACCCATGTTCAATGAACAAGTGTATTGTTAGAACCAATTATTAGAAATATTACTTGTGAGGGAAGTTGAAATACATTTGAACAAATGCACACATCTGTGATAATCCAGTTATTTGATATCATTGATGCTGGATAAAGCCATGAAAATGGATTTAGTTACTGCAGAAAATCTCTTGAAGATGTTTGACTTCATAATTTCTCTTCTGAAAACGGATGTGTGCGTGTGTGTGCGTGTGCATGTGAGAGAGTGGAAGGGGGTGAGAGGAGATATTCTGTTTTATTTTTAAACCAATGATTTAAAGACTTTTTTCATTTTCTTCTTTGTAAGCAAAACAGTTGAATCCAAATGAATCCAAGCAAAAAAGAATGGTTGACATTTCCAGGATCAATTCCATTCAGATAACACTCATGTCTTTCAAAGGTTTTATTGAAAAAGTGTAAGTCCAGAAGTAAGGTTGGAATATAATGAAGCTGTCATTAGAAAAATTGAGATATTGAAAAATTAACTTTTGACAGGTAAAGAAATAAAGAGGGGGAGATTTTATCTTCATAAAACCCTCAGCCTAGAAATTAAATGAGTTCAATAGAATGTCTCTGTCATTTAGGTATCTTTATATGTTAGGAGGTGAGAATGATTTATACTGCATTTGCTTTTCCAATCCATCAACCTCAACAATGTTTCATGTTAGTTCTCTTGAGTCAACAGAAGGAGCTTAGTAGACACAGCATGGATTTTGAGAAAAGAAGCCTGTGTTATTTAATAGAGACCCAGGCACTAGCTTATTTCCTCTGAACTTCAGTTTTCTCTGTATTTTAAACAGTATCTATACAGCAAGGATTTTTGGAAGTTAAAAATACCCTAAGTACAATTTTGGTACACTGTAAGTGCCTAATAATTAAGAGTTATTATGATTACTTATTCTAGTGTGGACCTGTCTGCATGTATATCTGTGTCTGTTTAAAAATTCACTAAACAACAATATCATCTATCAAGCATGAAATTCATTTAGTCCATTTAGTTTTCTGTATTTTGTATTTACTGTTCTTACTACCATTTAGCTTAGAAAACATAAAAGACAATTCTGGCAGGGTGGTATTTCTAAAATGCTATTCATTTCCTGCCACTCTATTCCTTTTAACTAACTACTTTTTTCAAATTCCTTTGGAATACTCTAATATGGTGCTAAAGTTTGAATGGGAAGACCTTTGAAATCATGCCCTTGATGTCAACTATGCAAGTGATAGCTCTCAGTAAAATCTTCCATTTCCCCACCACACACATTTGTGCACACACACACACCAGTATAATGCACTAAACTCTTAATGTTTTCTTCAAGCACATTTATTTTGTTCTCTCTTCCTAGAAAAACAATTTTTGTTCATACCCTGAAAGTATCTTATTCACCCTTTCAGGTTTATCTAACGAAAACCTTTTGACCTCCTAGACCATTTAATGTGCAAATACAGCTTTCTGAAGTTCCTCTTGTCATTGTAGTAAGTAGCACTATTGAGCTGGATTGTAATTGCCTAGTTAATTGTTTGCCACATGCACTAGCCTGGAAGTTGGCAAGAACAGAGACTTTCTCCCTCATTTACCATTTTATAAAAGGTGAATTTTACAGTAAATAGCACTTGATATGTTCTTCATGTACATTGGTAGAATGGCTGAATAAATTTATTTATATTATTTGCAAAAATAGATGTCCAAAAATGTGTAGAAAATTTCTGTCATCATTGTTTCATTGAAATACTTCCCCTAAACTTCACAGTAAGTGAGAAAATGATCACTGGGAAAGAGAATACTTTATCATTAGCATGCTTTGCTTGGAAAATTACAGAGTACAGATACTATCAGAATTTCTACTGTTCTATCAATGTATATATCTAATGGAAAATCAGACAGTGGATCATTTTTCCATAAATAAGTTAGAACAATTTGTCCTCATACTTGGGACATCTTTTCACTTCTTACATGAGAATAAAATCAAAACAGAGAAACAGATGTCATTTTCCATCCATTATCCCATGATTGCTTATATCTCTAAAATATCTTCTAACATGAAAAGAGAAAGAAGTTAGAAAAAATGTAATAGTCATTATATTTGAATGGTGGGACTATGTATATCTTTTCCCTTCAATTTCCCAAACTTTCTCTAACCTTAAATTGTCTTTATGTTAATAGATAAAATGAATAGAAGATGAAGAAATCACCCAGGATTCTGAAATCCATTTCTCCTGCTGCAAAGAAAACAAAAAAAAATTCTAGATGTTACTGACAAAATTTGTTACAGCTCATTACGGTACCTTGCAATTTGTACAAGCCCCATACCTGTTGGTTGAAGGTTATGAGAACAGAGGAGGGATAAAGACATCAATATCAACAGCTCCGTTTTAAATGAATACAATCACTGTGGTGTACACACACATCTTTGCAAGTAAATCAAAATCTTCTAGCATAGAATTGGGCAGAAATAGTTTCTCAGAATGAGACCTTGAAGAGAACTAAAGTATTTCTTTAAATTGTGAAAGCCTGTTTTATATTTTTTCATAAGACATGATATTTAAAATAATACAAGGGTGTATGCTAAACTGATATTTAACCTAAATATACAGACTACTGCAAGATTCCTTGAGTGTTCTGGTCTCTACTTAAATACTAGTCAACCAACCTCTAACAGTAAATACAATATACCCAGAGCCGTCAGTGTCCATAATATTCATATTATCTAACTTTATAATTTAACACCAGTATTTATGTTACATAACCACAGAACTTATGGGGAAAAATTTACAAAATGCCATTTTGTGGAGTAGTAAAAGGAAATGAATACACAGCAAAAAAAGGAAATTATATATTGACTGTTTTATGCTGCTAAAGATATTTCAGCAGTCATTTGCATATGACCTTTGCAATATGGCTTCTTGCTTTACAGGGATTCATGAGAAGTATTTCTCGTAAATTTGCATGTCATAGAGCAAAGAATCTCTGCAAACACCACTGAAGGAAATGCATTATGTTTTATGTTAATTCAGTTTTTCGAATCATAAGCAGTATAGGCAAAGTTATTGTTCAAAGAATGGCTATCAACATGCTGACAATTTTTGTTGAAGTTAGGCTCATATTCTGGCAATTTTGCAGCAGTTTCATTTTATGTTAAGTATAAATCCATACAGCTTAAGCAAAAATGCTTTCCTTTCCTGACTGAAGAGTGAAGGAAGCACAAAAGCAATTCATGTTCTTACTTTCCATATTAACATTACCAAAAATATTCAATTTAAGGTGTAATGTGTCCAATGGACTATTATGCAATATTATGGGTACTTTGGTGGTGAGTGCGTGGTGGTAACATATGCAAAAGGGCATGATCCTGTATAAATGAATCACACACACTGTTGTAAACTGATGTTACCTCAATTAAAAATAAAAATAAAAAAGTGCAGCGATGTAGACAAAGAAAATGAGTGCAGGAGTAAAATCAGTCACATAAATCCAACGTGACCCAACATGATTTAGTGACATTTGACACTTTATATTATTATTTTTAGATCTCTAAACCAACAAATCATTTGTTATATGAAACCATATAAAAGAACTGGGAATTAAGTTTGATGAGACAGCAAAACACAAAGAATATTTTAAAATATAGCAACAGCATAAATGTATAGTAATAGTTCAAAGTGACAGATGCTATTATGTAGTTATAAACTGGTATGATTTATAGAATTTTTAGCACACTAATATAAATAGTTTTTAGCTACTATTTTTTTCAAATATGCCCTCCAATAATTAAAACAAGTGTTATTATTTTGATCATGTTATTTGACCAAAAAAATGAGGCCCAAGAGAATAGATAATTGAGGAAAGGTTATTTAACAACTTAATACTTCAGTTAATCTAACATTTGTGGTCTAGCACTGTCCAATAGAACTTTCTGCAACAGTATAAATGTCCCGTAAATCTTAGCACTTGATATCGGTGGCTAGTGAGCTCTTGAAACCACTTAGAACAGCAGAGGTGAAACAGTGCTATAGCGGTCAAAGCACAGTGCACGTGAGTGGTCAGGTCACTGTTGGTTTTCACCTGCAAGCACAATTTCAAGATCACTCAGACTCAGAAAAATATCATTGTTGGGAACAACAACAATGGTGTTTATTTAACAAACAGGCACTAAGACCATGAATGGCAAGCTGTCTCATCCCAAATACTGTCCTCAGTGTCAGCAGTCCCAAGTAAAACGCTGCTCATTCAAGATGGCACTGCCCTGTCAATGAGGATCTGGAGCTCTTGGTACAGTGGTTAGTACTGGATCAAGATCCAAGTCATGATGGCAGCTGGAGGTGCTCACAAGTGGAGCTGCCAAGATGATGCCACAGCAACCCATAGTAACAGCCTGAAGGTCAGGCTGGACAACACCAGATGCTGCACTGGATAGCAACCAAGACAACAACACCAGGAGGGAGTACTGGACAATTAGAAGCAGTAGAAAGCTCTCAGAGGTGACCAAGACAGAGAGTGGCAGTTGCCCATTAATAGCGATGGAAAGCACTGGCCAGTAGTGCTGGTCACTACCAGTCACCAACAGGTGGTATCAGATATACTGGTATTAACAGCTCTTCTTGAGTTGTTGACCTGCACCATCAACAAAGAGTTCCTCAAGACACCACACCCTGGGCATTTGATGTTCCTTTCAGATGATGTCAGACACAGGGCCAAAAGCAGATGTGGCAGCCCAGTCTCTGCAAAGCTCATTTGGCTTCTATTCTTCCTTCAGAGGGTGATTGCTAAATGCTTCTTCTTTCTTCTTTTCTTTTTTGGGGGCCAGGAACAGACTGTTTATGCTTGCTCCTGCCCTGCATTATATCATTTTCAGAATCCCCCACTCTACCTGTGTGATTGGACCATTTTCAATTCTAAGTGACTGATCAGGCCATTGATATTGGAGTTGAATTAACGAATGAGCTGGCCAAACATGATTGGTTCAGTTAGTTTGCACTTAATTGGTTAATTCTACTACCCTGGTACCAAATATAAAAAGGAAAACTTGGTGGCTGCACAGATCCAACCTTCCCTGACCTCAGGGCAGGATTATGGGGTGGCAGACTCTGAGAAGACAGAGCCAGAGCCAGTCTCAGTGGGGCTGGAGGCACTCTGTACCCAGTAGCCCTTCCAGGGGACTGGTGTAACAAGGTACAGGGAGGAGGGACCTGCAGCAGCATGGCAAGATGCCCTCTGTCTGGAACTCACCATGCTGGTCCAGGAATCCATGGGTCTTTCTACTGTCTGTACCTGGAAGAAGCCACAGTGTTGGAGCTGGTTCAGTGGGGCCCCATACTCTTTCCTACAGCCCTTTTACCTCCTATGCTACACCTTCCTCTGTCACAGAGCAACATTTTCTTTGAGCCCCAGTGGGGCTGCATGCCCTGGGTTGGCAAGGTAGGGGAAACACTGCTGCCTTCTATCACTGCTGGCATTTGACTGCAGTCTGAGCCTTAGTGGGGGCACTGGTAGTGGGTGGCAAAATGCTTGCTTCCTGCTGTGGCTTGTACTGCCTGCAAGCAATTTCTGGGGCCAGGTGTCAGAACCCTGGGGGGTAAGTTGCTCTGGTACTCAAACCCAGCTAGTGCAAAGTTGGCCTTCAAGCATGGCCAGTGCTGGGCTTCTTTGTAGCTGTCTTGCAGACTTCTGTTGCAAGGCAGGCACTGCCGTCACCACCACCAGAGCCACAGGAGCTCTAGGACTCAAGTCTGGACTGTTGTGGGTTGGAGGGCTGCATGCTCCAGGCAGCTGGCAGGACTCACCAATTCTTGCTGCTGCTGCTGCTCCTGCTGCTGCAATTTTGGAGTGGAGCACAGACCAGCCCCTGGAGCAATAGGATAGGAAACTACCGCAGCTGCTGGTTAGACCTTACTTCCCCAGTGATGGTTCAGGCAAAGATGTTCATATTTGTACCAAGGGTTTCTGGCTTCAATTCCCCACTTACTGCAGGAAAGAACCAATCTTGCCGAGTTTGTGCTACAGGGCTCCTGTTTCAGAAGAACTGATTGAACATTTAATTTATTCAACTTAAATTAATTTAAATGTAAATAGCCATGTTAAAATATTGGATATTTAGTACAATATTGGATAGCTGGTTGGTACCTGTTTGCTTTGTGCTATAACCTGTTTGATTTGTTTTCAAAAATTCACAGTCTGGTAAGGGAGGCAGATTTAACACAAAAGTTAAAACCAGAGCTTTACATCACTGATGTCTCTTGAGCCTCTTTTTTCATCTGTGGAATGAAATATATATAAATATAATTATAAGCTAACTGTATGCACATAAATACATATACTATTTAGGGTAATGTTTGAAATCTAATAAGTGCTTTATAATTATTGGTAATAATATTATCATTAAAAGTAAAAAGTGCTATCACAAGGAATAGTCTTCTATGCGAATGTGAAAGCAGAACACTAATTCACTTAGAGTCAGTGGAAGAAGACTTCTCGGAGGAGGCTTAAAGTAAGATTGAAAAGATGAGTAAGACTTTTTCAGATGACATCTGAAAGATGATACTTAGATGAAAGGACCATACTAAAAGAAACATATTCCAAATTTCATAGTAGCAGAGTGGAGCTAGAACAGAAAGCATATGGAAAAGAATCTATATAGTTTCTTCTGCTGACTTTTCAGCATAATGCAACTAATTTTTTTTCCCCCAAGGGTAGCATGTATGATGAATGTTGATAAAATGTAGCATATTTTGATATGAGTGGCTAGGGATAAGTAACTCTGTTTGTCTGGGTGGTGATAAGGAAAATGTTTGAAACTTTCTGGTATGCCATATACAAGCCAGTCTGCTATATCAAGGGGAAAAGAAAATTAAAATATTAGGTGCATCTAAAAAATGTTCAGGAAATAAAGGTCAAGCAGTTTTGTTGATGAATATAAGAGAGTAACAAACATTTCTACTGTAATTGTTTGATCACTTGTGTATAGAAGAAATCTACAACTATAAATACATTTAATTATATGGTACTATATATTTCAATATATTGTAAAAATATAATAATTTGTTTCATTAATGATGACCTAGAGAAAAAGGGAATGGACCTATAATGAAAAAAAATGAGCTTCCACTTCTATAGAAGTTGATGTGTAATATAAACTTTTTATGTAGCTTTTTTCTACATTTTTACTATCAAACATGACAGCTATGTGACACAAATCATTTGAAAAAGTTAGTAACTACTTCAAAATTTAGTTTTTCATTTAAAAATATTACAGCCTGCACACACATACACACACACCACACACACACACAAGGACATGGCATTTAATTTAGATAAAATTATTATTGTATATTAATTTTGCCCATTTCACTTCCAGTTGTTTGTATAGATAAGAAAAATAAAATGTTAGCACTAGAGTAGATTAATCATAGTAATTAAATCAAATAGTTCACATGACTTGTTTTGTGATGCTGATAAAATACAAATTTTGATGGAGCACAGTACCACCGTAATACAATATTCTTACTATATAAAGCCCAATAAATAACAAAAAAAACTTTCAGTTTTTTGCAATATATTATATATAGTCTATAAGTTTATTTTAAAAAAGCTGCTATATTTTATAAATCCAAATAGAATCTATAGTTGCATATATACACATACATACAACACACACACATAAATGCAAAGAGTTACAACTTCGTTATATTTCTGATGTAGTTAATATTGAATTTAAAAAAGAAAATCAGCATGTGACAGTATGTCCTTTGTCTCTTGGATAACCATTATCATTCAGAATTAAAAAAAAAATTTAACCTTTTGAAGAAATAACTTTATATAAATCTAGGTTTCCTCTTTTGAGATAAATTGGATTTTGAACATGTGTTTCACAATTTTTGGTTGCATTTTGTCCAAATTCCACTTAGAATTGCACTAAAAAAAAACTATTAAAAACAATCCATGAATGCAGTAAAGTAGAAGGCTACAAATACAATTTAAAAACTTTGGTTGCATTTATATAAATGAACTCAAAGAGAAATAATCAAGAAAATAATTCAATTTTCAATAACATCAAGAAGAATTAAATACCGAGGAAGAAACTTAAAAAGGAGGTACAAGTCTTGTACTACCAATGCTGTAAGATACTGTTAAATGAATTAGAAGAAAACACAAAGAAATGGAAAGATATTGCCTGTTCACGTTGGAAGTATTAACGTTGTTAAAATGTTTATCTTACCCAAAGCAATACACATATTTAATGTAATCTCTGTCAAGGTTTCAATAGAATTCCTCCAAGAAATCAAATAGCCAAAGTAATTCTGACAAAAAGAGAAAGAATGGAGGTATGATATTTCCACACTTCAAATATACGAAAAGTTATAGTATTCAAAACAATATGGTATTGGGATAAAAATGGAAACACAGACCAATGAAATATAATTAAGAAGGCAAAAATAAACATCACTCTTTCTCACCATGAGAAAAGAAAGTCTTTTCAACAAATTATATTGGAAAAACTGGATAGTCACATACAAAAGAATTATTACATTACACCATACATGAAAACTACCCCAAAATGGATAAAATACTTTAAGATCTACAGTCATTAAGTAGAGAAAAATGTGTTCCTTTGGATTCAGGATAACTTTATGAGTCAACAGCAAGGGAAATAAAGCAAAAATTAAAAAAAATGTGACAAATCTAATAGGTTTGACCAGAGCCAGGGGAGGTTAAAAGAACACTAGGCATCACAATAGTTTCACTATTTTAGAATATTATTTTTAGCACCTAGACAAGGAGGTAAACAAATGTGTGTAAAGTACAAGTACCATGACTTTTCCCAGTGATTTACTTCTCTGTTTAAGTCTAATAACTCAGTTAATTTGTTCTCAGAGGAATCATAGAGCACGTAAGAGAAAACAATAAATGTTTTTGTTATTTTAAAAATACTGGCAAATTCAAAGAGGGACAGCAGCCAAGAGCTGACGGTGTCATTGGCAGCTGTGCCAGGGCCAGGTCATTGTCTGTCCATGGGCAGTTCATTCAACTGCTTTAAATCTCCTTTTCCCCCCTACAGTTAAATGTAGGTCTTGTCATTTATTCATTTTTACTTTTAGATTGTTGAAATAATTTACACTTTAATGAGAAGTATGGAAAGACGTAATTATCTCCTCTTTGTTAATTTAATTCTCTCTTCAACTCCCAAATTCCAACATAATGATTAAAAAAATTTGCTTGACTTTCTAAGATCCTTCTTTCTTTCAGTTCCTCAAAAATTTGTTATCTGACATGAACATTTTTCCTGATTTTAATTATGGTTATCTGCTAATGCCTATTTATGTCCTGACTACTCAAAATAACAGAGCATCTATAAAAGAGAGCCAAGACTAAATAGATATTATCATGTACAGGCACCAGTCAAATTCTGTGCAGGAAACAAGAGTTGGCTGAGTATGTGATGATGATAATGATGCCTGCAATAGCAACTACTATTTCAGAACACTGTATGATCCCTTATTTTACCCTCATGAATAATTGCAAGGTATTTATTACAATTTAATTATAGAGGTGGGGGAATTGAGTTCTATAGAGTCCAAGTAACTTAGGAAAATTAAAGATTTAATGGCAGTGCTATGACAAAAATCCAGGCTTTTGTATATTCCAAATTTTCCCAAACTGATAAGATATGGCAGAAATGTCAACTCAGGTGCGTAGGTGTGTAGAATCCATTCACCAATCATTAATCAATACACTATGCATTCATTTATCCATAAATGTAATGATTCATCCACTTACTGCCTTCCCTTATCCATAGACATATTTATTAATCTTTCACACAGTCACCCATCTATTCACTCATTCTGTTGTCTATCTCTTTACATATATACCATCCATTTATCTAACAAATACAATTTGTTGGATACTTGTTAAAATGTTTCTTATCTAAAGCAATGCACAGATTCAATGTAATCTCTAGCAAGGTTTCAATAGAATTCCTCCAAGAAATAGAATAAACAATACAGAAATTAATATTAGCCACACAAGACCCAGAATAACCAAGTAATTCTGACAAAAAAGAGAAGGAATGGAGGTATGAAACTCCCAGACTTCAAATTATACAAAAAGCTATAGTATTCAAAGAGAAGTTAGGGGTCTTAAAGTTGAAGAGACATATGTCCTAGATATATTTCAGATGACAAGAATTAATCTTTACTAAAGTTTACCGTGTCTCACACTTTATTAAATCTCTTATATGGGGGCCTACCTAGTGGCACAGGACTATGAAGCTATCTGCAGTATGGGTTCGATCCCTGGCCAGGGAGGTGACCCACATGGCGCAGCAGATCTGATCTCTCCTCCTTGCCTGCTGCTTTTCAGCAGTCTATTTCAGTCAATCTGCCTGTTCTGTTCCCCACTCTGACTGGTGAATCCTCTCACCTCCCCACACAGACCTCTGTCCTGTACCCCAGTTCTTGTATGCATAAAGAAATAAATCTTTAAAAACTAAATATATCTCTCATGCAGTTTATTTTACGACCTTCAGAGCATTCTTTTACTCAAGCTGTGTTCTTAAAATCGAGTACAGATGAGGAAACTAATGCTGACAGGTGTGTAACAACTTACCTTCATTACAAAGTTTGCAGGTGGTACAATTTTGAGTCTAATGCTGGTCTGTTTGACTCTTGAATGCATAATCTTAACTACTCAACAATGCTACATGCTATGACATTAGTGTGAACTCAACAATAAATCTAGCACAGTTATACATCAAAATATGGACTTCCCTGGGTGTGAAGGAAAAAAAAAAAGCTTAAAGAGAAGAAAGAACTCTAATTGTCATGTGATTACACTGGAATTTAGAATTTCTGAAGCCTTAGAAATTATGTGCTTAATCTTCCTCTCAATGCAGAAACCTCTACTGTATACATCTCAGGGCATCTAGAATCAGATTGAACAACTCCAGGAGTGGAGAACACCCCTCTTAATAGGCATTCTTTTAATTTTTGTCAGTCACCTTTCATTTTTGCTTCAATTACTTTCTGTGACAAAATTTGCCTACCTCCAACTCAGTTCCAATTTTATATAAGTTTTTAAATATTCATTATCTTTAATCAGTAAGCATCTGCACATTCTAAATGTATATACTTTAATTTGTAATTACCTAGGAATCAATTTTATTCCCCTCCTCATGAGGTTCAAGTCAATAATAATTAACTGGAATCATTTCACTTAAATCATCATTACATTTACTAAATTAACTAATTAAATAGGTGGAACCAACATAACAAATAAGCAATTTTACTAGAAAGGTTGTTCTATTTGCAACCAGAATATTCTTGTAATAGTGTAAAACCAATTCCACACTGTAGCTGTGCAAGTGAAAGACAGGCACATTACATTTATTTTATTATTTCATTAATGCTATAACATGGAAGGGTGTGTTTATCATCTTCTTTCCATCTCTGAAGAGATTAAGGTTAGCAGAAACACAATTCACTCCTTATATGTTTGGTTTCTAATCCCAGTTTTCCACTTTATAGTATGTTGAAATAAAAATGAGGTGAACACTGTAATTGTGAGTTATGAAAACTGAGGTACTGCTATGGTAAGAAATACCTTCTAGATTGTAATGCTTCTCAAATGGTAATGCCCACATGAATCACCTTGGGATAATTAGAATTAATAAGAATTAAAATGTTGTTTCTGATTCAGCAGATATGAGCTAAACCCTAAAAATTCTCTTTTCTAACAGGATCCCCAGTGGTATTGGTGTTCCTTGCCCACAGACAACACTTGGAGGAAGACAGAAATAGCTTTGAAATTGAAAGTTCGTCCCAGATTAGCATCAACAGACTGGTCTGAGACCTTCTTAAATTTAATCTCTGAAAAGTTTTTGCACGATAAAAAAAAAAGCTATTTTAAAATGAAGACATTGCATTGAAAGGGAGAAAATACTTGCACACAATACATCCGACAAAAGCCTAATATCCAACATCTAAAAAAAGCCCGCAGAACTCAAAAATAAGAAGAAAATGAATAACCTTTAAAAAATGGTCACTAGAACCAAATAACAATAGAAAATTATCTAAAGAAGATTTTTGGATTGTAAATATATATGGAAGAATGCTCACCATCTCTTATCATCAGGGAAATACATACCAAAATCACAATAAGTTACCACCTTAAACCTAAAAAAAATAACTTAGATCAAGAAGACCAGAAAAAGTACTGGTGAGTGTATAGAGAAAAGGAATTCTCATACACTGTTAGTGGGAATGTAGACTGTCCCAGACCTTATGAAGTTTCCAAAATATTAAAAATACACTACTATATGATTCATCTATTTCATTCATAGGGATCTACCTGAAGAATGCAAAAGCACTTTCATTGTAGTACTATTTACAGTAGTTAAGTTACAGAGACAATCTAAGCCCCAATGACAGATGATTAGATAAAGAAAATATGTGAGCTAGCTGATAGCTAGCTAGCTAGCTAGCTAGCTAGCTAGCTAGCTAGCTAGATAGATAGATAGATAGATAGATAGATGATAGATAGATAGATAGAGATAGACAGATAGATAGATAGAATACACAACCCTTTAGAATACTACTATCTTTTAAAATAGATGAAATATTCTCATTTCTGACAACATGAATGAATCTACAGGTTAAAATGCTATGTGACAAAGTCAGGAGAAACGTAATTTCACTCATATGTGGAATATAAAATACAAATCTAAAGATCAGAAAAATTGCTAAAACCAGTCCTTGGGACCTGACTACAGAAATGAGACTACTGGAAGGAAGGGGTGGGTGTGGGAGTAAACTGTGGAAGAGCCTGATGAACTAGGTGGAGGACTACAGGTGATGAAGTAGGTGATGTAGTGCATTAATATATATCAGAAAGAGATGTGAATCTATACCCTAAGACATATCCAATTCTGTGAACCAATGTTACCTCAATAAATAATAAAGAAAATATGAATCTCTTTGGACTCACTTATAATCTAGAAAGCCTCATTTCACCAATCCTTCGAGTGAATTTGCGTTTGCCCAAAAGTCTGATTCATATTTAACTTAGATTGCATACTGAATTAGTGTCAGAATGACATATGTATTCTCACTCTACCAGTGTTATTTCCTATATATGTGATTATTACCTACACTCATATTAATGTATACAAGATTTTCCCTAAAGATAGCCACCCAATTATTATAAAATAAATTCTCTGATATTCCACATTTTATTAATGCAGATTAATTACCCCCTGCTTAAAGTCTGCCTATGTCAGCTAACACATATCTTTGAATAGAATGCATCAGCAGTAGTGATCTGTTGCTTCTATGATAAGGATGTAGAAGGAAAGCTATATCACAGGGACACTTTATTTCTCAGAAGTCAGCTGATATGTTGTCAGGACAATCAAGTAACCTATGGAGAAGACATAATGGTGGAGACTGAAATATCTCAAGGCAGTCATTGAAGAATTAACCTCCAAGTTAAACAAGAGCTTGAAAGAGAAGGGTCCACATCAGTCCTTCATATGAGGAGTCATGAGCGAAACTCAGGCCAGAGTCACCAACTTAAACTGCTCCCACATACCTAATATAGAGAAATTGTGAGAAAATAAATGTTTGCTGTTTTAAATTGGAGAAATCTGGGGTAACTTATTATGCAGCAATAGAGGAATTTTTACAGATCCAGAGGAGTTGATTTTCTATGCAATAGAGTATTGGGATAACTCTTAGAACATTTTATGTTTCACTGTTTCTTAAAGAAGGAATCAGTGAGGTTTCCCTTACCTTTCTGTTTTAATTTTTTTTTTACATCAGTTGCCTTAAAAAATACCACATTTTAAGAGTAATGTATGTTTGGTTTATTTTTCAAATCACTGATTAAATTAATCAATCTCTATTTTAAAAAATATTGAGGCCATCTCAGTCCCAAATCCTATTCATTCCTCAAGACTTAAAAGATGGGATTACACCAGTTAAGATGGATTTCATGGGCCTCCCCTGGTGGCGCAGTGGGTTAAGCAACGCACTACAAAGCAAATCGCAGCCACTGCAGCACGAGTTTGATCCCTGCTGCCGGCCAGGGGGGGGACCCACATGGTGCAGCAGACCTCTCCTGCTGTGCCCGTTGCTCCCCTCAGCAGTGTACTTCTGTTGATCTGCCTGTTCTGCTCCCCGCTGTCTGTGGTGAATCCTCTCACCCCCCTACACCTCTGGCCTGTACCCCAGTGCTTGTATGCATAAATAAATAAATCTTTAAAAAAAATTAAAAAAAAAGATGGATTTCATGAAATATAATACAAGTGTCCAATTAATTCCAGAACACTAGAGATTTAAATTTAATATTTAAATTAGAAGATGCTTTCCAATTCTACTACTGCAGTGTGACTTTAATATTCTTTCCATTTGTTTCATTGACTCTTTTGTTCCAATCATAAATGCATTAATGTTTTTGAAAACTCATATTTCTTTCACCATATTATATCATGTTTGTTTTTACTTGAGATTCTGAAAAGTTCTGAGAGGTTACCCAAAAATTCAAAAAGTATATTTTTGAATAGAGCTCAAACTCAATGTGTTTTAAAGATAGAGGAGGATTGTTACAAGATTCTCAAGGAAATGTAACATAAAGTAAAGCTATCTATCTAGTGTTTAGAGTATAGTGCTTTATACTCTCAAGTATAGCTTATATTTTTAACAGTCATCTGATATGTGCTTGAATGTTTCCAATAAAGAGAAGCTCATGAGATTGTTTTTCTTGCTTTCCCAAATTAGCTTTCTAATCTTAAACTGAAATCATCATACTGATATTTGGGTGAGGGGGAGGGTTGAGGGAAGATGGGAGCACGAGGGACTGAGGTGATGGTCCCTCATTTTTATTTAAATGACAGTTTTAGAAAGCCACAGATAAATTTTGCTGGTCATATTGAAGCATGGTAAGCTTTAATCTAAAATAATGTTTAATTAATAAAAAGTCATTTAAAGTTCTCAAATATCTTGAATAAAAACTCTAAAATTTTGTTGAAGTATACTTCAGTCTTACAAGTTTTTGAATCTACTTTCTTAAACTCTGCTCTTAAAAAATTAATATTGATATTTCACCTGACATATTGAAACATAATTATTTTAACATGCAATCAATTACTTTATCTCTTTCAACATATATATATTATTGAGTTATCACTAGTTTACAACACTGCATAAAATAAAGGGGTATAGGATCACACTTCTACAGATGTATGTTACCAAAAAACACTCACCAACAAAGCACCCATTGTCCTACACCGTAGTCCACTGTATCCCCTAATACATTTTTTTACAACATCTTCTGTATGGTAGCTTCAATTCTAGAATCGTATTTCTGGGTTTTGATATTATTTGATTATGTTTATTATTTTTCTATGTATCTCTCATATAAGTGAAAGCATCTGATATTTGTCTTCCCCATTCTGCCTTATTTCACTCATTATTATACTTTCCAGTTCCATCCATCTTGTAACAAACAGCAAGAGTTATTTTTTCTTAATAGTTCAGTGATATCCCATTGTGTCTATATACCAAATCTTTATAATACACTTAGGTTTTTTCCGTGTTTGGCTACTGTAAATAGTGTAACAATGACCATAAAATGCATATATTATTTCAAATTAGTGATTTTGCAATATTTTATTGAGCATATTGGAGTGGAATTGCTGGATAGATCTATTTTGATTTTATGCGAAAACTCCATAAGGACTAGACAATCAATCCTACCAACAGTGTAAAAGTGTTCCATTTTCCTCCAAATGTTTTGTGTGTGTGTGTATACATGTTTATGTTTGTGTTGTTTCTGGTCATTATAATGATTATTCTCACTGGTGTGAGATGAGATCTCACTGTGGTTTGCCTTACATTTCCCTGATGATAAGTTATAATGAGCATTTTTTTTTTCATGTCTGTTTGGTATATGTATATCTTCTGTAGTGATGTTTTTCTTTAGCTGAACTGCATATTTTCAGTTTGGAAAAATCATATTCCTTTTTGTTGATTTATAAGTTCTTTGAGATCTTGGATATTAGTCCCTTGTCAAATGTATGACAGGCAGATATAGTCTCCCATTCCAAAAGAGTGTATTTTTGTTGTAGTGATTATTTTACTGTTCAGATGCTTTTAGTTTGATGCAATCCATTTATTTATATTCTCTTTTGTTTCTGATTTTACAGGTAACTACACAAACATACTTTTAAAGTCAATGTTATGGTAAGATCTCTGTTTTGTTGTGGTATGCTCCATCACCGTCCAAGTTTGGAGTATTTTTATCATAAGTGGATGTAAAACCTGGTCATTTATTTTTGCTCAATTCTTAGACATGATCATATGATTTTTGTCTTTCCTTTTGTTTATGTGGTAAAAAATATTAATCAATTTTTGGATAGTGAACCATCTTTCCATTTCTTAGGTAATTTTTACTTGATTATGCCATATGATCATTTTAATGTTTTGTTAAATTCTGTTTCTAAGGTTTTCTGAGGATTTTTGCACCTGTGTTCATTGGGAATGAGATCTGTAATTTTCCTTTTATGATGTTCTTGTCTTCATATGTATCAGAGGTTCATAAGATAACCTAATGAAATGTTTTTGGAAGCATTCCCTCTTCCTGATTTTTTTGGAAGGGTTAGAGAAATATAAGTATTAACTTTTCTTTAAAAATTTGGTAGAACTCATTTGTCCTTTGGATTTTGGGGGGGTACTCTTGATTATTGTTTCAATTTTCTTTCTTGTAATTGCTGTTCAGGTTTTCTATTTTTATACTGATTCTATTTTGTAAAGTTGCATATTTCTGAGAATTTGCACATTTTATTTGACTCTGGTATACAGATGTTCAGAGTAATCTCTTATCTTCTGTATCTTCTGTACTTCTGAGATATCTGTTGTAACTTCTCTTCTTTAATTTCTTTCTTTCTTTATTTATTCATGCAAGAGCTGGGGTGTAGGCCAGAGGTGCAGGAGGGTATGAAGATTCACCAGAGGCAGAGTGGGGAGCAGAACAGGTAGATCTATTGAAATGCACTGCTGAGGGGATCAGTGGGTGAGGCAGGAGAGGTCTGCTGTGCCAAGTGAGTTACCTTCTTGGCCAGGGATCAAACTTGTGCTGTAGTGGCTGCCAAGTGCTTCTTGGCGCTGAATTTAACACCTAGTACCATCAGGGAGGCCCTTTTTCTTTCATTTCTATTTATTAGAGTACTTCCTTATTTTTTTTTTGTGAACCTAGCTAGAGTTTTGTCTCTGTTGTTTATTTTTTTCAAATATCAGTCTTTGGTCTGAATGAGCTTTATTATTGCATTTTTAATTTATACATTGTTTATCTCTAAGTTAATTTTTACTGTTTACTATCTTATGCATAATTTTGTTATGTTTGTTCTTTTTATTTTTCTAGATTTTTAATATGAATGGTAAGATTATTTAGTTGAACTTGCTCTTGATTTTTCATATGGGACTGTGTTACTTCATATCCCCCCCTTACTATTGCTTTTGCTATGTCAAATATATTCTAGAAAGTTGTGTCTTCATTTTTCTTTTTCCTCAGGTATGTTTTAATTTAATATTTTATCTCCTAATTAAACCAATTGTCATTCAGTAATACATTGTTCAATTTCACAAATTAGTAATTTTTCTGGCTTTATATTCTGTACAGTTTGATATGCCCATTGATGAAAATGGAGTAGTAAAGTCCCCTGTTTCCTACTACTATTGTGTTGCTGCCAACTCATATTTAGAGATTCATAATGATTTCTTTGTATATTGTCATGCACCCTCATTTGGTATATATATATATATTGATGATTTGTATGGTTTCCTGATATAGTGACACCTTAAATCATTATATAATGCCCATCTCTGTCTCTTTTTACCATATTAGTTGGAATTATATTTTATCTGATGTGCAACTGTTTCTATTTTTTTTTATCCCCTTTGCTTATGGGATCATTTTCCAACTGTTTACACTGGGTATACACTGTTTATTTGTAACATTTTATTTTAAAAGATTTATTTATGTATGCATACGAGACCTGGGGTACAGGTCAGAGGTGGAAGGGGAGGGTGAGTGGATTTAAAGGTGGGACAATTGAGGGGATTCATCAGCAACAGAGTGAGGAAACAGGAGGTTTCTGAAGTACACTGCTGAGGGGAGCAGTGGG
This sequence comes from Galemys pyrenaicus, assembly GCA_019455555.1. Lineage (NCBI taxonomy): Eukaryota > Metazoa > Chordata > Mammalia > Eulipotyphla > Talpidae > Galemys > Galemys pyrenaicus. The sequence continues at coordinate 5,602,778 of JAGFMF010011725.1, forward strand.
AAAGACAGGAGAGGTCTGCTGCACCATGCAGGCCACCTCCCTGCCTGGGGATCAAATTAGTGCTGCGGTACCACCAGGGAGGGCCTGTTCATTTTAACATAAATATGTGTGCTGGATACAACAGAGATTTGGGTTTCACCTACTGATCAAAACAGACATTTTGTGGCTTTTAACTGATGAGCTCTGTCCATTTTGAGTGATATATGAAGATTAGGTCCTGCCATTTTCCCCCATTAGTTTTGTGATTGCATCTATTTCTTGTTCACTATTTTTGTGGATTTTCGTTTCTTCAAACTGGATAAGCATATGGCTGGTGTTAGCTAATTCCTTTGGCTTCTGTTTGTTTGTGTACTATTTTATTTAATTAAAATAAGGTTGCAGTAACCTGAATAATATGTTTTAAAGACCTTGTCTTTTTTTAACCTAGTAAGTAGAAATAATAATACCTAATATTAGGGATAGTCAGAAGGAATGCATTCTAAAAACCAAGTGCTGAATACAGAAGTAAGCAGAAAATGAGTTAATGAGTTATTATTTTGTAAATTTTAGGCATAATAGATTTTTGAGATATCAATGATGCTATTTTTCAACATTTTATTTTTTATTATTAGTAGCACTATATCATACATAGAAACTGCACTCAGTAATTGCTGATCTGAGTATCCAAAGTCAATATCATAGCAAGTGTGATTCAGCAGTAATTCTAAAATGGTATTTATTTTTTGAATAAATGAATTTATAGACATCTATTTTGTAACTCTACTTTGAGCTATACTCAAGGAGGTTCCATGTACACTTGAAAAAATTGTGTACTCAAATTTTGGGGCTACAGTGTCCTGAAAATGTTCCTTAGACAGCTAGTAAAATCATCCCCACTAAAACTCTCATAAAAATAGTTGTCGATTTTATCCATAAACTTAGCATATTTTAATATTTATATTTCCTGCTTAGATAGTGAATGAATAAGTGAGTAATTTTACCTCTAATAAACTAGTACATATTAACCACAGAATCTCAGTTTGCCTTATTTTCTTCTGATGTATGTAAACTGAGATTCCTGCAAAAATATATTTTGAAGTAATAAGTTCATTTGAAAGGATTTTTAATATGGTTTGTCCAAATGAAGAAAAATGTTAAAAGATTTTGAAAAATTCATTCTGTATGGTTTTAAACATGATACTTTTAAATAGCTAATAGTTTTTTCTAAAGTCTTTGAAAAACTGTGCTCTGTTTTAAAAAATAAAGTTCCATTCAGAATTCACACATTTAAATTGCAAAAGATTGTCTACTTTCTATCAGATATGAAGGGCTTGAATTTCTAAAATGATGTCATGGGTCAAAGAATTGCTCTGAGTGAATGACAACACTTTCTGTACTTGAAAGATTAAAATTTTAATACAAGTTATTACACTTTATCAATTGCAGTGTTCAAGGAAGAATTGTTATGGAGGAAAATCTTGTATAGGAAAATTCACTTACTGTGCATAGAATTACCTCAAAACATTTAAGTTATATATTGGCAATTAAATGGAGCATTATTTGACTGCAATGAATGTTTAGCTTATCTTGAAAGCAACTATTCTATTAAAATGACAGAAACCTCACAATTTTGGAGAGCCAAACCTGTTTAACCATAATGATTTCATAGAATGTAGAATATTTAACTTTTGATTCAAAAAACTAAATGAAATTATTGTTTGATATTTCACTTACTGGAATATAGTGTAATCATATATTTTCTAACTTTAACTAAAACCCATATACAATGCATAAATGATCTGATTCTATAATATAAACTGTCAAATATTTTTTTTAAAAATCCGTGCTAGGAGAATATTTTTATTTACGTCTAGAGTCTCATATATTCTCATGCACATATTTATCATATTTATATATGCAGAGGGGTCCTTGGACTTTTTATGATTCATTGCCTTTCATACTACATACAGAAAGTTGTTAAAAGTTGTCTTTTAGCCCATCTGCTGGGTCTGCCTTTCTATGTACAGGTTGAGAATAGTGTCTTCCACCTGTACTTCAGGAGAGAAGGGACTTTAAATTCCTTTTTATGGAAATAATCACTTCCTGAGAGGGTTTTGAGCTGAAATCAATGTGTAACTGAAAGGCACGGTCATATTTATGCTACTGTGTGGTTCAACTATGGTCCTTTCAAGCTTCCAGTTTCTTACAGATGAGTCCACATTCAAGGCAAAAAGCTTGGAAATAGATGATAGATATATATCTATAGACAGAGAGGTAGATAGCTCATATGTTCTGTAGGCTCTTAGATCAAGTCTGGTACATCTAGGTACATGTACTAGGTATATACATGTACTGTAGATAGATGAGACAGCAATATTTGGAGATCTAGAAGAGTATACTGGAATTGTCCGTGTACATGAAACATTGCTGTAAATATAAACTTATTTTCAATTTAAAAGTTTTTATTTTTTTAATATATGAGTGCGGATTACTTCTCAACCTTATTCTTTGAAATGTTAGGTTTTTATATAGGCATACAAGGTACTTTTGATCAGGCTACTAATGTTTTATCAGCTTTGTGTCTCATCTGTGCCTTCTTGCCTTTGACTTCTTGTCAGTCAGATAGGTTTATTCTGTATCACTCGCTTTGTCAACAATTTAAGTATATCATCCCATAAAAAATGCATACAAACCTCATTTTACATTTGAGCAACTAATGCTAATAGATAAGGTAATTTGCCCACTGTCTCATATATGTAATAAGCATCAATTTGTACAAGTCTATGTTATTTCAAATACTAGACTCTACATTTTTCATCTAATAATAATGAACCAGGATTCATTCAAGCTGCATTTTAAAAATTGCATGGGTTTTCCTTATCTATTGTAAATAGTGATTTACATGAGAAGAGAGGAATGCTACTGTCAAAAAAAAAATTAGAAGAACCTAAGAAAAATATACTGAATTAAAATTTTAACTTGTTTAAAACAAAATGTCATGAATTTCATTTGAAAGTTTATCCTACTTAACATTTTTAAAACATTTAAAGTTATAACACTGAAAGGAAGTATCAAAGAATTGCCACTAAAACTATATCAGGGAGAGACATTCATTTGTTATGAGCTATTTAGATATTCACATTGTGATATTTTCTGTAGAACTAAATGAATACTTTCTCAAACCACTGTGTCTCCATACACAAATTGCATTCTTATTTTAAAGTTACAGAATTGAGAATAATAACTGGTAACACATAGCAGAGAAGACCTCTAAAACCTCTGCAGTTTTTTTAAACCTCAACTTTTGACAGTTACCTTATCATTTTTTTTTTTTTTGGTCTAGAGAATTAAGATTATTTCTTACATCACAGTTAGATAGAAGGGTTAAATTAGATCAGGTAGGTGAAATGGTTAGGGGATAAACTACCTCTACAAGGCAGAATTAAATTTGAACTTGAGCTAAATCCTGGTATCGACTAGCTATGCTGATCTGTTATCTTTTTACACCTACAATACAAAACAAGTAGCATTTTCTTTCTTCAATTTACTACGATGTTAAAAACTTGGTGAATGCAAACAAAATGGCATTTCAAAATCTTGTTGTTGGTATTGATGATAGGTAACCAATATTTTTTAAGTCATATGCAGTATAATTATTTGCTTTTATCAAATACCAGAAATAACAGTTGTTCATAAGGGTATACAGAAAAGGCAATCCTCATGCATTGTTGGGAATGCAGAGTGGTCCAGTCCCTATGGAAATCAGTATGAAGTTGTCTCAAAAGATTAAAAATATATTTGACCCAGTACATTTATTCCTAGGCATATACCTGAAAAAATTCAGAATATTAATTGAAAGGAAACACACTCCCATGTTTATTGCAGCTCTATTTGCAACAGACACAACAAGGATACAACTGATCAAATAGAGCTGAGTGAATCAAGAAGATGTAGTATATATACACAATGGAAAATTAGCTGGCAAAAATGATAAACTTATGCAATTTGAGGCAACATGAATGGAGCTGGAAAGGATAATGATCATGACAGATAGGTAGGTAGGTACATAGATGGATAGATAGATAGATAGATAGATAGATAGATAGATAGATAGATAGATAGATAGATAGATAGACAGAGTTCTTTTAACATATATGTAAGTAAAATAAATGAGCTAAGAGTAGGTTAGTGTCCAGCAGTCAAATAAATCTAGGAAAATTTGGAAAAGCAATGATTCATGAGTGAATAAAAGGACCAAAGTTAAGAGGCTGAATTCACTTTATATGTTATTTCCTATCTTGGATCAAGTCCAGTACACATAGGTTAAGAATTAATGTGTTTAATGAATGAATAATTTACAGTATAGTTCATATTAATATACTTTGTTTTGGCTTGAGTCAAAAGACACAGATTTCTCTGCTGAGTTTCTTCAAAAGGAGTCAAAACTTAGCTAATGTTCACAACCTGACATAGACTTCTTTTCTCAATTCTTCATTTGCAAGGCATTCATATCTACAATATTTTTAAATACTTTTTTATTGAGGCAACATTGGTTTACAATTCTGTATATGATTTTAGAGGTACAGGGTAAAATATTTCAGGTGTATGTTACCAAATCACACCTAACACCAAGGCTCCACCTTGGTGATATAGCCTTCACCATAGGCCACTGTGCAACTCCTCTCTCTGTGTCCCTTTTTCTCTCCCCTGCTGGCTTTAATTCTACAGTCATATGTCTAGTGTTTCTAACTGGTTTGGTTTTATCTGGTCTGTTGTTTTGTTTCCTTATACTCCACCTTTAAATAACATTATCTGGTATTTGTCTTTTTCTGACATTTCATTTAATGTGTTTTATAGCACTAGCAGATAAGTCTTTGCAATGTGCAATTGATTCATTATAAACTTTTCTTTTTTATAACAATTTCCTTGCTACTTTAAATTCACAACACAGGGGCCTCCCTGGTGGCCTAGACATATGTTCAATCCCCAGCCAGGCAGCTTAACCACATATGGCACAGTAGACCTCTCCCATCTTGCCTGCTGCTTCCCTTAGTAATGAATCTCAGTAAATCCACCTGTTCTGTTCCCTACCCTGTCCGTGGTGAATCCTCTTTTCTCCACCACACCTCTGGCCTATACCCCAGTTCTACACAAAAGCAGTAACAAAAACTCAAAATAAAAAACAAAAAAAATTTAAATTCACAACATAGCCAAAATTCTATTTACTTTTGGTTGTTTTTCCCCTTTTTTTTTAAAGGTAGATCTATTTATTTATGTATGTATTTATTTATTTATTAAGATTTATTTATTTATGCATATAAGCACTGGGGTACAGTCCATAAGTTCAGGGGGTAAGAGAATCAACCAGAGACATCATGGGGAACAGAACAGGCAGATAGACTGAAATATACTACTGAGGGGAGCAGCGGGTGAGGCAGGACAGGTCCTCTGCACCATATAGGTCACCTCCCCAGCTGGCAGCAGGAATTGATCTCATACTGCAATGGCTGCTGTTTACCTCATAATGCATTACTTAACCCATTGTACTACCAGGGAAGCCTGATTGTTTTTCTAATCTATCTTAACTAACACCTAAATCTCCCATACGCATTGTTACTAGAATGTTGCTTCTCTAAATTTGAAGAAAAAATATAAAATTTGGTTAAATTATGTTCACTTTATAATTGAAAAAGATAACCACTTTAATAATCTAAATCTTTTAAACTTACTATGGAGAGTGACATCACCAACATGGCAGTGAAGAGATGCTAGGATTAAACTATCCTATAAAGGTGTTTTATTAGGAAGAAATGACAACATTTCTCCATGTAAGATCCAGAATTTTTTGGACAGGACTGGTGCCCCAACAGAAGTGGAGGGGGAAGGTAAAAGTGACAGGGATGGGAGGAAAGGGAGAGATTCAGCCTGGGCACTTTTCCTCCTCCCACAACACAAACCCTGAATGCCAAGGAAAGGTAAAAGAGGAGATAGTTTGGAAGAATCAGAAAAATACTGAGTCATATAAAAACTCCAGAAGACAAACAAAGAACCTCATGACCACAAGAGAAGTTCTACATCTAAGCAGATTAGTTTTATTCAGAAGAGAAATTGATGTGACAGAAGTCCATGTTGTGGGAGCTGTTTCTAAACCAGCAGAACCCTCCTTCCCTCCCCACCCACAAAGCCAGCACACTGCAACCAGTGGAAAGGAGAAAGAAGCTGGAAGCTAGAGAATATGCACGGGGGAGAAGGCTGAGTCATCTGGATTCTGAAGATTGAGACACCTGGACAAGGTTAGGTGGGCACAGGGAGATTAGGACAGGCACAGCTGGGGAGCCAGCCACTTCATGGTCACTATTCCCTCCTATCCCTCCAGGAGACTGTTAAGAACCTTTTTTTTTTTTCTTTTTTATATGGGCAAGAAAGACATAGGGGAAACCTCAAAAAGTTGGTCCCTGCATAAGGGTCCTCTTGGCACCCCAAGCCATCGATGGAAGGAGTCCTCAGGAGCCCAACAATGCACCCAACTGCCACATGGGACCTGAAAAACTCAAAGAACCACTTTTTTTCCTTTTATTTATTCTCTTTTTCTTTTCTTCCTTTCTTTCTCTCCCCTCTGCTAAAATTTCACAAGGGAGATAGCAATCCCCAGTGGAAATCACAGGGAGCTAGTAGAATCCTGAAAAGTGATTCTCCCCCCATCTGTTCATTCATTTGTTTGTCTATTGGTCAGTCAATAGTCTGGAGGTGCAGGGCTCCACACAAGACACTGGAATACCACTAACTGAGATGTCAGAACCTATCTTACACTGTGGTGGGGAGAGCTGGAAAAGCTACGGCTCCTAGAGAAAAGCACAGGTTAAAACAATATCTACCATAACAAAAGACTATTGAACCCTCACCAAGCTACAGAGGCTCAGATACCAGGCAGACATACCCAAACCTCAGGAAGAGAAATTGGAAATCATGCCCACTAGCACCAACAGTACTGGGGCACAACAGATTCAAAGTTGAAGGCTACTCATGAGTGGACCAGGAAGCTATGGTACATATACACAATGGAATACTACTCAGCAATCAAAAAAGAAAAACTAGACGCATTCATAGGAACATGGATGGAACTGGTGGGATTATGCTCAGCGAAGTAAGTCAGAAGGCAAAAGAAAAATACCAGATGGTTCCTTCCCTAGGAGGAATATAAGGGAACCAAATAAGGATCAAGGAAAGGAATAAGAACAATAATAATAATAATAATAATAACAATAAAGATACAAAAACCAAAAATGAAAAGACAAGGAAAAATTGGGGACACTTGATGGAAGGGGGGAGGGAGAGGACTGAGGGAAGATGGTAGCACGGGGGACTGAGGTGATGGTGCACTGGTGATATGGTGATAGGGAATACATGGGGATTACAATTGATGTCAAATATATATATATATATATATATATAAATTAAAGGGGGGAAATAGAATAAAAAAAAAGTTGAAGGCTAAAAATGGGAAGAAAGAAAAATAGCAATGATCAAGCAGGCTCTCTCAGGAACAATACACCACAGAAAGAAAGTCAACATCCCAAACCTGATAATATAGGCACAGAAGAATATCCACACCTAACAAACAAAGAACTCCAAAAGACCATGATGAGAATAGTCAAAGAGTTAAGAGAAAGTGCAGAAAAGGGTAAGAATATAATCAAGGGATTGAGGAATGAGATGGAGTCCCTCCAGAAGAAAATGCAAAAACTGGAGGATAACCAAAGAAGAGTGGACGAGCTCAAGAATTTCCAGGAAAACAGAAGAGCTGGAAGAACGACTCAGTACTCTCGAAGACACAGATATAAAATGAACCAAAAAGAACAAGGAAAGAGAAGTAAAAATGAAAAGGAGTGAAGAAACACTTTGAGTAATATCTGACACCATGAGGAAAGGAAATATGAGTTATAGGTATCCCAGATGATGAGGAGAGAGTAAGTCTCCAAGAACCCATTCAAGTAGATAATTGAAGAGAAATTCCCAAGCATGGGGAAGGAAATGAAAATAGACATCCAAGAAACTAGAAGAACTCCTAATTATCACAAAGAAAACTACAGCAAGGCACATAATAGTAAAGTTTCCAAGATAAAGAAAAAATAATGAAACTAATGAGGAAAAAGAAACAGATAACCTACAAAGGAAAACCAATCAGGATGACATCAAACTTCTCCGAAGAAACACTGCAGGCAAGAAGAGAATGGAGGGACACATTTAGCAAACTCTAAGTCAAAAATTCCAGCCAAGAACACTCCACATTGCAAAGCTCTCCTTCCTTTCTGATGGAAAAATGAAAACCTTCTCACACCAATAAAATCTACAGAAATTCATTACTACTAAACTCCCACTCCAAAAAATATTAAAACAAACCTTAAAGCTAAAACCAACAGATGAATGAATAGGAAGAATAGAACGAGGTAAGAAATAGAAGCACAAAAAGGGCAAACAATATGGCAAAGACGGATACCAGTCTATCAACTTTAACTGTAAATGCAAATAGACTAAACTCATCAATAAATAGACAGAGAGTAACAGGAGGCTGGATTAAAAAACAGAATCCAAACGTTTGCTGTCTGCAGGAAACACATTTAACTACAAAAGATAAACATAGACTGAAATTAAAAGGATGGAAAAAATCCTACAAGCAAGTGAACCTAAAAAGAAGTCAGGAACAGCTATACTTATATTAGATAAAATAATATTCAAACTAAAAATAGTTAAAAGAGACACAGATGGTCACTACTTTATGATGAAGGGGACAATACATCAAGAAACATAACACTCATCAACATATACTCACCAAATGAAGGAGCACCAAAATATATCAGACAGCTATTAACATCTCTGAAAACAGACATTAGAGAAAATAAATACGTAGTAAGAGACTTCAACACACCACTCTCAACAATGAATAGATCAATGAGACAAAATATAAACAAAGACACTAGAGCACCTAACAAGGACCTAGACCTTATGGGCTTACCAGAGGTTAATTATTATCATGAAAGCCCTTAAAATTCTTGGGATAGAAGGACCATACTTAACATAATAAAGGTCACATATGACAAGCCCAGAGTCAATATTATTCTCAATGGTGAAAAGGTAAAAGCCTTTCCCATAAGATCTGGAACAAGAAAAAGATGTCTGCTCTCACCATTGCTTCTCAATATAATACTGGAAGTCCTAGCCAGATCAATAAGACAAGAGAAAGACATAAAAGGAATCCAAATTGGGAAAGAAGTAAAACTATCACACAGAAATGTGTTGATGATACCAAGGCAAGTGTTGATAGAAGTTGCTTGTGTTTTATTATAAGTCAAGAGAGAAGTACCAAACTGTAAGATTTATTTTTCCACCACACATTTTTACTGACAATTAAAAAAAATATTTGTTTTACTTATACAAATTCTTCCTACTAATATATATCTTTTAAATTTCTATATGGTAAAATAAGAGGGATTCATAATCATTTTTGTTATATACAATAGTAAAACGGTTTTCTCTTGGAACAGTACCTATGAGACTGAATTATGAGATGAATTACCACTTTTTTTCAATTTTACTTGAAACAATTACCAACATTCAAATAATAGTTATTTAGACTAGTTGTCTTAGCTGACATCAAAAAAACCGCTGTTTTCTCAATATTTAATGAAGTGAGTGTATCACTGTAAATAAAACAACTACACATATGCTCATGATAAAAAATGATATTTAAAGGAAAAAATATTAGAAAACTATATATTACTGCTACTATAAACTTAACAGCTTCTTAATATTTAGAAGCTCCAGTAAATTGAAGTAGAATGTCAGACTAACAAGATCCTGAAAATGTTTTTTGCCATACAAGTGCAGTTGACCTGTATCTATTTTGAGCCAAATATATTTAAAAGACTAATTTAGACTTCATGATTGTCAGGAGACAGAATCCATAAGAAGGGGTAGGAAAACCTGATGTACAAAACAAGCCACTGAGATTAAAACTAGTCTCTCCCATGCCCAGTCACTGCAGTCTTCCCAGGGGATTACTCACCTATAGAGACAAGAGAGCATGTTTTACAGAGAATTCTATCTGTGGGACTTGTTATGATTAGACATCAAGTGACTGGGACTTCTTAAGTATAGCTTTAGTGAACTATACTAGAGAGTTCCTTGGAAAAGAACACTAACATTTGTTAAGGCCAGACTCCATGGGCCTCCTGGGGCTCACTCATATACAGTGACAGAGGAGATGAATGCTTTCTGGAGAGAATTCTACCTAAGGGGGTTGTTGGAAGCACAAAACCCAGGGTTTGCTTTTAGGCAATTCATGCAGTACCATAAAACACCTTTCCCTGTCCTTTCTGGACGCCACAAACTTTTGGACAGTTAAGTGACCGTATAGAATATAACCACCTACAGTTTCTACTTTGGCCCAGCCACAGCCCCATAGTCAAAACCTGCTAAGAGTTGATCTAGGCTTAACTGAAGGCTAAATTATAGTCTCGCACTTCTAGGAGAGCACCATTTGATGGATTTACCTTAATTGATGGTAACTGTGCATCCTTTCTTGAGTTCAATCATGTACAGCCCCAAAAGATGCTATACCCTCCTAACATTCTATTGCAGGAAACTACTAACTCTCCATCTCCCTCAGTCCATTTATAGGCTGGATTCTTGAACTAAAACACCACACTAGTTCTTGAACTCTGGTCATCCTGATTGGCTAAGAGGCTTCATCCCATAGAATAACAGAAAATGTATAATCCAAAGTCAACATCCTGGGACAATATCCTGCAACCTTCAGTTTGAACATAAAACAATTATTTTTTTTAATAAATGTTAGTGTTTTTTTAAAGATTTATTCATGTGTACAAGAGCTGGGGTACAGGCTAGAGATTCAGAAGGTGAGAGGATTCACTAGAGACAGAACAGGGAGCAGAAAAGGCAGATCGACTGAAATACACTGCTGAGGGGAGCAGTGTGTGAGGTGGGAGGGGTTTGCTGCTCCATGTGGGTCCCTTCCCTGGCCGGGGATTGAACTCACGCTACTGTACCATGGATGCTTCACAGTGAGGTGCTCAACCTGCTGTGCTTCCAGGGAGGCCCCAACATAAAAAAAAATTATGACAGGAATGAGAATGAAAAATGCTTAGGTTAATCGATAGAAATAAACAGAGTATCCCCAATGAGGAGGCAGAGGAATTCACTTTAATTGGTAGATTAATACAAAATCTTAGGGGAAAAACCCTAATGCAGAAGAACTAAGGAAACTACCACAAGAAGACTGTAAAGCAACAATATTGATAATGTTCACTGAAATTAGGTGAACAATGGATGAACAAAATGATAATTACAACAAAGACAGAGAAAATAGAAAAATGCTCCTAACATAAGTAACAGAGTTAAAGAATACAATAGTTAAAATGAAAAAAGTAAAATACTGGGGTTCATTAATAGAATTAGTGAGGTAGAGGAACACATCAGCAAGTTTAATGATTAGTGGCACCATCCCAAAAGACAAGCAAAAAGAAAGAACTTTAAAAAAGATAACTAAAGAGACTTACAGGGTATAATCAAGAAGAGAACATCACAGGGGAGTCAAAAAGAGAAAGGGAGAATGGTACAAAAATCTATTTGAAACAATAATAGCTAAGAACTTCCCAAGCCTGGGGAAGGAAACATACAGATCCTAGAAGTTCAAAACATTTCAAACAAAATAAACCCAGGCACATAACAAGATATAATAGCAAAAATTAATTAAAGATAGAGAATCCTTAAAAATGTTAGTTTTTGTTTGTTTGTTTTGTTATTGCATCATATAAATATTTATATATTTTGGAACTTAGCCACTTGTCAGACATGATAAGTGCAAATATCCCTCCCAGTCTCTACATTGCATTTTTTAAACTTATTTTGAAGTCCAAAAACTTTTGAGTTTGATATAGTCCCACTTCTATTTTTTTTATTTTGTTCCCCTTGTAGGTGTTACATTTCAAAATACATTTTTGGTAGACATACAGTTATTTTTTAAAATATCTCATCACTTAAACTTCTATATCAAGATATTTAATCAATTTTAATTAAATTTCTGATACAGGGTTAAATAAGAACCTACTTTCATATTTTTTACATGCAGCGATCCATATTTCTCAACACTTTGTCAAAAGGTATTCTCTTCTCCATTGTATGGTTGTGGCTCCTTTGTGAAACATTATCTATATAGATTTGTGTGGGCTTATTTCTGGGTTTCCTATTCTATTCTACTTTGTAAGTTATTCTATTATTTTGTCTATTAGATATTGTATTTAACGATCCCATCACAGTTGCATAGAGAAGTGAATTTTTGTACTTACATTATTAAAAATAATATTAAAAATTATAATTTTTGTTCCACTTCAGATATTAGACAAGGATTTTCATTATTACTACACTACTATATAATATTATTCAAAATAGTGTTGGAATTCCTGGATAGAGCAATTTTGTCAGACAAAGATAAAACATTGAATCCAAATTGGGAAAGAAGAAATAAAACTATAACTATTTGAAGATCACACGGTGACATACTTGCAAAGCCCTAAAGATACCATTAAAATAACTAGTTGAAGCAATACATCTGTATTAATGTACATTGGTAGGTTAAAAATGCAATTTACAAAATCAATTGTGGTCCCATATGTAAACAATAAGCTAGAAGAGTAATAAAGAAAGAAAATAACCTATTACCCACTACATCAAAAAGAATTAAATCCATAAGAATAAACTTAGCAAAAGATGTAAAGAATAAAATATCATTAAAAGAAATAGAATATAAAAAGAAATGCAAAGATATTATGGGATCATAGATTAAAATGTTGATATTATTAAAATAGCCATCTTACACAAATAAATACCAAGATTTATTATAACCTCTATTAAAATTCCTTTGACAATCAGTAGCCTTCCTCTACACAAACAACCAAGCTGAAGAAGAGGAAATGAAGAAAACCACCCACTTTATAATTGAAACTAAAAAATTTAAATACTTGGGAATAAATCTAACAAAAGAGGTGAAGGACCTCTACAAAGAAAACTACAAA
>JAGFMF010011725.1:5617323-5650402 GCA_019455555.1 Galemys pyrenaicus
CTGAGGTGATGGTGCACTGGTGAGATGGTGATGGGGAATACATGGGGATTACAATTAATGGCAAGTATATGTAAATTTTAAAATATTTTAATAATAAAACAAATAAAGGGAAAAAAATAAACAGGAATAGTTACTGTGCAAAAAAAAAATTCCTTTGACATTATTGAAGGAAATAAAGCAAACATTAATGAAGCATAAGTGACATGATAGCAAAAGCAATCCTGCCCAAAAAAAACCCTGCCTAAAAAAGCGATGAATGAAGATTTTATAATTTCATATTTTAAACTATAATACAAAGTAATAGTAATCAAAAGAGAATGGTGTTAAAGTAAAAACAAACGCAAAGTACAATGGAATAGAATTTAAAACCAAGTAAAAGCACACTTCTATGAACAATTATTCTATGACAAAGGATACAAGAGTGTGCAATCAAGAAAAGAATGTCTCTTCAATAAATGGAATTGGGGACACTGGAAAGTCATATGAAAAGGAATTAATTATACCAGCATGTTATACAAGGCAAGAAAACTAGTTCAAAATGGAAGGAATTTTGAAAACTAGTTCAAACTGAAGGAAGAAGGAATGCTACCAAGCCACCATTGCACTAGAGCCAAAACCAAAGACATCACATAAAGAAAAATATGGACCAATTTCCCTATTGAGCCCATATGCAAAAATACTCAACAAAATCATAGCAACTGAATCAGCAATGCATCAAAAGGTCATATATCATGGACAAGTGGGACTTATAGCAGGTATGAAAGGATGGTTTAACATCTGAAAATTGATTCATTAACTCCATCATATCAACAAAAATAAAAAACATATGATCATATCAATAGATGCTGAGAAAACATTTGATAAAGTTCAACATAATGAAGGTCCTTGAAATTCTTGGAATAGAAGGTAAACATACCTCAACTTAATAAAGGCCATATATGACAGACCTACAACCTATATCATTCTTAATGGTGAGAAATTAAAAGCCTTCCCTTTAAGATCTCGAACCAGATAAGCATGTCTACTTGCACCACTGCTTTTTAATATAATACTGGAAGTCCTAACTAGAGCAATTAGGCAAGAGAAAAAACATGTGAACATTCCAAATAGGGAAAGAAAAATTAAAACTATCACTATCTGTGGATGATGTGATAACAATATATGTAGACAACCCTAAAAATGCCACAGAAAAGCTAATTAAAAAAATAAACCAGGTTAGTAAAGTACCAGGTTACAAAATCAACACACAAAAATCTACTGATTGCCTTCTTATATGCAATCTCTCTAAAAAAGAAGAAATCAAGAAAACCATCCCATTCACAACTGTACCAAAAAAAAAAAAAATTTAAATACCTGGGGGAAAAAAATCTCAAAAAGGAGGTGAAAGAAAACTACATAACATTGATAAACTACAAAACATTGAAAACTACAAAATATTGATAAAGAGGATACAAAACAATAGAAAGACATTCCCTGCTTATGGATCGAAAAAATTAACATTATCAAAATAGCCATTCTACCGAAAGCAAATTACATATTCAATGCAATTCCAATAAATATCTCAGTGACATTCATCAAAGAAATAGAAAAGATACTGATGAAATCCATGAAAACACAGAAAAAAACTTGTATATCCAAAGGTCTCCTGACTGAAAAAAAAAAGGAAGAATGGAGGCATTTTACTCCCAGACTTCAAATTGTACTACAAAGACATAATAATTAAAACAGATGTCCCTGGTGGCACAAAGGGTTAAGCACCCCACTATGTACACAATGAAATATTACTCAATAATCAAAAAAGATAAATGTATGCCATTTGTGGAAACACGGCTGGAGCTGGAAGGGATTATGCTAAGTAAAATCAATCAGGAGAAAGATATATATCAGATAGTGTCACTAATAGGTGGAATATAAATTAACTAAGTTAGGGCTCTTCCTGGTGGCGCAGTGGGTTAAGCAACGCACTCTGAAGCAAACCGCAGCCACTGCGCATGAGTTTGATCGCTGCCGCCGGCCAGGGAGGGGACCCACATGGTGTAGCAGACCTCTCCTGCCTCACCCGCTGCTCCCCTCAGCAGTGTGTTTCAGTCGGTCTGCCTGTTCTGCTCCCCACTCTGTCTGATGGAGTCTCTCACCCCCCACACCTCTGGCCTGTACCCCAGCTCTTGTATGCATAAATAAATAAATCTTTAAAAAAATTAACTAAGTTAATAGTCAGATAAAGATAAGCTCAAAAACTCACCCTTGATAGCTGACCACAGAACTGAAACATCAAGGAGAACTGGGGGTTAGGAGATGAAAAGAACAAAGAGAGAAGGAAGCAGAATGAACTGTTGTGAGTACCGGCAATTTGGGGTTGGGTGCACTATGATGGTAATACTTGTTGGCGGTCTCCAACTATTACCTTAATTAATAATAATAAATTAAATTTTAAAATATTTTTAATAATTTTATTTATTTATGCATACAAGAGCTGGGGTACAGGCCAGAGTCACATGAGGTGAGAGGATTCACCAGACAAAGTGGGGAGCAGAACAGGCAGAGTGACTGAAACACACTGCTGAGGGGAGCAGAGGGTGAGGCAGAAGTCTGCTGCACCTTGTGCGTCCCCTCCCTGTTCAGCTCACTCTGCAGTGACTGTAGAAGCCCCACAGTGTGAGCACAACCTCTTGTGTCACCAAGTTGGACCTAAAGTTAATTTTTAAATAGCCCTTTTTAGCTGAAAATCTATTTTATCTAAGTATGACTGTCCTTTTCTTTCTTTGGGTGCCATTTATTGCAGGATTATTTTCTAACACTTTACTAAGCCTAAATTTATCTTTGGAGAAAGCAGAAAGTTAGATTTTGTTTTGTAACCAAACAGATAACTCTGCCTTTAAATTAGTGAGATCTTTCCATTTATATTTGGGTGATTATTGATATCAGAGTCTGCTACTGCCCTTTTTTCTTTAGTTTCCTATTTATTTCCTGGTTCGGTTATTTTGTGTATGTTCCTCCCTTTGATAAGAGCGTTACTTTCAACATTTCTTGTATTGTGATATAATGCTTGCAAAGTTTTTCAGCATCTATTTGTCTGAGAAATCCTTTATTTCTTCCTCATATCTGAAGTGTCTGGCAAGCTATAGTATTCTTTCCTGGCAGTTTATATATCTTTTTATGTATTTTTAATACATCCTTCTATTGTCTCCTTCCCCACAGTGTTTCCTAAAAGAAGTTAGATATAAGCCTAATGGGGGGTATATTTAAATTTTTTCTGCTTTCCCCCACTAACCACCTTCAAAATTATTTGTTTTGAACTCTTGGAAGTTTCAAGACTATGTGTATCGGTGTAGCTCTCATTAAATTTGGAGAACCATGTGTTCTTTCAGCTTTCTGGGCAGTTTGCTTCTATTATTTATTTGAATATATTCTCTTTTCCCTTGTTTCTCTCTTCCGCTTTTGGAAGGATTATTCTTAAGCTTATGGTACTTTGTCTAATTGAGTCAGATTATTCTCATATTGTTTCATTTGTTCCCCTTAGTATGTCCCTTTCTTCTTTCACCTAATTTCTTTTTATGTTAGCTTCTTTGACACCAAGTATTTAATTGTCCATTTGGTCTATCCTGCTTCCATAGTTGTCTTCAAAACTTTTAAAATCTCTGTCGATATTTCTATAGCCTGTGTCTTCATTATTTCCTTACTTAAAGCTTTAATTTCTGTCTTCTGTTGTCTAATTTTATTTTTCAGTACACTCAGTAAGTCTATAATATCTTTGATTTTTTTTTCTGTCTTTTCATCAATTTCTTTGAATTCCGTTATCCTGGTAATTTTGAACTCTGTATTTTGTAGAGAAAAAAAAAAGGTCTTCTTTGTATTTGTGGTTGTAGTTTGGATAGCTGTTTTTTCCCTGTGGTAACATATTCCCCTGATGACTAAAGGTGCCATGTATTGTAATTTTCCAATCTGCCTATTTTGTAACCTTCCAGTTTTTGTGTTTTTTTTAAGAGTCATTAATAGAATTTTAAAAGATATAGAAATTCTACTTTTATGACATATGGTGCTGTTTTTCTTTAAATCTATTCTCAAATTTATATGATTTTAGGTGTTTTGCATTCCTTTACTTTGTATATCAAGTACAAGTGATCTTAAGACACTGGGCCAAGGGGTTGGGAAGGGTCCAGGAGGCATCCATTTGCTGGAGGCTGCTTTTGTTAGTGACAACACTGACAGTCCTCCTCACAGGAGTTCCAAAGCTTTGTCTCTGCTATCTATTCGCAATCTGTCATCATGCTTCATAAGATCAGCATCTATCTTGAGAGCTGGGGGTGGGGTGGCACAATCTAGTGCACTGTCATCTCGACTGGGTTTCTAGCCTGCCTGGCACACCACTGGTCATCTGCACATATTTTCCTAATCAAGCGTTTACCTCCAAATTAATCACTTCTACCCTCTTGAGAGCTGCCAGTCAAACACAGAAAACAGTTATGAGGTTTGCATGACAGAATGCTGCCCTGGCTTCTGTCTCTAATTGTCTGCCTCTGCTTACCTTATGTTGTGAATTTCCTCAGTGTACCTTCTGGCAAGGTCTATGCTGCCCCCAAGTCATGGAACCATATGGACAACTTTATCTTCTGGGAGCAAAGCAGGGAACCTCTGATGCCATCTCCTTTTTTCTATTTGATTTTTGCCTTTGAACTTTCATTAGTATAGAAAAGGCTGCAGTTCTTCCAACATGTTTATAAGATTTACAGTTTTATTCACTCATACAAGCTAGTCACTGTGCCTAACATGGTTGCCCGTTTTTCCTGTTCATCTCTTTATAAAACTTATTTATCTTTGAAACATCCAATCCAGACAAAACTAATTCATAAATTAGTCATTAGCCATCTTTACCAAGCACCTTGACTTTTAAAAATGTATTTATTTATTTATTTATTTATTTATTTATTTATTTATTTATTTATTTAGCTTCTTTACCTAATTCGGAAACAATACTGCATTTTCATTCTCATGAGAGAAACAGTTTGTTACCATAGTTTTCTTCTCCATGAAAGTCTGATGAAGCAGCAAACTAGTGTGGGGGTGATATACAGGCTTTGGATGAAAATACACATGGATATGAATTTCTCCTTCAACATACTTTATGTCTGTAACCTGGGACTTGACATTAAATTCTGAACATTAGATTCTCTATTTGATAAATGATTAAATTCTTTCTTTATAGATTTCCCATGAAATTAAGTGAAATCGTTTAAGCATCTAGTAAGATACCCAGCACAAATATTCAATTATTTTTATTATTATTACATTGTTGTCATAACTCTGAAGTTATAATTATCACATATTACATTTTTTCGATGTTTTAGTAATACTACAAAAGTAATGTGACACTGTGGATAATCTGAAAGACTCTTTAGGATCTAATTCACCTAATTCAGGTGTTCATGGTCATTCTCTGAAAACTGCAGAATTATGTAAAAGAAGAAAACATTCTGCTAATGGTCTGGGCATAAGGAGGCTGTAATTAGGATTAACATTTAAATGTATTTTCTTTCAGGAGATTTTGTTTATAAAACTATTGTTCCAAAATATGCATTAGTTTTCATGATACCAGATTTGAGTACTGGTGAGGTAAAGTTTGACTGAAATCCACAAAGTTCCTTGGTTGCACTGAAATCATTTAAAATATACTTGCAACTTGACACACTATGGATACACATAAATTAATAAAGTGAGTCCAATCTATCTGTGGGGAACCTAACCTTTGGGTCTTGGATACCTGAGGATATTTGGAAAAAAAGTACAATTAGCACCCACATAGGAAAAGACATGAATAAGAGAACCATCATGAGACAGTTGGTCATAACATAATGTCAATGTTTAAACAAGTGTTTTAAAAATAAAGTCAGGGAGGGATACAGTACAAAATACTGAAACGGTGTTTAGGATATATGTTATAAAGGATACATGCATGTTTTGTAGTATATAGTTTCAGGCAAGGAAAATCAGATATCCTCAGGACTGATTTGGTGAAAACTGTGGCTGCTAGGATTTACCGGCACAAAAATATTGGAATCCTCTAAATACCTACTTTCATTTCTAATTATATAACTGAAAAATCATATACGTGTTTTATTGACTGTGGGGAGGGCACCCAGCAATCTGTAGACCTTGAAATTATGAATGATACCATATATGAAAACTTGTAAATAGTGATCATAAATTTCAGCTCTAGGAAAGAAATGCGGAGAAAGTTTATGTGTTTCTTTAATCTGAATTCTTTATCGAGTGACTGCCCAGAAATTGACATCTACCTTACAGATGGCCTTAAATATCAAAGGCAAAAAAAAAAAAAAAGCTACTATACATAAGAGAGACATGCCAGACAATGATACGTAGTTAATGTCAAACTAAATATGCATTCATGTTAAAGCTTATAGCCTCCTTTTTTTATTTTATTTTAGTGAAATTTCAAATATCACTCAATTTATAGCATCCCAGTTCAACTCAACCTGAACAGTCTTATGGAGAGGTTTTACTATAAAATGGCCTATTTTCTATGCACAAAATTTGATTACAACTGTTTTTGTTGGAAGTCCATGAGAAATGTTATCTTCTACAGAAATAAGGTATTTTATTTTCAAAAATAAGACTTTTTTAATTGCCTAAAGTAAAGAAAATCTAGTTTGTAGTGCACTTGTGTTTCATTAAACACGCAAGATCATTTAAGCTTTGCATTACATTACACATATAACGCACACAAACACACAGACATGTTTCCATGAACATCATCTGTGGCTGGAAATATGCTCTTCAAGATATTTAAAAACAATGGGTTCCTAATGCCATAAATACATGCAAGTCCTCTATTATCCTTTGTACTTAAAGATAGCAATAGTAAAGTACATGTAAATCACCTTACTATGTAAACTAAACATACATTTTAAAAGTGTAAATTATTCCTTTTGTCACAACCATAGGCCATACCTAAAAGTAGACACTCTGGATAAAGGACAGGATTCTGTACAGTATCAAAACCAAAGGTGTTACAGACATTTATTAGAGTTGATATCTGTCTAGTAGAATTTCCAGTAGAGTGATTATTGTTCAAACACTGCTTTTATGAATATATTGGTAGTGTTGTACATGATTTAAAACTGAGGCTTTCAATTTTAACGACTACTACTATATAATATTTTATACCATATCTAACATGTGAGTGTATATATTTTGAATAGAAAATACTATAAATATTTGTTTTATTGCACTTAATTTGCATTGAGATCTCCATGTTGTATTTCATACTCCTTTTCTTTAATTAGAAAGACTATTTGTTCACTATTTCACTGAATTATTTTCACAGGCCACTGATGGGCTTCGCTTAGCATATCTACTAGCTAAAAGAAATAAGAACAAACAGGATATTCATGTAGCGAAAGGAAATCTGGCTGTATAGAGGAAGAAGAGTAAATAATATAGGAGACGGTTTCTTTAGAATGTTAGACCTAAAATTAGCCTTAGGAATTTTCAAGTTATAGTCCTTGACTTGACAGAGGAAAATAAAATGTCACTAAATAAATTAATTTGGCCACTTGTGCAAGGTCTCACAGAAAATGGCATAATTGCATTTTAAGTATCACAATATCACACTGTTCCTGACACATTTTTCATATCTATCTATAGATATGTTTGTCGAAGAAATTTTGTGAAGTATACACTGTAATGAGGATTAGAAGTCCCCCAAATTCCAAGTTAAAGGATTCTGGTTTTAATCTTTTGGATTATAACAAGTCATTATGCAATTATTTTAAGAAAAATCACATGATGAATTTTGTGTTTATAATATGCATGTTGACAAGTTTATGCGAGTGGATTTATAAAGAGTGAGGAGGCAGAAAGATCAGTTAAGCAATTAAGTATTCGAGGAATAAAAAAATAAAGAACAAGCTTATTTTGATTAGTATAAGTAGAATAATAGAAAACAAAGACTGTGAAGGATTGTGCAGAATTAAACTTGGTTGGTAATGAGGTTTGAAGGGAGTGGGAAAGAGTAGAAGTAAAATTGACATTTCATGTCTTGGTGACAGGGTATGAGTGTATCTTTAATATTAAACTTGAAATCAGGGAAATAAAAAATACTTTTTATGAAGAGATGATTGTGTATGTTTTATATGTGCAGATTTGGGAGTAACAGAAATCCAATATTTATCTAATTAACAAATTTCTATGGTATGATTGATATATAAATATTGTATATATTTAATGTGTACAGTTTGATGAATTTTGATGAATGCATTAAGAATATCTGATACATTATCACAATAAAGTTAATAAATATATCCCATTCCACCAAGAGCTTCCTCATGTGCCTTTGTTTTTGTTTTGCATGTTATGATAAGAACACTTAACAATAATGTGACCTTTTTGCAAAATGTTAAGTGTATAGTACAGTTTTATTAGCCACAGACACTATGTTATATACCAGATCTCTAGAATACATTCCTATACTATAACTGAAACTTTATACCCATGAATAGCAATACCATACTTCTCTAACACCTGGTCCCTGGTAACCACTACTATATTATCTATATCTAGAAACTTGCATGGATGATAAATATTTGTGAGTCATGAAAATGGATAAGATCTCTATGAGAGCAAATGAAGTAGAGAAGCTCAAATAGGTCAACACCTTCATTCATAGGTTAAAGGCAGGGCCTGTCTAATCAGAGAAGATGTCATATTCCAGGACTATACTAGATATGAGGTCAATAAAATAATGAAAGACAAATAACAGAATAATGTTTTATAAAGAAATTACCAGAAATAATTATCTATCAGAAGTAACAGAATAACAACCACATAATGAAGAATTTTAAGATGATGAGTTTTGGTACATTATTAAACATAGATCCTATATAATATCTATGTCTTACTAGTTATTAGAACAAAACTCTCAGTTCCTAATTTTCCCAATCTTATCTTTCTAGTCACAGGAAATTCTTTACATATTTTTAATGTATTGTAAAATTTATATTTTCAAAATTGATTCAATCTGTCAAGTTAAAAATAAACACTATTAGGCTCTTAAGCAAAAACCTGTTTACTTCTATTAAGATAAAACAGAGGTACTGCTTGCTACTTATCTTACTTGGTAACACTGAAACACTTAGGGATAACATATGAAGCAAGTTAAAAAGTCAAAATAAAGATAGTTATAGACACCAAGTCTTAAGAAACAAAATTGTGGTGAGTTTCTTCGATTTTCTTTTTGTTTCACACATCCCAGATTTGTATCTAAAGGTTACAACCAAGAAATGACTGTGGCGGAAGACAAAAGAGTCTTAACAAAAGTCTGTTATTTCTAGCCCACTAGCCCATAAAAGGATTAAGCTGGGGCCTCCCTGGTGGCGCATTGAGTTAAGCAACGCACTGTGCAGCAAACCACAGCCACTGCAGCACGAGTTCGATCCCTGCTGCCAGCCAGGGAGGGGACCCACATGGCGCAGCAGACCTCTCCTGCTGTGCCCGCTGCTCCCCTCAGCAGTGTACTTCAGTTGATCTGCCTGTTCTGCTCCCTGCTCTGTCTGTGGTGAATCCTCTCACCCCCCACACCTCTAGCCTGTACCCCAGTGCTAGTATGCATAAAAATAAATAAATATTTTTTAAAAAAAGGATTAACCTAACAACAGAAAACTTTTATAGAACCACTTTACTCCAGTCAAAAATCTTCAGAAGGAAACAAAAAATCTTCAGAAGGAAAGGTGCCCACATATGTGAGCATAGGCCACATGTGAGCCTACACATCCACCCTTGCCAGACTGTAATGAGGTATCTGAGCTCCCTGTCATCACGGTGTTAAAAAAGACTGAGTACAGTGAAAGTGGAACCAGGATCATCATCACTACCGGTCAGTACTGGAAAAACAATACTACCTTTTAGTAGGGACCATGTAGAGGACCTGAATTATTACTTTCACTGACAATAATAATGTACCACACTTCTCATTGCTTTGTTGGTGCTTAGTAGAGAATAACAGCACACACTACCACAGAGCAGAATTGAGACACCACTTCCTCCCCACCCCAGCGGTGTCAAGGGCCATTACATGGAGCTGGAAGTCCTAATCCTAACTAGCAGTAGTGAAGAACATCTACCTTCACTGTTAATAGAAGAAAAGGAGAACTTTTACTCCACCTGACAGTAATAAGAGTAACTCCTACCAATCAATGTCAAAGTAATCCAGTTAAAACAAAGTAAATAAATCTAATGAAAACCTAAAACCCAAATATTTAGGCTTCAGTATAAAACTAATCAATCACACATACTAAGAAACAAAACGTTAAGAGAGTGACTGTAAAAAAACACAATAAATAGATGTTAACACCAGTATGATTGAGATGTTAACATCATCTAATACTAATTGCTAAAATGGCTTACCAAACATCATAAAACTGAATAAAAATTTTAAATATTCAGCAAAACATTAACTCATGAAAAAGAAATAAATACAAATTTGATAACTGAAAATTAATGTGACCAAAAGTTTAAAAATACCTTAATGGATGATGGGTTTATCAGCACAATGAAGGGGTTGGGGCGGGAGGGATGAGTGAACTAGAAAATAAAATAAATTATTCAATCAGAACAAGAGAAAACAGGGCCTCCTGGTGGTGCAAAGGGTTGAGTGTTGCACTGTGGGGCTTCCGCAGCCACTGTAAAATGAGTATAAACCATGGACCCACATGACGCAGCAGACCTCTCCTGCCTTGCCCGCTGCTTTTCTCAGCAGTGTATTTCAGTCAACCTGCCTATGTTGTTCCCCACTATATCTCTGTTGAATAGTCTCACCCCCATGCCTCTGGCTTGTACCCCAGCTCTTGTATGCATAAATAAATATTTTTTTAAATAAAATAAGAAACTGACTTTAATTACAAAAGGGGGGAAACATACAAAATAAAATAAACAGAATGTGAGACTATATCAAAGATGTAACATTCATACAATGGAGTCCTGGAAAGAGAAGAGAAAGAGGGTGAGCAGAAAATATAGTGAAAATTTCCCAAATTTTACAAGAGATGCAAGTCTATAAATTAAGGAAGATAAGTGTTCCCAACATTATAAACACAATGAAATCCATAATGAAACATATCAGAGTCAAATGTCTGGAAAATGAAGACAAAATTCTCAGAATCATTTAGACTGTAGGGATACCTTACTTATTGAACAATAACAATTTGAATGATAGATTTCTTACAAGAAACCACATAGGTCATAAAGAAATAATGAAAAGAAATGTTTTCTAAGAGCTGAAATAAAGGAATTGAGAGCTCAAAACTGTAAGCGGCAAAAATACCCTTCCAGAATAAAAGGACAATTAGGACATTATTAGATAAAATAAAATGACAGAAACTTATTGTCAAAAAGCCCACTTCAAAAGACTATCATTGTATCTGCTAAACATAAAACATTTGAAGAATAAATCTTAAAACATCAAAAAAGGAAGAATAAAAATGCTAAAATTTGAGAATAAAATACATTGTCCTCAGTTTTTTAAATTGTTCTTGAACTTAAAGCAATATTTATAACACTAACTGATTTGGTTCTAAATGATGAAAGCAGGAGATATTGTTAGGACAATTATATTATAATCAGAGAATGGAAAGGGACATAAATATAGATAATTTTTTTAAACTTCACCTGAAGATGAACAACAATAGCATAGGTAGTGAGAAGTTATACACATCTTATGCAATGCCTAGAACAACTAATTAAAAAGAAATCCTAATTGATTCATTAAAAAATATGACTAAAATAAAATGGAATTCCAAAAAATATTTGAATAATGCTCAGGAAGACAGGAAAGAAAAAAATAGGAAAGCCAAGAACTTAAAATTAACAAAGATGAAAAACAAAATATGAGTCTTAACCACAATATATCAAAAGTACACTGATCAGTAATCTAAATACACCAGTTAAATAATTCACAAATTGGATTATTTTAAATAAGCAAATTTTTTAATAAGAAACTCACTTAATATATGATGTTATAGGTAGTTTAAAAACAAAAAAGATCAGAAAACATAGATCATACAAACCACAATCCAAACAATAAAGGATACATTAACATCAATAAAATACTTTAAAAATTAGAGAGATAGGCCAGGGCATTATATAAAGATAAAAATAGCAGCCCAACCATGTATATGTAAACAGTAAAACTACTAATTAGGTTGAACAAAACCATATAGGAGTAAAGAAGTTGGCAAATCCACAATTTAGTTAGAATCTTCAACACTTCTCTCTTAATGTTTGATAAAAATAAAGCAGTAAAGTTATAGAAGTATTGAACAACATTACCAAGTGATAAGATGTGGTGAGAAATAGAACATTTTACCCAACAATAGAAGAAAAAAGAAACCCTTTTTATTCCCAGTATTATAACTTAGATAAAAACACACCTTACAGTGGTTATAATTCAAACTTAAACACTTTAGTAAGTAGTCTCAGGTCTGATGTCCTCATGTAAGATCCCATCAGTCACTGGTCAGAACAGTGATACCATAGACCCATTTCAGAGGATGTGACATGTGCACCAAACCTCAACTTCCCAGACCATGGAGACTATTCTGAAAAAATTCTATGGGCAAGGAAAGAATGCAATGACATATTCCAAATACTTAAAGGTAAAAATTGGAAGCCAAGAAGAGAGCAAGTCTTGCTTTCAGATATGAGGGAGAAATAAAAGCCTTCTTAGACAAGAAATTGAAGAAGTTTATATTATTTGCCTAATAATATCAACTCTAAATGTCTAAACAGACATTAGACAAAACACATGCAACAGACTTTAACACTACGTTTTCAACAGTGAACATGTAGGTCATCTATGTAGAAAAAAAAACAAGGACACAAAATTCTAAACAAAGAATTACACCACATGGATCTAGTATATATTTACAGGGCACTGCAATGCCAAACATGTACAAACCATAATCTGCATAAGTGCATATGGGACAGTCTTCATGAAAGACCACAAACTGGGTCACAAAACAAATATAAACAACTCACACAGATTTAAACCTACCACCTTTTTCGCCAAAAAGAAATCAACTGTCAAAATAAAATAGGGAATCCTTTAATACATGGAAACTGAACAACACACAATAGAAAGACCACTATATTAAATGGGAAATCATTGAGAAAAATTCTAAAAATACATTAAGGTTAATAATCTCTCCTCATTCTATAATGAGGAGACAGTATTAATATATATAACCATATCATATATAATCATATAATATATAATGATATATACCTGTATCTATCATATATTATATATTTATATATAATTATGGATACTTATTATATATATAATATATTGATATATGTCCCCATCAAAGGCAGTAGTATATATTTTCAAATCAAACAAGAAAGAGTTCAAATGAATCACCTCCTCTTTCACATTGAAAATTTAGGAATTAGGAAAAGAACAACAAATAAATACACAAATGTCAGTAGAATAACAGAAATAATTTTTAAAAAGCAGAAATAAGTAGAAATAAAACAAACAATCCACAAGCGCTAAGGAAACTAAAAGCTGGTTCTTCTTAAAAACTTAGACAAAACTCTGAAAGATTCACTAAGAGTAAGGGATACATCTCAAAATAATATGACCAAAAGTGAAAGATTAAAACTTATAACAGACACTTCTTAAATTCAAAGGATAGAGACTACTAAGAACATCTAACATCATAAAACAGATGGCCAAATTCTTAGAATTGTACATTCATCCAAGACTGAATATGTAAGAAATAGAAAGTCAAACAATTCAATCACAAACAGGGAAAGTGAAAGAGTAATCAAGTGGCACCCCAAAACTAAAGTCCAGAAACTAATGTTTTCACAAGTGAAGTTTACCGCAGATTCAAAGATGGACTACTGCCTGTCTTGCTCGGATTCTTCCAAATATTGAAAAAAGAAAAATTTTAATGCCATTATGTAAGATCAATTATTACTCTAATATAAAATCAAGCAAACAAAACAC
Source organism: Galemys pyrenaicus (assembly GCA_019455555.1). NCBI lineage: Eukaryota > Metazoa > Chordata > Mammalia > Eulipotyphla > Talpidae > Galemys > Galemys pyrenaicus. The sequence continues at coordinate 5,631,347 of JAGFMF010011725.1, forward strand.
ACAAAAAAATAAACTACAAGATATTTCCTAGTGAACATTTATGCAAAAACACTCAAAAAAAAAAAGTCTTGGCAAACTGAATATATCAATGTTTTAAAAGGATCATGCACCATGACCAAGTGGGTTTCATATCAGGAACATAAAGATGGTTTAACATCTGAAAATCAATCAAAACAATTAATCACATTAAAAAAAACACACCAAAAACTATATAGTCATATCAATAGATACTGTGAAAGTATTTTATATGATCCAGCATCCATTTTAAAAGCCCTCAAAAAACCGTGAATAAACAGAATATCCCTTAACATAATAAAAGTCATTTATAACAAACCCACAGGCAACATCATTCTTTTTTTTTTTTAAAGCTCTATTATGCATAAAAGAGCCAGAGTACAGGCCAGAGGCGCGGGAGTATGAGAGGATTCTCCAGAGACAGAGTGGGGAGCAGAACAGGCAGATCCACTGAAATACACTGCATGAGGGGAGTAGGCGGTGGGCAGGAGAGGTCTGCTGCTCCATGTGGGTCCCCTCCCTGGCTGGGGATTGAACTCACGCTGCTGTGTCACAGATGCTTCAGAGTGTGGCACTTAACGCGCCGCATCACCAGGGAGGCCCGCAATATCATTCTTAACCATGAAAAACTGAAAGTTTTTTCTAAAATTGGGTAGAAGACAAAGAGGCCCATACTCCAATAATAATTCAATATAGTATTAGAAATCCTAGCTAGAGTAACTAGATAAGAGAAAGGTGTGAAAAGAATCCAAAATAGGAAAGAAATAAAGCTATCATTATTTGCACATGACATAATACACTAAGAGAACCCTAGAACTCCAGAAAAAAAGACTAACAAACAATCGGTTTAGGAACGTGTCAGACTATAAAGTCAGTACACAAAGTTCTATATATAATCAATGAGCTAGAAGAGGAAGAAATTAAGTAACCACACTTACAATCACACCAAAAAGTTATTATTTAAGACAAAAACTAACAGAAATGGTAAAATAGCTAGGTGAAGTATTCTGATACTGTTAAAAGAAATAGCAGAAATAATAGTTCCCTGCTCATTAAATTGAAATATCAACATTGACAAAATCTTGACATTTTGTCTGCTCCTAAAGCAATATACAGAATCAGTGCAATTCCAAAAGAAATATCAATGATGTTCTTCAAAAACCGGAATACACACTACTTAAACTGATATATAATGCAAAAAAAAAAAAAATGTGAATAGTCAAAGCAATACTAACAAAAAAAAAAGGAACAGAATGGAGTAATCACGCTTGCATATTTCAAACTATATTATAAAGCCATACTAATTATTATTATTTTATTTTACATTATAAAAAGATAGGTCTGTTAGGAAATGGAAAGAAAAGAAAGGCACCCACATAGTCAGAGGAAGGCGTAGGAGCTACTTAAACCCATACTAATTAAAACACCCCTGTAGTGGAACATAAAGGACATAAGACCAATTGAAAAGAATTGAAAGCTTTTAAATAAATCCACACCTATATGAACATTTAGTCTATGACAAAGGGGTCTGGAACATTGCTGAACAAGGAAAATGTCTTCAATAAATTGTTATGGGAAAACTGCCACAGGCAAAAGAACTCATACCATACACAAAAATCAATTCAAAATGGATAAAAGGCATGAAAGTAAGATCTGAAACCATAAAATACATGGGAAAAATCATAAGGCAAAACACATCATGACATAAGCTTCAGTGATGTTGTTAGGCATTTGTCTCCAATAACAAGGAGAACAAAAGACAACATGAACATAGGGAGAACATCAAACTGAAAGGTTTCTGCATAAAGAAAGAAACCATAATTAAAATGAAAGGCACTTTAGTGAACAGAAGAAAATATTTGCATAGCATACATCTCAGAAGGGACAGATATCAAAGAGAAGACAACAAAAATCATACTTTCAGTAAAAAGAAAACAACCCCACAAAAATGAGCAGAAGAGATAAAAAGGAATATCCTAAAAAAGTACATATAGAATCCAAACAGACAGTTCGAAAAAATGTTGATCATTAATTATCTTTAGGGAAATGCAAATCAAGATTAAAAAAAAATACCGCCTCATATCCATGAGAATGACCCATATTGAATAGATCAGGAATGTTGGAATGCATGTGGAGAAAAGACAACCTTCTACTCTACTGGTTGGAATGCAAATTGTTGCATCCACTATGGAAAGCAGTATGGGGATATGTCAAAAGATTAAAAATTGACCTGTTATACAATACAATAATTCCACTCTTAGATTCTAAAAAAAAATACTGACTTGAAGTGAGATGTGTGCTCCTATGTTTACAACGGTGTTATTTACCACAGATTATGGAAATACCCTCAGTATCCAAAAACTGAGTATTACTTAGCAATCTAAATGTAAAAAAGCTCATGTCACTTGCGGCAACATGGAAAGAGCTGGAAAGGATAATCTTACGTGAAATAATTCGGAGAAAGATAAATAAAGGTAGTGTACTAATATGTAGAATATAAAGATAACAAACTAGAGTAAGTTAAAAATAAGCTTAAAAATGAGCACTTGAAGGCTGACCACAGAAACTGTAGCATGCAAAAGGATGGGAGTGGGGGAGGGGAAGAACAAAGAGGAAAGGAAGAATAATGGCTTATTATGCTGTACTCTGGTGATCTGGTTAATGTGCTAAGGTGGTAATAGCTGACAGGGGAACATTAATGTTATCTCAATTAAAAAAGCAAAATATATTTTTAAAAAAATTTCATAGTTTGCCCAGTGTATTGTTTGATTGCACAGAAAAAAAATAAAAGAAATAATAAAAAAGATAATAGGAAAATCTCAGCACTTATATACTAAATAGTATACTTTAAAGATGAAGTCTCAGAAGAAATAAAAAAAATTACTGATGTGACCTTTCTACAACCTAGGCCTCTGTGCCTGTGCTGCTAGGCCTCTCTGTGCCCCTGTGTGTGTGAAAGATTAGGACCAAGCACTCCCACATGACTGACTTGGGACAATGGCCCACATCATAGGCAGCCAGAGACACCTGGGTAGCCCGTGACTGATTGTGTGGTCAGAGTCCAAGATGGTCTGGGAGTAGCTCAAAATTATTCCAAGTACCTGCAACGAAAGGACTCCCTCAGGCAAGGCCAACATGTTCTCCCCTGTTCCCTATAGAATTATCACCTTTGATCTCTTCGAAGTCCTGTTCCCCAACAGATGAACGCCCTTTGTTCCCCTAGGCCCTGCTTTACCACTGTCATATGACCAATCATGCTTGTGTATTGTTGCCAATAAGTAGCAAGAGGGCTGCTCACTGGGCAGCAGTACCTGGCCTTGCAAACCTGCTCCACGACTCGTATCTCAGTGAGTCCCCATAGACATGCTGGCATGTCTGTGGCGACCACACGCTGACTTCGGTTTAATCTAAAATACAACAAACTCAAATCTGTGGGACATAGCTAACAGTGCTGAAAATTTTATTTTAAATGCTTACATTAGAAAATGAAAAAAGGTTAATTTCTGGCAAGATGATAAAACATTAACTTCTGGTAAGCATGAAGAATTACCACCTCTGTGTGGTCTTGGCCCCAGTACTTCAGAAGAAGCTGAAAATATCCAAAGATAAGACTGAGGGTTATGGAGAGCATCTGAAAAAATATCCATAGGAGAGAACTCTAGCCTGACTGTCTGTCACACCTAAGGACTGCCCTCTGGTTGGGCTGCACCCAGAGGCTTACTAAAGACCAGCTAATGACAGAGAGAGCAGGGTAGGGTCATAGCATGGGCACCAGTTGAAGAAACTAAACATTCAGTTACACAACTGAGAGGCATAGTCCTCAGTCCCTAGCTCCACTGACACCCCTCAAAGACTGAAATCTGTCCCAGAGTTTAGACTACCCTCTGGACATGCAAAAGAATCACCTGATCCTCAGAGATCATTGTCAGAACCCAGACATTCAGTCTGGCACAGAGCCTTCATTATGCAGAGTGGCAGCCCTGTCTCCAGAGATGACTGCCTGTAGAGTGGCAGCTCACCCTGGAGCCCAAGGGGTGGAGCTGCAGCCACATACATTCAACTAAGGCTTCTGCCCAGTGTAGCTGACCATACTGGGGTCATAATCCTGAGTGGCAGCCATACCACTGAGCCCTTGAGACTAGCTGGATATGGTGTGGTTGTCCCACTACAAGTAACTTGCTCAGGAGCCTCTAATCTCTACAATTTGAAATCCTCTGAGCAGCAGCCCAGGCCCCCATCTCAGAGGCTCTGTGGAGCCACAATCACATTCCCCTGGTCCCAGCCAAGTCTTTAACCCAAGGACATGAGCATTCAACTTTGCCCAGTCCACAGGCTTCCAGCAACAATGCATTACCCCAGGAACCACAGTCTGCAGGCAGGGGCCCACCACTTCCCATATCTGTCAGATCTATATAGTCCACTGCATAAGCCATATAGTTATCCCACTCTAGTTGTCATTGCTGTAGTGGGAACCCTCACTAAACTCCCAAAACATGGGCAAGAACTGGCAACTTCTAGCCTGCTTCAAATATCAGCAAGAGGCAAGTCATTCTCAGCATCCAGTTACCAGCTACAGGAATACAGACTCTGTTTGGGAAACCAGTACCAAGTTATTCCTGACTTCCAGTTTCCGACAGGGAAAGCCCAACTGTCAGGTACCAGCAAACAGATACCAATTGTTTGAGCTGGCAAAAGATCCCCCGTAACCCCCAGCTACCAACTTTAGGGACAAGACTGATAGCTAGAAAACAAACAAGAACCAGATTCTACTGAGAGCTGCTCCTAAAGAAGTGAAGAAGTAGTCCAATAAGTAGCAAAGGATTGAATATCTTTTTGGACAGCAACAAACAGCACAGACCTCAACAACTGGACACTGAAGTATTCTATACTACATCGAACAGAGTCTTTACAAAGGCAATTACACAATTGATGACATTAATACCACCCAAGAAAATAAATAATGGGGAGGAAAAAAACACACAACAAATGACAACCAGAGTGCCCAGAGCAAAACTATACTGCAGAGAAAGAACAAATCCCAAGCCAAGTTACAGAATCTTTGAGGATCTGCCCTCGAATCATATGCAGTAATCAAAATAACCATAATAAATTCAAGAAATTGGAAGGAAAATCTTAAAAACAAATCAATGGACTTAGAAATAAAATCAATGAAGTAAAGACAGAAAATGAAGCTCTAAATCAGGTAAAAAGAGAGTCTCAGGATTTAAAAAGAGAAATGCAAGACATGAAATTTCTGAGGACTTTACAGTAGTAGAACAGGTGGAAGAACGAGAATTATCTCATTCCATGAAGAAAAGAAAAATAATAATGGGAGTACCAGAGGAGAAGAGGTAGAAAAGGGTACTTGAAGAGATAAATCTCACTTAAAGAGGAAAATCTCATGAATCTAGAGAAGGAGGTAAACATACAAATCCATCAAGATAAATGACCCTCAAGGTACCTAAAGAAAGTAAGACCTACAACAAGATATTTAGCAGTTAAGCTTTCAAGAATTTAAAACATAGAAGGACAGGTAACTACGAAGGCACCGCATTCAAACATTGGATTACTCTAAAGACAAGACAAAACACTATGTGTAAGGAGAGAATGCAATCATATGTTCCAAATAGTTAGAGATAAAAAAGTCCAGCCAGGAATACTCTATCCTAAAAGACTTCCTTTCAAATCCCAGGGAGTAATAAAGAACTTTTCAAAAATAGAGAAACTCAAGAAGTTTGCAAACACTAATCCATCTCTCCAAGAAATACTGAAAATAGCTCATAGAAACAAACCAGAAAAGGAAGCCACGCAAAGAACTGAAAGTGAAAGTAGAATGAAATGCAAAATAAAATAAAAGATAGTGGCAACAATGAACCTTCATATATCAATCATCATCAGAAATTAAAAGGACTGAACTCATCAATAAAAACACACAGAATATCCAGTTGGCTCAGTAGATAAAAAACATCTTTCTGCTGCATCTAGAAGACACACCTGAATTCCAAATACAACCATAAGCTCAAAATAAAGGATTGGAAAACAGTTATTATACAAGTAAATGGAAAAAAGAGGAAGACTGGGACATCCATGCTTAGACCAAATAAGTTTCCAGTTGTAAAAGGTAGTAGAAGAAAGGGAGGGACACGATATATACAATAATTAAAGGAGCAAAACATCAAGAATATATAACATTCATCAACAAAATTGAAATCATTCTTAACATCTTTTTGGATAACAAAGGTATACAACTATAAGTCAGCTATCAAAAGAAAAGAAGAAAATCCTATAAAATGTGAAGATTGAACAACACACTACTGAAGAATTAATGAAAAATTAAAGAGGAATAAAAAACATAACTCAAGAAAAATGGTAATAGAGAAACAATCATCCAAAAGTTATAGGATGCAGTAAAACAATACTATTAGGTAAATAAATACATAGCAGTATAGATCCACAGCAAGAAACAAAAAAAGGCTGAAATTAATAACATTCTCTCTCAATGTGAGGAACTAGAAAAAGAAGAACAAACTAACCCCAAAGTTACAGAACAGGAATTTAAAAAAAAAAAAATCAATGAAGAATAAGGACCTCCCTGGTGAAACAAGGTTTGTCTCAGCACTAGGAAGCTATCAGCAGCCATTGCAACATGAATTCAATTCCTGGCCAGGTAGCTAACCCACATGGCACAGAAAACCTCTCCTGCCTCACACACTGCTCCTCTCAGCATTGTATTTCAGTAGATCCACATGTTCTTTTCTTCAGTCTGTATCAGTGAATCCTCTCACTTCCCTGAACCTCTGGCCCACACCCCAGTTCTTGTATGCATAAATAAATCTTTTTTTAAAAAAATCAATGAAGAATAAATGAAATAGAAATAAAAAGACAGTCCAGAGATCAATAAATCCAAACCAATGATAGTTCTTCAAAAAATTAACAAAACAGACAAATCTCTAGCACGACTCTCTAGGAAAAAAAAGGGAGGAAACTCAAACAAATAGCATCAAAAATGATATAGAAAAAAATACTAATAACACAGCAAAAATTCTGAGGATAGAGACTACTATGAAAGAAAATATGCTAACAATTCAACAATCTAGAAGAGATGGACAAATTCATAGGATTATATAACCAAGACCGAACAGGGAAAAAAAATCTTAAACAAACCAATCATAAGCAAGGAAATTGAAATGGTAAAGAAAAATCTCCCAAAAAACAAAAGCCCAGGACTCTATGTTTTCACATATAAATTTTACAAAGACTTCCAAGATTAAATGACACCTATATTAAACTATTCCAAAAAATTGAAAGAGAAGGAACATTCCTAAGCAAATTCTTTGAGACCATTATTACTCTAATACCAAAGTTAAACAAATATAGCACAAAAAAGATAACAAATTAATAACCCTAATAAACACTGATGCAAAAATCCTCAATGCAATCTTAGCAAACCGATGCAACAATGTGTTAAAAAGATCTTGTATCAGGGCTAGAGGTTTATAGCAGGGACACAGGATGATTCTACAACCAAACCTCAATTTAATTCACCATATCATCAAAAGCAAAAATGATAAAAAAACCACATGATGTATCAATAGATGTCAAGAAAACTTTTGACAAGGTCCAAACAACCATTAATGATAAAACCCATTGAAAAACTGGGGATAAATGGAACATATATCAACATAATGAAAACTATAATTATGAAAAACTGAAAACATTTCCATTAAGATCTGGCACCAAAAAGATGATTGTTCGCACCACCATTATTCAACACAGTATTAAAAGACCTGCTTAGAGTAACCAGGCAAGAGAAAGACATAAAGGGAATGTGAATTGGGAAAGAAGTAAAACTATGATTATTTGCAGATGTCATGATAATTTGCATTGAGAACCCAAAGATTGGGCTTCCCTGTTGGCACAGGGGTTAAGTCTCTGTTAAACTATCTCCAGCACTCTCAAGCTATCTCCAGGCACTGAAGCATGAGTTCTTATCCTAGGCCAGGGAGCTAACACATGGCGCAACTTTCTCATTCACTGCTCCCCTCAGGAGTGTATTTCAGTAGATTTGCCTCTTCTACTCCCCACTCTGTTTCTGGTGAATCCTCTCACCCCCCCAAACCTCTGGCCAACAGCCCAGTTCTTATATGTATAAATAAATAAAATAAATCTTAAGAACAAAAAAAGGTGGAGAACCTGTACAAGTAAACTATAAGACATTGTCAAAGGAAACAGTAAAAGACACAAACATTTGGGGAAGTATTCATTGCTCATGGACTGGAAGACTCAACATTGTTAAAATGGCCATTGTACCGAAAGTAATCCATAGGTATAATGCATTCCTAATAAAATTTTAAATGCATTCTCCAAAGAAATGGAAAAAAAATTACTGAAATCCTTATAGAACCACAAAAGACACTGACTAAGCAAAACTATTCTAAAGGAAAGGAGAAAAATAGTGGTATTACACTTCCAGAAATCAAACAACATTGTAATATAGTAATATTAAAACAGTGTGGTACTGGAAGAAAAATAAACAGACCAATGGAATAAAATTGAGAACACAGAAATTGAGAGATCTCATTTTATGGGCGCCTAACATATGACAAAGGAGTAATGAATATACGTTGGAACAAGGAAAGATTTTTTTTTAATAAATGATGTGGGAAAACTGAATTACCATATGCAAAACAGTGAAATGACTACTACCTCACATCATACACAAAAATCAACTCAAAATAGATAAAAGACTTTTATGTAAGACCTGAAACTGTAAATACATAAAAGAAAATATCGGTTAAACACTCCATTATTTCAGATATATGTTTACAGATCTTTCTCCAGCAGCAAGGAAAACAAAAGAGAATATTACCAAATGGGACTATATCAACCAAAAAATTTTCTTCACAACAAAGGAGACCATAACTAAAATAAAGAGATACCCTATGGAATGAGAGAAAATATTTGCAAACCATACATCTAACAAAAGATGGATACCAAAGATCTACAATAGCTCACACAAAAGCAAAAAGAGAACAAAAAAAAACAGTCAAGGAAAGAGGCATACATAGGCTCTTCTCTAGAGAAGACATACAGATGGCCAGTAGACACAAGAAAAAATGTGCATAATTTACCAGTGGGGAATGCAAACAAAAACCACAGTGAGATAACATCTCACACCAGTGAGAGTGGGTCAGATCAAAATGAAAAGAAACAACAGATGCTGACAAGGTTGGGGACAAAAAGGAACCTGCTCACACTGTTAGTGGGATTGTAGATTGGCCAAACCCCTGTGGAAAGCAACAGGGAGGTTTCTTAAAAGATTAAACATATATCTGCCATATAATCTAGCAATTCCACTCTGAAGTAACTACCCAAAGAACACAAAACGCTAATTCCTCACTGGCACTCTTCAATATGGGTCATTCTCACAGGTATGAAATAGTATTGTAACAGGGTGGTCCCAGGAAAAGGGGAAGTTCCAGGATCCCTGCCCCATCCTATGAAGATGGAGCTGAATAGGGATAAGAAGAAGCTAGAGAGGAGATATGGAAAGCAGCAAGGAGACCTGGCGGAGGTACATGGAGCAGAGAGACATGTGAAGAAACTGCACTTGATTTTTGGTTCTGGACTGGATGGAACAGGTGTGGATAAGACACCCATGGGGAGCTTAACAATGACAGTTTTATCTTGATTTTGATTTTGCTCTTTTCATCCCAGATTTGCCTGACTCTTTCTGACTCTTTAGATTTGTGGCAGACTTTTGAGCCTTGCTTTGAACCAATTCTATTTGTCTGGACTTCTTCCCTCAAGTGGATGGATAACTTTGTATGCTTTATTTAGTAACTATATTCTTTGTCTTTTCTGTATTGTTTATTAATTATCACAATCCACACAATCTATTCAAAATAACTGAAGAGGAGGTAGCACTTCTATTTGTAATGTGAAGCTAGTATAGATTATACCCAAATCAGAGGAAGCATTCCTCTAATACAAAGCAAGCACAAGAAAAGAAACCCTTAGTGTCTGATAGGAGAGGAGGACATTTACTGGTGGCTAGGGAAGTGAGGAGAGGTTGCCAAATAGATGGTGGTGGACGGCAACTTGATTTGGTGGTGGGTATAGCATGGCAAGTACATTTGTCAAGGTGTAAAGCTGTGTTTCTGAAATTTACAAGGATGTAAAACAATGTTACCCCAATAAAAAAGTAAGAGAAAATAAAACACTACAGAATGAAAACACTTACTTTTGATAAATAAAATAAAAAGGTAAGTAAACATGGAGCAATTCCAAGTATACATAACAGCCAAAACATCAAGAGCCTGATGAGAATCAGGCACCAGGAATATCCAGGTTTCGGTATGGACATCCAAGAAGAAAGTGAAATCACACTAACAAGCCACACCCAAGACTGAAATTTCACCAATCATACTCAAAAACCTTTCCATTAATCAGAACTACAGTGACTAAAACCCTAATTCATAAAGCAGACATAGCAGCACCCTTTTGCCAATATGAAACATTCTCTAACACTTCCTTGGACATACAACTTAAATGTTTCTTTAGTTAGTATCCCCTGGACTTCAGGCCTGAAAACCTGAAAAAACATTTACTCTAATACTCAAGCTATGACCTGTGAATGTAACACGTCTGATGTAGTACTTGATCTGTAAAGCAAGAGCTATAAAAATACTGTTCTGACAGGTTGGTGCCTACAACAATCTTCATGAATATCCACAATAAAAAAATAGCATAGAGATTTACAAACATAGAGAAGCTATGTATGATAGCCAAGTAGTTTTAATTCTAGGGGTGCAAGGTTGGTGCAATATTTGAAGATCAATAATGTAACACATTCTATGACATAATCATATCAGTTAATGAAAAAATATTCTGTGGAATTCAACATCAATGTAATAAAAAACTTTCTGAAATTTAGGAATAAGCACCTATATTTCTTAGAATTGTGAACTATCTTTTCCCCATGGGAAGTTCAGAGATGAAGTTATGATAACATTTCACAAGATAGTGGGCAGGAAGTAAGTGCTGGAAGTCTGTATTCATTGTCTCTAAATTTCTTGGCTTAAATGCATTGATGACTATTGCAACATTACATATTTTGGCTTGGTTTCCTATTTAGGTTAAGAAAAATATAAAGTGCCAAAGTTGGAGGACAATTAAGAATTAAAATATTATACTTTACATGAAATCCTAAGTAAGGACTAAAGGATTTTATTGCAATGTGTAAGTTATTTGCATCTGGGAAAGAGCTGGGACGTATATTTTGCAAACTGGATGTACACTGATTTTGTCATTCAAGAACGTGAGGTAAAACATATAGAAAAATCCCATTCCAGAGCCCTTCCTAAAAGTATTCAAAAATTAGAAGCTGTTGATGCAAATTACTTGATTATTGTGAACCTGACTCCCACATAAAGACAAACTTCTTTTGCAATGAATCCGGCTCTGCTTTACCTATCATTAAAGATCATTCCAGTTCATTAGTCCCATTGTTTATCAGACATATGAGGAATGTATTTAGAGACTATATTCACCAAATACATTCTTTGTAAGAAGGGGAAACTTTAAATACACAGAACTGAAAGAAATTGACTTTTTGTTAAAACAATCTATTGCACATTTTATAAGCAATGTATTTCTTCTGAATTTATAATTTATTCATGTGTTTTAGCATAAATCATATAAATTACTTTTTCTATTCAGAATCCACCCAAAGCTTCCCATCTCTATGAAGAATTCTGCACTTCCCCACTTCTCAGAATCATCTTCCTCCATATTGCAAAGTCTCACTCTCTCTTCTACACATCAATACTTTAAAGACCCTTTCCCAGCAAGGCTTCTCTAGGAACCCTTACCTAGCATCTGATCTAGTCTCCCCATAATAAAATTACATTAGCATGTGTTGTTTTTTATTATCTGTCTTCAACCCTAGAATATGAGCTCCACAAGCAGGAATTTTTATCTTTTCTTTTTTGCTTTTTTGGTGCTCTATCTTCTGCATTTTAATCATGACCAATATGCATAGACAAAACATAAAATTTGAGTAGATGTCCTTCAGTAACAAATAGTTATGTGGAGGAAAAGATGTATTAAATAAAAGGAAGAAGTTATTTTTTTCTTGCTTTCTCACGTTTCCACAACCATTTTTTTATTATCTATTATATTCCCAGATTCATGCTAAAACTGGTTGCAGCTGCATGCTAGAAATGATCATTGAACTCAGGGGATCTTACTGTGGAGGAAAGTATTAGGATTGACTGAAGGAAGGGTACTAAAAACAGACAGATATAAATGGATCTATCATAGGATACAGTGATTTCACGCCTTAGAATCAACCCAAAGAACACAGATATACTAATTCAAAAGGAAATCTATGTGTGTTCTATGTTCACTATTTACAATAGCTAAGATATGGAAACCATCTAAATTCCTCAAAATATAAGAATGGCTCAAGAAGACGTATATACACAATAGAATACTACTTAGTGACCAGAAAAGATAACTCATGTTATTTGCAGCATGAATGAGCTGGAAGGGATTTTGCTCAGTGAATAAATCATAAGGAAAAAATAAAAACATCAGATGGTTTCATTTGAAGGTGGGACATAGGAAAATTGAACAAAGGGTCAAGAAAGAGATAAATCTTGCAAACTGACCATAGATCTGTGGGGAGGGGTATGGAGAAGGGTCAAAATAGGGGAAGAATCAGCACAAGGGACTAATGTGATGGTTCAAAAGTCCTACAGTGGTGGGAGAACTATGAGGACTACACTTCAATGAAAAATTCAAATATTGTAAAATAACATACATTTGTAGAGCTGTAAATATATACCCATAGACATATACTGTGATGTAAATCAATATCTCAATAAATACAAATTTACAAAAATATAACATTAATATATTAATAAATTGCAATGTGTAATTTTAAAATATTGAAATGATGAGTGAAATTAAGAGTTCTTTGAGGAAAAAATTTACTAAAACTCTAATTAGACTAATGTTAACTGGAATAAAAGTTCAACGGATTTATTAAATAACCAAAATGAGCATTTGAACTCAGGAAACAATTTCACAGATTTTACTCGTCAGAACTGTTTCAACTATCAGAAATTTGAATTTAGTTTATTTAGATAGGAGCGGTGAGTCACTGACATCAAACATGTAATTATCCTTCATAAGGATCTTCTGGTTCTAAGTAATTTTGACCTAAATATATGTTGATACTATCTATGCACAGAGGAAGGCAGATGCTGGGGTTTAATTTATTCTTTTTAGAAGAATGCATTGTAGAGATGCAAAAGTTGGATACTCATTGTTTAAAGCTTTATCTTGCTCTTTCATCATTAGTTGGGATTTAAAAGACTGGTTTACCAACAGGTAGTATATTTTTGCATAGCTGCTTTAATCATATGCTTTACACCTATTCAAACAGCTTTGTACTCTATTTACTTAACTATGGAAGGGGAGTCCCAGGAAAGTTTCTAAAATATTCATATTAAAAAATAAAAGAAGAAAAAGTATTAATCAGAAAAATTAGAAGTGAAAGAGAAGACATTACTGCAGATTGCATAGAAATAAAGGGCTATATAAGATTACTATGAAAAATGATAGCTGATAAATACAGTAAGCTTAAGGAAATGGACAAATTTCTAGAACAATTTAGGATACAAAGAATAAATCAGGTTGAAACAGACCAGTGAAATAAACCAGTCACAATTGTGGCAATTGAAACAATTTAATAGAGGTAATAGGCAAAAACTAACCAATCAGATAATTGGAAATATGAATAAGATAAATCCTAATTGCAAAAAGTATTTTATAATAGCATGCTCAAAATTTTGGTTGGAGTACATAACTGAGAATTCACTAGCTGTTGTTTTTCTCAGTGGTATCTAAACTCTAGGAACATCATTTTTACATTGTTACTGCTTCCATTCAAAGCTTAAGTTCAGGGCCTCCCTGGTGACCTAGGAGTTATGTTTCCGTGCTGTCACTGCTAAGGCTTGAGTTTGATCATGGCATTAAGGAATACTGCTTAACGCCAAAACCAGCCAGGAAGCTGACCCACATATGGTGCAGCAGACATCTTCTTTCTCACCAGCTGTTCCCCTTATCAGTGTATTTCAGTAAATCCACCTGTTCTGTTCCCCACTCTGTTTCTGGTGAATCCTCTTACATCCCCTCCATGAACTTCTGGCCTACAACCCAGTTCTTCTACATGATTTTTTTTAAAATAAAAGCTTACGTTCACCAGTTACATACAGTATAAAATTTCATCATAAATTCTTATATTGGAAAAAATATTTATTCTTTTGCATTTCCTGCTTAAGTTTAAACATATCCTATAGTATTTCTGAATCAAGTTCAGGAAAAAAAATTGTTTCTTCACACTATGCAAGCTGTGATTTCCAGCTGGCCATACACAATTGATGGCTTCCGTAAAAGCAATCAAGAGAAATCATGTTTAGAGCATAGAAAGGACAATAAATGTGTACAAGTTCTGTTTAAAATGCCTGCACTTCTATTTTACTCTATAATTTCTTCAGAATTTGTTTCTTAGTTAAGGACATTTTGCATAAATTTAAAAAGTTAGCTAACAAAGTACCTCTGTACTTGTCACTAAGAGTCTATGTTGCCTTTGGCACAGAATCACAAAATAAAAGACAAAATCACTGTTTAATATATGTATGCATGAATAAGAACAATGATAATAACAATAAAGACACAAAAACCAAAAATGAAAAGACAAGGAAAAATTGGGGACATTTGGTGGGGAGGGGTGAGGGGGAGGGTTGAGGGAAGATGGGAGCACGGGGGACTGAGGTGATGGTGCACTGGTGATATGATGATGGGGAATACATGGGGATTACAATTGATGTCAAATATATATAAATTAAATATATATATACGTATGCATGTTTCCTCCTGTACTACCCTAACAAAAGCAAAAATACAAACAAAACTTAAATTTGGAGCATAATCCCAGTGTTTATAATTTCAAGTATATAAAATAAAATTATATGTTAAAACACATTGGCAAAGATGGATGGAATGCTAAAAAATTATAAATCAAACAATCAGAAGTTTTATTATTAAGTCTATCCCCTTTGGTTTTAATTGGATTTTTCAAGTTGAATTAAATAATTTCAATTTTAAAAAATGAGTTAAGAAATCAAACATCAGGGCCTCCCTGGTGGCGCAAGGAGTTGAGCACAGCACTGTGGAGCTTCCACAGCCACAGGAGCACTAGTTCGATCCCCTGCCAGAGGGGGGACCCACATGGCACATCAGACCTCCTTGCCCACTGCTCTCCTTAGCAGTGTGTTTCAGTCGATCTGCCTGTTGCTCTGTCCTGGTGAATCCTCTCACCTCCCACCACACTCTGCTTCTGGCTTGTATCCCAATTCTTGTATACGTAGATAAATAAAATCTTAAAAAGAAAAATAAGAAATCAAACATCACATTGAACTTCATTTTAATCACTAACCTGGTTTACTGAATGACAAAAAACAATCACAGAAATTAAAGAATATATCCAAGATCATCTAATAGATGACAAAGCTAAAGAAAGTTTGAAAGGAAAAAAAAAAAACAAGTTTTTACAAATACAGTTTAACAAATTTTTGAAGAACCATTGCCCACTTTGTTCAAATTGTTTTTTAAAAACATGGGAAGAAGAAATACTCCTTAATACCAAAACCAGATAAAGGCAGCACAAGCGAATTGTATACCAATATCCCTGATAGACATTGATAAATATTCAACAAAATACTAGCAAGTCTGCTAAAATAATACTAGCAAGTCTGCTAAAAATAATACTAGCAAGTCTGTATAAAAGTAATATATAAGTACTTTAAACAAAGGAAAAAACTGTATTTACTTTTCATGGTTCAATTTATAGAAAAAAACAATATCCACTACTTCATAATTATGTTGTAAATATGAGGCTATTTTCTAAGAAAAGTCAATGACTTATTATCTGCTAACCTTAGTAAAATTTCAGAGAGATGTAATTAATGTTCCCTGCCTATTTTCTAATTTTCATATTGCATTAGTATTTTTTTTCATTTACAGTTTTTATAATCCTCCATTAACTTCACTATCTATAATTTCTAGGTCTCTCATTATAGAGCAGTTAATTTGAATGTTGGTTTGGGAAGATATAGCTATCTAAAAAATAAACTTTTCAAAGATATTTATAAAGATTTTAATGCTGATACAGTTGCACATTTTATAGGAGTCATTTATAGGAGACATGATAGTTCCATTATCACTTCAATGGTGTCAAGTTGAGTATTTCTGTATTGCAGAGAAATTGGCAGGAGCTGCTAAAGAAAGGTAGTCCATTAGATAATAATTACTGCTAATCAATGGGAACCCAGAACTTAGTTTGAATTTCCCATGTCAGTAATGATAACATCCCAATGCTAATGAGCTGAACTTTTTAATGTACTTTCAAAGGGAACTTTGTATTATACACTTGAGAAGATATGGTGATCCATTTTTTTCCACCCCCCAATGACAATGCTACCACTAAGTCATAACATTTGGACAGCATCTTGATCATTAATTGAATTTTTATTGTTGTCAGTCTTCTAAATGTATTACATATGTTATCTTACATAACGTTCAAGACATTGCTGTTATGCAGTTGCTATTTCTCTTAATACTAACTCTCTCAGGGCCAGCTCTCATAAAATAATGAAGTACTGCCACACAAAAACTTTTTCTTATTTGCACCCTAACATTAAGAAGAAAGTACGTAGAAAACATGCACTCTAAGCACGTCCAACATTGAACATAATTTGAAGATCCTGCAGAGACCAAACATCAAATTTCTTTAAATGTCTCAGCATGTCAGAATTCCAACCAGCTCAAATGGCAAAAGAACAGGAAAGGAAAGCTCAGTAGCTACATTAAGAAATCATTCTGTATTTTTTGAATAAATTTTAAATTCACACAGCACTGCTAGTCAAGATGCTGAGAATTTATTTGCTATTACAAATGGTGGAGGATTTCTAGTTTGCATAAAATCAACTTTCCTTGAAGTCTTGAAGAGAAGTCCATTAATTTTGTAGCTGATTGCTTAGATTGGGGTAGAAAATTCATTATTTATTAGCTGTGTGAT
Source organism: Galemys pyrenaicus (assembly GCA_019455555.1). Lineage (NCBI taxonomy): Eukaryota > Metazoa > Chordata > Mammalia > Eulipotyphla > Talpidae > Galemys > Galemys pyrenaicus. Next base: position 5,648,511 of record JAGFMF010011725.1, read on the forward strand.
TTCAAATTCAATGAAATCTATTCTCCATATTTCATGGAATCTGAGCCGTTATAGACCAAGTATGCACATGCAGTTTTATTTCCTTTTTATTTCCTTTTTATGTTTACCATAGCATGTGTTTGCCTCTTATGAGTTTTATAAATGATGAATGATGAATGACAAATGTGGAAGTAAAAAGACATGCATATTTTTTATATTTGCTAAAATCTATTTTAAGATTAAATATTATTCATGCTCTCATGACCCAGGTTTTTGCCTAAATTCTTGTTTTCCCTGCAGACAAGCCTCTTCAGGGACCTCTAATTATTATCGAATGTTTGCTGAAGGTCCTGACTACATGTGATGAGAGTGTCCAATGCAAGACATTTGGTAAAACTGCACCAACTCACTTTTCACCAAGGTTAACTCATCAGGTGGCTAGTAATCTGTTAAATATATTATCTTGTTATTTGAATCTGTCAGAAGAATCACACCACATAACATGGCCACCAGGGAGGCCCGAGATAACTATTTCTAATGCCATAATATGCAATCATTTTTTACCATAATTAAGAATTGCAGACCACTCATATGATCCAATGGAAGAGGACACACTACCCAGCAGATGTTACACAACTCTAGAAACCTCTCATAACAATTGTATTATTTTATAACTTTATAGAAATAATACGTTTGATATTACATGCTTTTTTTTGATCCCTAAAATGGAAGTTTTACTAATTATAGCTGCCAGTATCATTTCTAGAGGATTAATGGTATTTTTTGTCAGTCATTTACATAACTTCATGATTTTAGAAGTGAAGCACAATTTTTTTCATACTCACAGAGTTCTACTTTTTGGGTTGCTGCTGCAGTGACCTTAGAATATGTCTCATAATCTTATCAGAGTAAAATATGGGCAAGGAGAGGTGTTTCATGCGACTCTGCATGGTTTGTGGAAGGAGGTAAACAAAAACATTAACAATTCACTTCTCAGAGATGAACATAGATACAAAAGATCATCAAAAAAAAAAAAACAACAACTTAGCTAACTGAACAGAACATTATAAAAGGATTACATATCATGATCCAGTAAGATGTATCCATGAAATAGAGGGACTGAGGTGATGGTGCACTGGTGAGATGGTGATGGGGAACACATGAGGATTACAATTGATGACAAGTATATGTAAATTTAAAAAAAATTATATTAATTAAAAAAAAGAAGTTTCATGATATGGAAATCAATCATTGGGATGTATCGTATTAATAGAAGAGTAAAACATAAGAAAAATGGATGCAGAGAGATATTTGATGAGATTCAGCATCTACCTATTATAAAATTTCTAAGTAAAATAGGGACAGGAGGAACACCCATCAACCTAATAAATGTTATATGTATCAAACTCACAACTGACATCACATTCCTCTAAGATAAGATATACAATAATGAAGTTCATTCTTACCACTACTATGCAACATTTTTTGGAAGTTGAAGCTAGAGAAATTAGGTTAAAGATACAAAACAAATTCAAATTGGAAGAAAATAAATAAAACTGTCACTCCTTGCAGATGACAAGATAATATACATAGAAAAATATAAGGATTCCACTAAAAATAATTATTAGAAATAATCACTACAGTGATGGAGAACCTACAAAATCAATATACAAAAGTCTGTTGCATGTCTATACACAACAAATGATCTAGAAGAGAAAGAATTCAAGAAAACAATTCATTTTATGCCTAGGAATTAACTTAACAATGTAAGTGAAAAACCTATCCAAAGAAAATTACAAGACATTACTTAAAGTATCAGAAGGCAAAAGAAAAATACCAGATGGTTCCTCCCTTAGGAGGAACATAAGGGAACCAAATGAGGATCAAGGAAAGGAATAAGAACAATAATAATA
>JAGFMF010011725.1:5650452-5661873 GCA_019455555.1 Galemys pyrenaicus
CTGGTGAGATGGTGATGGGGAATACATGGGGATTACAATTAATGGCAAGTATATGTAAATTTTAAAATATTTTAATAAAAAAAAAGAAAAAGAAAAAAATAGAGGTAAAAATCACAGTGTGTAAAAAAAAAAAAAAAAAAAGAAGACAAAAGAAAAGGAAAAAATCCATAGTCTTGGATTAGAAGAACTAGCTTTAGTTAAAATGATCATTTTATCCAAAGTGATACAAAAATTCAATGCAATTTCTTTCAAAGTTCCAATTATATTCATCAAGACAATAAAGCAAACATTACTGAAATATATATGGAAACACAAAAGACCTGAAACAACCAAATTGATCTTGACAAAAAGAGAAGGAATGGACATATCACGTTGCCAAAAGATCAAACTATACTACCAAGAAACAGTAATCAAATCAGTATAAAACTGGAATGAAAGCATACACACAGACTAATTAAATAGAATTGATATGCCAGAGATAAACCCATACATATATGGAGAGTTAATCTACGACAAAGGAGTCGGGAGTATACACTGGAGAAAGGATAGTATCTTAATAAATGGTGTTGAGAAAACTGGAAACCCATATTCAAAGACTGAAACTATGTCACTCTTCCACATCATACATTAAAGTTAACACAAAATTGATTTAAAACTTGGATGCCAGACCATAAACCATAAAATGCATAGAAGGAAACATAGGCAAAACACCTGTCTTGTGCGAAAAGACAGATGAGTGAATACATGAGATGTGATATATGTACACAATGGAAAGTTACTCAGGTATAAAAAGAAGCAAAAACATTTTACAGAAAATTTTAGCTCCTCCATTCATCTTTTAACATCCTGTATTTCCTTTATTTTCTTATTTAAAGATTCAATGTCATTCTTCTGTTTATTAATTATATTTCTCATAGAATTCTTTTTCTGCATCTTCTCTTACACCTTTATTTATTTTTTTAACTACAGAAAGTGTGAATTATCTATCTGTCCTCAAGTTGTATCCATGGACAACATGGGTATAACTTGAGGAGTTTATACTAAATAAAAAAAAGACAAGTACTATGAAAAAAGACAAAAATGAAGAAAGATAAGTATTGGATGATTTCATTCATTTGGAATATAAACAATAAAAAAGGAATGGACAAAACAAAATAAAAGGAAACCTTATAATTACAACTTTAGAATTTAGGGTACAAACAGGGGAGGCTGGGCTGGGGCGGAGCTAAAATGTTAGTGTGTCCCAGTGATCTATAGTGGAAGATTATGGGTATTTTGTTATGGGCATGGCGGGGTAACGTACATCTGAAGATATGTGAAATTATACCTCTATATAACATACAATGTAGAAAAGCAATGTTATCTCAGAAGTAATGTTCATTTCTCACTTGCAGTGCTAAATATGCATATTTAAATTGAACCCATAACACCAGTCATCCAGCAGACAGGGCCTAGGTGGGAGTTGTGAGAATGCCCATCTTCCACCCCTAGCAGCATCCAGTGGTCCCTGATGCCCCTATAGGAATGCCTGTAGCCCTGCCAGCTATACCACTCATCCAGCATACAAATGCCCAAGCAGAAGCTGTGAGAATCTATGCCCACAACCCCAGAGGCTCCTGATGCCCCAGTAGCAGTGTCAAAAAGGCCCACCGACTGCACCGGCCATCTAACAGATGGAAGCCCAGGTAGAAGCTAGATCTGTCATCCACACCCAACAGTCCCCAGTGGCCATGGATATCCCCATAGGAGCAAACAGAAACCCCTTTTACCATACCAGCCAGCTGACAGACATGCGCCCAAGTGGAAGCTGTGGTAACCCCCTGTCTCCAGCCCTAGCATACTACAATGACCCAGTATGCTGTGAAGTCCACCCACCTTCAGCAGTGGCCGGGTTGCTAGAAGCTGAGTGCAAAGATGCAGGAGCCCTGCCCCTACCTTTGTCCACCAGCCACAGCTGCCAAGACACCATGCCAGAAAGTATAGTCTGGTGGCTTTAGGTGGCCTCTCTGCCACTTAGGGCCTCTGTACCTGTGTGTGTATGTCCTTTCTATGCACCTGAGTATGTGTGAAAGAAAAGGTACTCTGTATGACTGCCTTAAGATAATGGCCTTCATCATGAGGCAACTGGGGATACCTAGGTAGCTGTTTAATTGTGTGGCCATGGTCTGAGGTGGTCTGGGAGTAACTCAGAAATTACACAAAGCATGGGAATTTCCCCCTGTATATGTGGTCAACATGTTCTCTCATGTTCCCCATTAAGTTGATTACCCTTTTTTTTCCTCCCCCAGATCCTGTTCCTCCTGCCACTGTCACATATTCAATCATGCTTGTGTATTACTGCTAATAAATAAGAAGGCTGCTCACAGAGCAGCAGTCTTGCTTTGCAAATCTGCTCCACGACTCGTCCCTCAAACATGTCCTCAGGAGTGTGCTGGCATGTTCCTGAAGTTCAGAATCTTAGTCCTAGAAAGAACCCAAAAGTAAACAATGGGGAGAAATAAAAATACAAATTGTCTAACAAGCTCTCCTGGTAACAACAAACTTCAAAAATAAAATCAGCCTCCAAAACTCAACAACACTGATGGAAGAACATCTCTGCCTAACAGATAAAGAATTCAAAATAACCTTAATTTAAAAAATATATATATATATACATACATACATAAGAGGATACAGAAAAAGAAAAAAAAAGCGGTATGACAAATATACTTTGAAGGTACTTTTGAAAGATATTGAAAGATAAATGGAGACTGATTCAAAAAGAATCAGTCAAAAGAATACCTGCACCCTTGTATTTATAGCAGTATTCTTTATAATAGGTAAGACCTGGAAATAACCCAAATGCCTAAAAACAGATGAGTGGATCGGGAAGCTGTGGTACATATTCACGATGGAATACTACTCAGCAATAAAAAATGAAAAACTAGACACATTCAAAGGAACATGGATGGATCTGGAGGGATTATGCTCAGCGAAGTAAATCAGAAGGCAAAAGAAAAATACCAGATGGTTCCTCCCCTAGGAGGAACATAAGGGAACCAAATAGGATCAAGGAAAGGAATAAGAACAATAATAATAATAATAACAACAAGAAAGAAACAAAAACCAAAAATGAAAAGACAAAGACAAACTGGGAACACTTGGTGGGGAGGGAAGAGGAGAAGGGTGGAGGGCAGATGGAAGCACGTGGGACTGAGGTGATGGTGCACTGGTGAAATGGTGATGGGGAATGCATGGGGATTACAATTGATGTCAAATATATGTAAATTAAAAAAAGGAAAGTAATTCAAAAATTCAAAAAAAAAAAAAAAAGAAAGGTAAATGAAGAAACTAAAGAACTCTGGGGAACCACTCTGGCAGCACAGGGCTAAGTCAGCACTATCAATCTGGCCCCAGACACTACAACATGAGTTCAATCCCTGGCCAGGAAGCTAACCCACGTGGCACAGTATACCTCTCCTGTCTCTCCCATTACTCCCCTCAGCAGTGTATTTCAGTAGATCTGCCTGTTCTGCTACCCACTTTGTCTCTGGTGAATACTCTCATCACCCTACACCACCCACACCTTCTGGATTACACCCCAGTTCTTATACAATAAAATTAAAAAGTATATAAATAAAAATTAAAAAATAAATCTTATTCTGGGAAAAGCAATGAAAACAGAATGGGAGAAATGGACAAATGAATTAGTATTCTGAAAAATACAGATAAAAAGCAATCAAAGAGAAAGACAAAGAGAAAAGAATGAAGAAACACTTTAAAAAATATCCGTTACCATGAGGAAGGAAATATAAGAGTCATAGGAATCTCAGAAGGTGAAGCAATAGACAAGAGAACTGAAAAACTATTCAAGGAAATAGTCAGCTTTCCAAATCTCAAGAAAGAAATTAAAATAGACATACAAGAAGCTAGAAGGACACCAAACTATCATAATGAAAGGGAAACTACAGCAATACACATAAGAGTAAAGCGCCCTAGAGCCCAAGACAAAAAATGATGAAGCAAATAAGGGGGAAGAAACAGAGAGCTTATAAAAGTAAACTGATTAGGCTGACATCAGACTTCTCTAAAGAAACACTACAGGAAAAAAGAGATTGGAATACCATATTAGGAAAATTCCAAGATAAAAAAATGCCAGCCAAGAACACACAGCACAAGTCTCCTTCCTCTAAAAGATAAAAACCAAGGACCTTCTCAGACAAACAAAATCTTCAGAAATTTGATATCATAAAACCCCGACTCCAAGAAATATTACAAGATATTTTAAAATCTAATACATAATCAAGAAGAACTGAACAAGGTACTGGTACTGAATAAAACCAAAAAATGATGAACAAAGTGCCAATTATAGAATTCCATGTATCAATAATCACCCTAAACATAAATGAACTGAACTCCCCCATAAAAAGACCTAGAGTAGCATTATAGATTAGAAAAAAGAAGCAAACCTTCTGCTGCCTCCAGGAAACAAACCTGATGCTAATGATAGACCTATACTGAAAGTAAAGGGTTGGGGAACAGTCCTACAAACAAATGGTCCCCAAAAGAAGACAGTAACTGCATACTTATATCAGGTAAAATAAACTCTGAGCCCAAAAAGGTGAAAATACTAATATCGACACTGTATAATAATCAAAGGGGCAGTACACCAGGAAGGCATAATGCTCATTAATATATATTCACCAAATAAAGTAGTAGCAAAATAGATTAGATAATTACTATTATCTCTGAAAACAGATATTAGGAAAATACATGTAGAGTAGACTTCAACATCCCCCTCTCATCAATAAGACAGAAAAAGTAAACAGGACATAATATCCCTAAATAAAGTTCTAGACCACATGGACCTAACAGGCATCTATAAGACACTGCACCCACCCAAAAAAATAAAAACCTGAAATACACATTTTTCTCAAGTGCACACAGATTATCTTCCACAATTGACCACATAGCGGGCTACAAGACAAAGGTCAACAAATATAAGAAGGTTGAAATCATATCAAGTATCTTCTTTGTCCCAAAACACATCAAATTAGAAATTAACAATGAAAAGAAAGCAAGGACCCCCCTTCCTCCATTACATGGAAACTAACAACACATTACTGAAAGACCACTGGACTAATGATGAAATCAAGGAAGAAATTTTTAAAAAATACCTTGAGATGAATAATAATAAGGACACAACCTTCTAAAATATATGAGGCACAGTAAAAAAAAATTAATAAGAGACAAGTAAAGAAAAAACCTACAAAAGTACAAACCTACATTGAAAAAAAAAAAAAAACAAGAACCACACCCGAACAATTGATTTCCGATCTCAAAGAACTAGAAAAATAACACCAAAAAATCATAAGAAGAAAATTAGTAAAAACCCAAGTAGAAATAAAAGAAACGGAAATAAAAAAAGACATTCTAAATGATCAATGAAACCAAAAGCTGGCTTGTTGACAAACCTTTAGTGAAGCCCACAAAGAAAAAAATGGAGAAAACGCAATAATATCATAAATATAAGAGGAGAAATAATGAAACAGCAGAAATCCAGAAGAAAAGCAGAGATTACTGTGAATATTTGTATGCACACAGGTTCAGCAATCTAGATGAGATGGACAAATTCCTAGAATTATGTAATCATCCAAAGCTAAATAAAGTATAAATAGAAAACCTACAAAGACCAATTACAAGCAGTGAAATTGAAACAGTAACCCCCCCAAACCAGGATCAGATGGTTTCACAAGTGAGTTCTACCAAACGTTCAAAGATGAACTAGTGTGTATCCCACATAAACTCTTTCAAAAAATTGAGAAAGAAGGATTCCTACCAAATACATTTTAGGAAGTCAACATTCCACAAATACAAAGAAACAAACAAAACAAACACAGAAAACATACAAAAAGAAAACTACAGGCCAAATCCCTAATAAACACAGCTGCAAAATTCCTCATTAAAATCTCAGCAAACTGAATACAACAATGAGTCAAAAAGATACTATGACCAAGTGAGAGTTTTTCTAGAGACACAAAGATTGTTCAACATACAAAAAGGAAGTAATGTAATTCCACATACTTAGAAAATACAAAAATAAAGACGATATCATCATATCAATACCAAGTAAGCACTTGATGAAGTTCAGCATCCATTTATGATAAAGATGCTCAAAATACTTTGGATAAAATGAAATACCTTTACATAATAAAAGCCATACATGATAAACCCATAATTAACATAATTCTTAGTTTTCAGTGAAAACTGAAAGATTTCCATTTTGTGATCTGCAATAAAACAAGGATGACCAGTTTCAACAGTGCTTTCTGAACTAATACTGGAAGTCCTAGCAAAAGAAAAACAAGCAAGAGAAAGATATACAAGGAATCCAAATAGGTAAAGAAAAGAAAAACTATCATATTTGCAGATGATATGATAATATATAGAGAGAACCCTAGAAACTTAGTGAAAAAACTCTTTATCAATAAACCAGTTTAGGGGTCTCCCTGGTGCCATAATTTGTTGAATGTAGCACTGTAGAGCTTCTGCAGCCACAGCAGCATGAGTTCAATCCCTGGCCAGGAAGGGTACCCACATGGTGCAACAAAACCTCTCCTGTCTCGCCCACTGCTCCCCTCAGCAGTGTATTTCAGTTAATCTGCCTATTCTGCTCCCTTTTCTGTCTCTGGTGAATCATCTCACCCCTCTCACCCCTCTGGCCTACACCCAGCTCTTGTATGCAAAAAGAAATAAAATATTTTTTTTAAAATGGCCATCCTACCAAAAGCAATTTAGAGATTCATTGAAATTTCAATAAAAATCTCAAAGCCATTCCCTAAGAAATAGAACAAATATTGTTGAAATTCATCTGGAATCACAAGAATCAGGCGATATCCAAAGCTTCCTGAGAAAGAATGGAGATATATTACCATCTCAGACCTCAAACTATATCACAAATCACTAATAACAAGAACATCATACTGAAATAAAAATATAAGACACACATACCAATGGAATTGAACTGAAAATGCAGAAATAAAGCTATCTATATGGTCAGCTAGTCTATGACCAATGAGTAAAGAATATACACTACAGTAATAGAAACAGTTAACAAAATGAGGAGACACAATACAGAATGGAAGAAAATATGTGCACACCGTACTTCTGATAAAAAACAAATATCAAAAAGCTACAGTGTATACAATTAAAGAAATCAAAGCAAACAACCCATCAAAAACTGGGCAGAAGAGCTAAGAGCTTCTCCAACGAAGTCATACAAGTGGCCAACAGGTATATGGAAAAAATATTCAAAATCATTATAGTCAGGGAAAATCAAATCAAAACCACAATGAGATAATAACTCACACGAGTGAGAGTGGCACATATTAAAAAAAAAAAAGTGGGAAGAACAAATGGTGATGAGGATACGGAGAAAAATAAGCCTTCTTACATTATTAGTGGAAATGCATGGTCCAGCTGCTATGGAAAGCTGTGTGTAAGAGCCTCAAAATACTAAAAATGGAATGACAATATCAACCAGCAATTCCACTCATGAGAATCTACCTATAAGACACAAAAAACACTATTTGAAAGAGAACCTCCACTGATAAAAGTGTGCAGTTACTGTCTTCTTTTAGGGACCATTTGCTTGCAGGACTGTTCCCCAACCCTTTACTTTCAGTATAGGTCTATCATTAGCACCAGGTGTATTCCCTGGAGGCAGCAGAAGGTTGGCTTCTTTTTTCTAATCTATAATGCTACTCTAGGTCTTTTTATGGGGGAGTTTAGTTCATAGCAGTATTTACAATGACTAAGATATGGGAACAACCTAAATGCCCCCAACAGATGAACAGATCAAGAAGAAGGGGTATATATACACAATGGACTACTACTCAGTGATTAGAAAAGATAAACTCATGTGATTTTCAGCAGCATAGAGCTAGAAAGGTTTATGCTCAGCAAAATAAGTCAGAAGGAAAAATAATGATTTCACTTGTAGGTGGAAAATAGGGGAACCAAACAAAGGCTTAGGAAAAAGGGAAAACATCCAGGTGATCATACATTTTACCATCACAGAAATTGCAGAATATGTTCACTTTTCGAAAAACATTTTTCAGCTAAGTCATCTTTTCTGAGAGTGGGACAGAACAGAATTTCATGAAAGACTATTGGATGGAATTATGAAGGATTAGTGAGTATTACCTGTTCTGCATGCATAATTATAATGCAATTTAGCTGTAGCTACAGAAACAAACAAAAGCAGTTATATGACAGTCCTCCTTCACTTAGCAAGCAGATAACTACTTTAAATACCTCAGGATATTCTGCCTGACTGCTCCTTGACACAGAACTTCAAGAAGCAGCAGTTTCAGCTCCAGTATCCAATCTGGATACCTCATTCATTACATAGTATCCTATGTCAAAACAGTAAGTATAACACATTTTGCAGTACCTAATATTTGCAAGTAGTGTAAGTCTTTAATAAATGAATTAGTTGTTAGATCAATCTGATATTTAAAGTTTGAAGTTAATGAGAAGTTAAGACCTAAATACTAAGTGTTTGTTCTGTTTTAAAAAAAATCTAAAATGAATGAGATTCAGTAGATATTTGGAGTTCTGAAAAAAAGAAAAAAGCAATGAAGTGTTTTTAAGTCTTCTCCTTTCCTGAATGTCATAAACAGAAAGCAAAATATTCAAAAAAGAGAAAAAAATAAAATCACCAACAACAAGGTCACCAAACACTAACACAGATATCTTTATTTTTTTAAAGATTTATTTATTTATGCATAGAAGAGCTGGGGTACAGGCCAGAGGTGTGGGGGTGGTGAGAGGATTCACCACAGAGAGCAGGGAGCAGAACAGGCAGATCAACTGAAGTACACTGCTGAGGGGAGCAGCGGGCACAGCAGGAGAGGTCTGCTGCGCCATATGGGTCCCCTCCCTGGCTGGTGGCAGGGATTGAACTCATGCTGCAGTGGCTGCAGTTTGCTTCATAGTGTGTTGCTTAACCCACTGCACCACCAGGGAGGCCCAACACAGATATCTTTAAATGTAGCCTATGCAACAAGGCTCCTGCTGTCAGCTCACGGGCTGGCAATACACTGGCTTACTACATTCTTATTTCCATCTTTCTACTCCCTAGATTCAGTTTGAGGAAAGCTTTACAAGCTGATGCAGATGCAGATACCAAGACTATTGGGAGAAGTGTTTTTATTCAAGTTTGGGATATTTGTAGATATTTCGATTCAAAAATGCTTAATTACAAAGCTCTCTGCAATATTGAGTGGACAGAATGCAAGGGCAGGCGATTTGTACTAAGAATTACAACTCCAATCCCTGTGAATTCTTGAAAAAATGAGAGACAATGTCACTAAAGGGGAAAATAATATGAAGATGGTCAGTGCTGCTAAGAAATACAAAATTTAGAAATTAAAAAAAGACATTTCATTTAAATTATTGGAACTTCACTTTCGCTACCTGTGGTGGGAACTGTAACATATTCCTCAAAATGCTGTGCATGCTTTAAATCATTCATCCATTCAAAATTATTTAATGAGTGGGTATTTTACACCCTCTTAGACATTGAAGATACAAATTTTGATATATTGAGCAACACTACTATACTGATGGAATTGGTAGAGGGACAGACATTGAGGTGAAAATTTTAAAACACATGAGAATTTGAAATAATAATGAATTTTCTTAAGACAATTGACTAGGAAACCAATGGTGGTTATCAGAAGTAAACGGGAAATAGGGTATGTTAATCGGTAAGAAGGGGACAATATTACGTTGAAAGAGAGTTCTGGCATTTTAGCAGTTAACTGCTACTGTATATATACATATTGATTTTCAAAAATGAATGTCTGTACTTACATATTGTTACATTAATTTAAAAAAATATAAAGAATTATTCTGATTCCCCACTGGGGGGAACCCAGAGCAGCCATAGATCTACTGTATCACCTACTGTGAGACACCAGCAGCACCAGTCCAGAACAGCAAAGTTCTCATGACTTTTGTGAAACCATACAGATGGATTCACGACTGAATTCTACCAAACATTCAGAAATGAACTAGTACCCATCCTATACAAACTCTTTCAAGAAATTGAGACAGAAGGAACACTACCTAATACGTTCTATGAAGCCAATAGTACATTAATACCAAAACCAAACAAAGATAACACAAAAAAAGAGAACTACAGACCAATCTCCCTAATGAACATGGATGCAAAAATCCTCAACAAAATTCTAGCCAACAGAATACAACAATGCATAAAAAGGATAATTCACCACAATCAAGTGGGATTTATTCCAGAAGCTCAAGGATGGTTCAATATCCGAAAATCAATCAATGTCATCCAACATATCAACAAAAAGAAGAACAAAAACCATATGATCATATCAATTGATGCAGAATAGGCATTTGACAAAGTCCAACATTCATTCATGATAAAGATTCTCAAAATCCTTGGAATAGAAGGACAATACCTCAACATAGTAAAAGCTATATTTGACAAACCTACTGCAAATATAATCCTCAACGGGGAAAATCTGAGAGCAATCCCCTTAAGATCAGGAACAAGACAAGGATGCCCACTCTCTTCACTGCTATTCAACATAGTACTGGAAGTCTTAGCCAGAGCAATAAGACAGGAAAAGGACATACAAGGAATCCAAATAGGGAAAGAGGAAGTAAAGCTATCATTATTGGCAGGTGATATGATAATATACTTGGAAAAACCTAAAGGCTCTACAAAAAATCTAATTAAAACAATTAACCAGCTTAGTAAAGTGCAGGATATAAAATAAATGAACAAAAGTCAGTAGCCTTCCTATACACAATCAATCTGAAAAAGAAGAAATCAAGAAAAATATACCCTTTACAATTGAAACTAAGAAAATCAAATACTTGGGAATCAACCTAACAAAAGAAACAAAAGACTTAAACAGAGAAAATTGTAAAACACTGTTAATAGAAATAGAGGAGGACACAAAGAATTGGAAAGATATCTCCTGTTCATGGATAGGAAGAATCAATATTATTCAAATGGCCATCCTACCAAAAGCAATCTACAGATTCAACACAATACCAATAAAAATCTCAATGAAATTCTTTAAGGAAATTGACCAAATATTGATATGGAGACACAAAAAACCCCAATTAGCCAAAGCTCTACTTAAGAAAAAGGAGAATGGAGGTATCACACTCCCAGACTTCAAACTCTATTAAAAAGCAATAGTAATTAAAACAGCCTGGTACTGGTATAAAGACAGACACACAGACCAATGGAACCATATAGAAAGCACAGAGGTAAAACCACACAACTATGGACAGCTGATCTTCGACAAAGGAGCAAAGAATCTGCAATGGGACAAAGACAGCTTATTCAATAAGTGGTGCTGGCAAAATTGGTCCACCATATGTAAAAGAATG
>JAGFMF010011725.1:5662146-5687050 GCA_019455555.1 Galemys pyrenaicus
AAAAAATGGGCAGAAGAACTTAAAAGACACTTCTCCAAAGAGGACATACACATGGCCAATAGGCACATGAGAAAATGCTCAACATCCCTCATAATCAGGAAAATGCAAATAAAAACCACAATGAGGTACCACCTTACACCACTAAGAATGGCACACATGGAAAAAAAAAAAAAAAAACACCACCAACAAATGCTGGCGAGGATGTGGAGAAAAAGGAACTCTGGTACACTGCTGGTGGGAATGCAAGCTAATCTAACCATTATGGAAGACTGTATGGAGGTTCCTCAGTCTTATAGAAATGGAACTACCATATGATCCAGCAATCCCGCTCCTAGGAATTTATCCAATGACATAAAAACACCGATCTAAAAGAGCACCTGTACTCCTATGTTCATTGCAGCACTACTTGTAATTGGTAAGACCTGGAAACAACCCAAAAAGTAGAAGACTGGATCAAGAAGATGTGGTACATATACACAGTGGAATAGTATTCAGTGATCAAAAATAAGAAACTAGGGACATTTACAGAAACATGGATGGAACTAGAAGGAATTATACTCAGTGAAACAAGTCAGAAGGCAAGAGAAAAATATAGGGTGGCTTCACTATTAGGAGGAATATGAAAGAACAACAGCAACAACAAAGAATAAGCTCAAAGAACTGGGCAATTATAACCAAAAACAAACAAAAAACTCAACAAGACCAAAAAGCCAAGATAAACCAAAGGGACCATGGTGGGGGGAGGGGAAAAAGGGGAGCACAAAGACGGGGATGAGGGCAGAAAGTGCACGAGGAACTGAAGTGATGGTGCACGGGTGGAATGGTGGTGGGTACTCCCTGGGGAATACAAATGATGTCAAATATAATTAATAATAATTAAAAAAGAAAGTTTCAACATTCATTGTACAGCTTAATCAGAATTGAAAGCATTTTCATAGTACAAAACCTTATTACATAGTCAACATTAGCCAACTATTTAAATATTATCCATCATGAGCTAGGAATTATATAAAATTAAAAGATAAAACAAATGAGTAAGTTAAAAGAAAAAAAAAACAGCAAACATCCCCCCTCCTCAATGATTCTGACATAGGAGCTTAAAATGTACTTAAGTGGCACCTGCAATATTTGGCAATGCCTTAATGGGATTATATATTTCCAGGATGTTCAGGTAGGTTTTTGGTTTTTTTTTTTAACTGGATCTGGAAAGATCTAAAAAATGAAAGTGTAGGATCAAATAATTCTCAGAAATTATTTTAAAATGAATTTTCTGCAACTTAATTCAGGACATCTCAAATTTAACCTTTATCAGAATAACACACAGATGTGTGACCCACACCCCCATCTTTCTTATTCACTAAATCAGGGGTGAGATCTGAAAATACATATTTCTGAAACATTCCCCATGAGTCTCATAAAAATTCCATAGGTTTTTCCAAAAAAAGTGATGCTTGATATACCAGGGTAGCATTACCGTACTCCCTCTCATTTATGGGGTATCCTCAAAGTAGGGTATCCTCAAAGTACGGGGTACAAGGAATCTGTGTATTTGCATTACCTCTATGGAACTGAATAATGAAATGAAGTTGGAGAAGTGTCCATAAACACTACCAGGAAAAAATGTTATCCCATCTTATACAACATGGGCCTATCTATCTACTCTTCTGTTTTCTTTTTGCACTTTTCAAACTCATCCTATAAATCATAATGTTAAAAACAGAATATTGTGAAATTGGGGTGAAGATTCACTGGGGTCATTAGAATTTAATGAAGTCTAATCTTGAGCTTGCCTATCTCATAATGAACAAATAAAGTAGCTATCAGTACCATGCTGAAGATAGTGAAGAATGTATGTTGATTGTGTCCCAAGTACATCATTTCTTTAAAATAGCCTATAGACTAACTGATTTCAGAATCCTCATATTGCAAATAATTATAAGACAGTAACTAATGAAACATGGTACTTTTGCATTAAATTAACATTTAATTTAATTGTTCCAAATAATTTATTCTAATTCTGTGTTTTAAATGATATAGACCTCATTAAATACCAAATAACAGCAGATATGTTCACTCATATCACCGTTTTAGCACAAAGATCTCAAGATCCAAAAATATTGGAATAACAATTTATTCTACTTTGTTCAACTTTAATTGTTCCATTTTCAATTTTTGCCTTTATAATTGGAAAGAATAAACTTAATAGTTTTGCTGTGATATCAGTTTGCAATTTATGGATAAAGACTTGGCCCAACACTGCATACAGATCCCTTAAATATACAAAACTGGTTATTTTATAGATGACTATCTCAAAAGACAGATATCAAACCAATTCAACACTATTATTGGGCAGTCTTAACCATGAAATATTAATTTATTTTGTTTTCATTATTTTTCTTTTGCCAGAAATCTATGACATGATAAGAGAAACTGAAAGCTGTAATTAAAAAGTATACTGAAATTTTAATCCACAAAGTCTAGTAATGCTATATAAGCCTTCATTTTTCCATCTATACCTTTGATGTGAAGATGTATGGGGTAGAAGGATATGAGATAAAGGAATGGGAACAATACCTTGGTACTGTGAAAAGAAAAGCTCTATTTTTCTGTCCCTAACTGCCAGGGGAAAATTATAGTCCCATTCAGGTGTAACACTTTGGACTCATATTGTGATGATGAATTATGAGCTCCATACCTGAGATGAACATAAACTTACGTTTAGAAGTTGCTGAGAATGTCAATAATAGATACAGTGGAAAGAAAAAATAAGCCAGATGCTGAAATTCCATTCATATTGAAAATGAGTCACAGGTAATGCAGACATAAAGAATGCAGAGGAAAAGAAAATTGTGCCTAAACAATGACCTGGAACTGATTTTCACTTCAAAGATGTGTCATACTGATGCATTACTGCTATTGTTGCTTTTAAAATTGAGTTATAGGAATGTGTCATCAATACTGTCTTCTATGTATTTAGTGATTTCAAGTCTTATGTCCAAGTATTTAATCCATTTTGAATTAATTTTTGTGTATGGAGTTAAATAAGGTTCTAATTTCTTTTTATTTATTTTTTGAGATAACTGGTTTAAAACACTGTATATAATTTAGAGATATAGGATCATCTAATTCATATATATATGTTACTACAACACACCTACCACCAAGTCACTAAACTCTCCCTCCCCCTTCATTGGTAACTCTGGGACCTTCCCTCCCATTCGGTAAACGCAATTCTATAGTCAGATTTCAAGGGTTTGTTATTGGTTTGATTTTATCTGATCTGTTGTTGTTTTTTCCTCTATATTCCACATATAAATTACAAAATACTGTATTTATATTTCTCCTGACTTATATCACTTAGTATAAACACTTTTACTTCCATTCATGTTGTTGCAAATGGCAAGAGTTTATAATCCAGCAATTCCACTGCTAGGTATTCACCCAAAGAATGCAAAAACACAATTTCAAAGGGATATGCACACTCTTATGTTCATTGCAGTGTTATTTACAAAAGCCAAGTTATGGAAACAACCCAAGGACCCATGTACAGGTAAGTTCCTTAAAAAAACAAGTGACTAAAAAAAAACATGACATTTATCAATGTGATAACATAGCTGAGAGTGGTAAGAATCATTTATATGTGGAATGTAGAAAAAAAAAAAACAAATACACAGAATGAAACCAATAACAAACCCTAAATAGTGTGTGTACAATTAACACTGCTAGGTTGAGTGTGGGATGGTGGAGAGCATAGTGTGTAGGGATCCCAACGGACTATAATGAAGGACTATTGGCACCTTTTAGAGGTGTTGTTTTGTGATGACATAAATCTGAAGCAATGTGATCTTATATTTCTGATTCAGTTACAATGCTGTAATCAGTGTTCCGCAGTTAAAAAAAATCCATAGGAAATAGAAAGCATAAAAATTTAAAAAATACCTAAAAATTATTTTAAAAAACATAAGGGTTGTGATAAAATATTAAAGAAAGATTAAAGGATGTCTTATCCTGGAGATGAGTTTTAACATAGACATAAGAACTACTGATTCTTGATTCACAGATAATTTGTATATTTAAACTCTCAAAATTCTACTTTACAGTATTACAAACTTTATTTTGAAAAAGGTTATCCATTGGAAGGATTGATGCAACTTTTTGTTCCTTAAACAAGCTAGTATTAGAGAAAAGTATTATATTACCTGAAATTATTATGCCAATAATAAATTATTATTAATAAGAATAAATTATTAGTGCAGGGGTTAAAGTCTCACAATATCAAGTTGTTGCCAGCCACTGTACATGAGTGTGATCACAGGCAAGGGAATTAATCCACATGGCACAGCAGACGTCTCCAATCTTGTCTGCTGCTCCCCTCAACAGTGTACTTCAGTAGATCCACCGGTTCTATTCCCCACCCTGTCTCTGGTGAATTCTCTCAGCCCCGACACCTCTGGCCTGTATCCCAGTTCTTATATGTATAAATAAATAGAAATAAATCTTTAAAAAATAATTTATTTAAAAAATAATAATCTTTATCTTGTAAATTTAGAGTCTAAAAAACCACACTTTTACCTGCATTTGGACAGGACTTTATAGTTTTTCACCCAATATTTTCTCTTAAATTATCTATAAAAAGTACAGAGACAGGGGTTCCCTGTTGGCCTATAGGTAAAGGCTCAGTGCTACCATTGCCATGGCCCAGCCAGTCAGCCAGGACTGGATCCCAGGCCAGGGAGGTACCCACAAGGTGCAGCAGACCTTTCCTGTTTCATCTGCTGCAACCCTTAGAAGTGTATTTCAGTAGATCCACTTGTTCTGATCCCTACTCTGTCTCTGGTAAATCCTCTTAACTCCCCCATCTCTGGCCTACACCCCGGTTCTTCTAAGCAAAAAGAAAAAAAAAAAACAAAAACAAACAAAACTCAAAAAATGCAAAGGTAAAGACCGTATAAAGTATGTCTATCTACACACACATTTTAGAATTTTGAAAACAATAACAGTCTAATGTGCTTAAATTGGTAATGTTGGGGAAAAAAATACTGGATACAATATTGTTATAGATAAGAAAATTTAAAAAGACCATTTAAAAGTTTGAAAACATTCTTTAGAAGTTAAATTTTAAAAGTCAACAAAAAGAAATAAAAAAAATTGTGTAACTCATTTTAAAACTAGTTATCTTCAAATTGATGATACATAAGAAAGTTTAAAAGATATAAAAATGTTATATGTTATTTGAAATATTCATGATTTTGAAATTTATTTTTTTTATTTTCCAAATGTTAATATATATATATTATTTCTGGAATACACATATATGTTTTAAAAAATATTACTTGTTTCCTGCTTAACTCACTAAATAATATTTAACCTCTTTTCAGAAGACAGAATTATAAAAAGTAAAATAATTAAAAATGCAAATGGGGCCTCCCTGGTGGCGCAGTAGGTTAAGCAATGCACCATGAAGCAAACCACAGCCACTGCAAGCACGAGTTCGATCCCTGCTGCCGTCCAGGGAGGGGACCCACATGGCGCAGCAGACCTCTCCTGCCTGCCCACTGCTGCCCTCTGCCGTGTGTTTCAGTCAGTCTGCCTGTTCTGCCCCCCGCTTTCTCTGGTGAATCCTCTCACCTTCTGTGACTCTGGCCTGTACTCCAGCTCTTGTATGCATAAATAAATCTTTAAAAATAAAAAATAAAAATGCAAATGGATGACCAAGAAATTAAATTTGAAGCAATGATTAGGTAAAAAATAATTATAATTACTGCATCAGTATTCACAGAATGAGATTTATTGACTGCCTACTGTGTACAGTAGCCAATCGTTGAATTTGCGCAACATATATTAACCATTATATTCATTGTTTGTGTAAGACTGAGATAGTAATAGTACTATCTCACTGGACTCGTGCCAGACTTAAATGAATTAGTATTCATAAAAAGTACCTGGCAAAGTCTGTCCTTACTCCTCCTCTTCCTCCTCCTCCTGCTCCTCCTCCTCCCCTTCCCCCCTACCCCTTCCTCCCTTTTCTCCTTTTCCTCCTCTATAAACATTTCCCAATTGATGAAGTTGTGACTTATAGCTGTTAAAATAAATTTTATTATTTTAAACTATTTAACAAGAGACTTGATGAAATTACTAAAGCAGTAATACATATTTCAGTGATAATGAATATGAAGCTACTTGTGAGTGTTCTTAAAAATTATCTGAACGTTAAGTTTACTTTCATTTTGCTATGCTGTAACTAGGTGCTCTGTGGCCCCAGACTAATTGCTTAAATTCCCTAGGTCTGAATTTCTGTTTTCTAAAAAAAGATGGTTGTAAAAATTACATTAAAAACAGCAGCCAAGGGGCCTCCCTGGTGGCCCAGAGGGTTGATTGCTGCACTGTGACGCATCCGCCGCACAGCAGCGCGAGTTTGATTCCTGGTCCAGAAGGGGACCCACATGGCACAGCAGCCCTCTCCTGCCTTGCCCGCTGCTGCCCTCAGAGTGTATGTCAGTAGATCTGCCTGTTCTGCTCCCCACTCTTTCTCTGGTGAATCCTCTCACTTCTGCGACTCTGGCCTGTAGTCCAGATCTTGTATGCATAAATAAATAAATAAATATTTTTTTTTAAAGCAGCCAAGATTTTTTAACTCTTGTTGTGCATTAAGTAGTGTACAAATTGAATGAGTGCAATACTCTCTGAGCCACAATTTTGGTAATTGTGCTCTATCTGAAACCCTGTAATTGAAGCTCACAAGAGTTACCTCATGTCCACAGCAAATAGTGATGGGAATGGGATTTAAATTCTTATCTATCTGAATCTTATGCCTGAGCTCTTGCTTAGTGACAATTCAGTGTTCCTATAGTTGGACATTTTAGGTCAATTCCAGAGCTGACAGTTTATCAATATTTGTTAATTACTGATGGTACATGAACATGGTGGGGAAAAGGAATTCAACTTCTCCCCAACCACTGACAATCAAAATCTTACTGTTTTTATTGTGGTAGATGCATCATTAATGAAAACTCCCTGATTAATATTTAATTTCCCTGATACTGTATTCAGTATTTTGAAAAATCATAGTCCAAATACATATATCGGGTCTTCCTGGTGGCGCAGTGGGTTAAGCAAAGCACTATGAAGCAAACCACAGCCACTGCAGCACGAGTTTGATCCCTGCTGCTGGCCAGGGAGGGGACCCACATGGCTCAGCAGACCTCTCCTGCTGTGCCCGCTGCTCCCCTCAGCAGTGTACTTTTGTTGATCTGCCTGTTCTGCTCCCTGCTCTCTGTGGTGAATCCTCTCACCACCACCCCCACACTTCTGGCCTGTACCCCAGTGCTTGTATGCATAAATAAATAAATCTTTAAAAAAAACCCAAATACATATATCTTGGCACACAGTGAATGCTCCTTTAATATTTAATTAATTAATTTACAAAGTGTATTACCTGCTTATTCAATTACCCATCATAACATTAATACTGAGAATGCAATACAAATATTTATCATCTTGTAGATAAGAATTATGTATTCAGAAAGGTTAACTCTACCGAGCAAGGTCATTTCAAAGTGGGAAATCAAATGTGCTCTCTAGAGTAATCCAAAAAACCAATTTTTCTACACTCTGTGTGGCAAATAAAGTTTCCCATTTCAAGTTCAATCACTTCAGCATAAGTTTCTTCTTTTTTTCAGAGAAGGTTGAAAGTTACTTCAGTTGCTTTAGATTAGAAGTTGTGTACAGTTTCTAAAAGTCCACTAAGTCATTTTAGAATATTATACGTACAAAATTTACTTTTCATCTTCATGTTTCTAAGTGATATTCCTTATATTATTAGTATGAGTATTAAGCAGCCCATGGCATTTTTAACCTTATGATGATATATCATAATTTGCCATCTATTGACAAAGTGAAGGTAAAAGGAGAATATGTTAATAGACTTTCAAACTAGGTGAGGCATTACCTTCCCTTAAAACTCAGATTACTGTTCATTACAGTCACAAAATAGCACAATTTCTCTCAAAGAAGATGGTTTCGACCAGTTAAATTAATTCAATACAATCATTAACTCTCCTAATTCCTCAAAGAAACATGAGAAATATTAAAGACATTAAGACTCAGAAAAGACTCAAGAAAGAGGGAGAAGGTTGAAAATTTTAAGAAAATCAGATGTTTACTTGAGATTATATGACTCAGAGAATGATGTACCAGGAAAATGTAGAATGATTAAGGGTTGAAAGATGTCTAAGTCTCCCAAGAGTTCTATATAAACTACTACATAACATTTAGAGACCTAAAATTCATAAAAAGAAATATCAAATTTGTTAAACAAGTCAGAGAATGTTTCAGTTACTTGTGATTATACACTTCTTGTTTGAGGTTGTCTGTAATATCATTAATAAGAGAGATTATAATGTTACTATTTTAAAAATAGGATATTCATTAGCTTTATACTGAGAACTTTGAAAATTAAAACAAAAAGGCATAGGTCACCTATGGACCTATGGTGGACTCCTGGCTTCCTTAATTCCAAAATGTTAATCGCTAGGCAGTAGGGAATCACATTATATAAAATAAGAATTCTCTGTCACTGTCTCTCTCTGTCTCTGTCTCTTGGTCTCTGTCTCTCTCTCAGAGATATCCAGTCCTATTCACCTTGCTTAAGTCATATTTTGCTTCCAGGATCAGAGATTTCACTTATATTATTGGGAGAGGAATTTGATAAGTAGAAATTCTTATTTAAAAAATGAATTCTTCATAACTTTCCAAATTATACTTCATAAAGACTTATTTTCTTTAATCTAGTTGCTGAATATACTCAGCCCTTGCCATGAGTGCTTTATGAGTTTCTGCATACAGATAACCACATTTTTCTATTCTGATAAAGTTAAACTAGTATGAGGTCATGCCTTCAAAATCTAAGAAAAGTCATATACTGGCAAGTGCTTCCATTTCATTCTTTTTATAGTGGGAAACACAGAATCTAACATGTAGAATATTTCCAATTATTTATTTTAAATTAATAAATGTATGGATTTGTTTATTGTACTATCATGGGCATTATGTGTAATTCTGTATCCATATAATTCCTTTGAAATATATTATTGAAATATATTACATTTTATCAAAATTTAAAATCTGTGTAAAACTTTTTCTGAAATTATCAAAAATGTA
This sequence comes from Galemys pyrenaicus, assembly GCA_019455555.1. Classification (NCBI taxonomy): domain Eukaryota; kingdom Metazoa; phylum Chordata; class Mammalia; order Eulipotyphla; family Talpidae; genus Galemys; species Galemys pyrenaicus. Next base: position 5,671,306 of record JAGFMF010011725.1, read on the forward strand.
GCTGCCAGTTTTTAATTGATTTTATACAACCAACCAATACAACTTGGCAAATGAAAGTACCACCGACTTCCAAGTAATTTGTGGGTTTTTTGCTATTGCACTAGTTTTGTGAGGATTCACTATTATTAAATTTATATGAACACAACTTTCATATAATTAACACTGGAAGCTAGTTTCTTTAGAATGCATTTTTAAGAAATCCTAGATTAAACAGTGAAAAAAAAAAAGAAATCCTAGAGTTTAACATTAAATGTAACAAAAATTAATGGCTGTTTATATATATTTATTTCCTTTGAACGAAAATGGAAACTATTCTCATGTAATAAGGGATGAATATGAACTTGGGAATTTAAAATAATCAAGTTTGAACAAATAACTATGCAAATATAGTGTTTGATTTTTTTTGGTGTGTTAATATTTTTCCTTTTTCTCAATGTATTACAACGAAGCATATTAATTACCAGTTTTGTTTGCATCTTAATTTTTTCAAATTTTATGAAGTTGACATGAATTCAATATGCTTTATCTAACATTTATATTTCTCCAGTTTCTCTAAAGGATAAAAAAATCCATCAAAAGACGTGAAGTTGGGCCTCTCTGGTGGCGCAGCGGGGTTGAGCGCTTCATTATAAAGCATCCATAGCAAATCAGCCTCGTGAGTTCGATCCCCAGCCAGGGAGGGGCCGTCCCCCACATGACACAGTAGACCTCTTCTGCCTCGCCCGCTGCTCTCCTCAGCAGTGTATTTTGGTCGATCTGCCTCTGTCTACTGTCAATCTACTACTCTGTCTCTGGTGAATCTTCTCACCTCCCGCGACTCAGGCCTTTACCCTAGTTCTTGTGTGCATAAATAAATAAATCTTAATAAAAAATGGCATGACGTTAATATTTTTTCTAATGATTAAATGGTTCTCATTAGGTTTGTCAAGCCTTACAAGTCTAAATGAAATCTGATAAAAAGAAGATACATGACATTTGAGAAGTTATATAACAAAGAGACTTATGGAGAAATTTTCAAAGGTATAAACAGTTCTGTTTTTAGAGTTCTTGAGAAAAAGGAACAAGAACAAATCACTTTTGCCCTATTTTGTTTTAATTATTTTGCTCAGTACTTATGGATAGCACTTATTTCCAGATAATATAATAAGATATATTAGTAATAGCACCAATATTTATATCATAATACAACTTTATAATTTATAATTGATAATTTCTGATAACAGAAACTATAATGGGTAATAGTTATTGATCAGATAAATAATAGTTATATTATTGTCATTGCTATTTTAGCTATAAAGATCTGTAAGAGAGCTTCAATTTAGTATACAAAACAATCTAGTTATTAAATATAACTTATTTCTTAAAGTCTATATTATTTCATTTTGATTTATACTAAGGTCTATGGTGTTCTTCAATGTGCTACAAGTTAGTTCTCATTAATAAAGGTCTAGATACTGACTAGTAAAGGATCAGGACCCTGGCCAATTTGAAATTTGCAAGTTATGTATAACCATTGTGAGGAAATTTTTTAGAATAGATATTCATGTGTGTTATAAAGTAAAAATAACTCAGAAGCACTTAAAAATACATCGATAGCAATATTAACAGTTTAGCTCTGAAACTTTCCAAATCTTGTTCATTTCACTATACAATTCCTCTTACAAATGGGCAGAGGAGCCTCCCTGGTTGCACAAAGAGTTTAGCACTGCACCATGAAGCATCTGCAGCCCCTGTAGCATAAGTTCAATCCACAAAGCACAGCAGATCTCTCCTGCCTCTGCCTTGCTCCCTTCAACACTGTGTTTCAGTCTGCCTGCTCTGTTTCCCACTCTGTCTCTGGTGAATCCTCTCACCCCCTACACCCTTGGCATGTACCCCAGCTCTTGTATGCATAGATAAATAAATCTGAAAAAAGGACAAATGGGCAGAAATGCTGTGGGATATAGTTAAACCTGACCCAATAAATAAGGACCTCATTCAGTTTTACATTATTGCAAACCTAATCTCTGAAAGGGAAATTGCTAAGACTCTGTAACTGACTACACTGACTGTTCACTTTTCTGACTCTCTACCTCATTCAATAATCAAATTTAACCAAACAAAGTCAAATTGAAACCATTTTCTTCATAGCCAAGATAAGGCACAGAAAATTCTTGGAAGGCTAATATATTTATTTATTGAGCTTTTACTATGTGTCAAGTTGACACAAAGTGTTATAAGGCAGGTATTATCATCTCAATTTGAGAACGAGATCACTAATTTAAGTTTCTTATCCAAAATTCCTCCCCTAGCATAAATAGTAAATTAGGAGCTTCACTCAACATTACCTGTGTTAATGCTTCTCCTTATCTAGAATGACCCCAAAGAGTCAGGAACCTTATTTTCCTGAGATGTCTGTGCAATGGACTTTGTGAATTTAAGGCTACAGCTCTATTATTCCTTTCCTACTTCATGAAAATACTTTTAATTTTAAAAGTATTCTCTCAAATCATAGCTCATTTTATTTCACTAATGTTAAAACCTCAAATTTTGACTTGATTCAAAGCTGATGACATTGCATTTATAGTCATTGGCAACGGAGGAAATGGTTGCTTTAGCAGCTCAACTGTATGTTTTATTTCTCAGCACATCACATGTGGTACAGTGTGACTTGCTTATTTAACCAAGAAATATCTTTCCATTTCTATCTTTTATTTCTTCTAGCAATGTCTTTTAGTTTCCATTATAGAGATGTTGGCCTCCTTTATTCAGTTTATTCCTAGTGTTTAATTTCTTCTTCTTTTTTTTTCATTTGTTCTGGGATTGCTTTCTTGAATTTTTCCTGATATATTTCACTTTTGTGTGTGTGGGAGCAGAACTGGATTTTTATATTGATTTTACAGTGTGCCACTTTGTTGTACTGATTTCTTGTTTCCTCCCAAAAAAGGATGGAGGTTTTACACTCCCAGGTCAATAGATTTTTTTTCAGGGGATTCATTAGCGTTTTCAGTGTTTATCAGAATATCATCTACAAATAATAGCAGCAGCACTTCTACTTTCCAAATTTTGATTCTTTTTTAAAAAGATTTATTTATTTATGCGTACAAGAGCTGGGCTATGGGCCAGAGTCACGGAAGGTGAGAGGATTCATCAGAGACAGAGTGGGGAGCAGAACAGGCAGATTGACTGAAACACACTGCTGAGAGGCAGGAGAGGTCTGCTGTGCCATGTGGGTCCTCTCCCTGGCCACGGATGAACTCAAGCTGCTGTGCTATGGAGGCTTCACAGTGAGGTACTCAACCTGCTGTGCCACCAGGGAAGCCCAATTTTGATTCTTTTATATCTTTCTCTTCCTTATATGCTTTAGTTAGGGCTTCCAATGGTATGTATTTTATGCCAGGTCTTTATCCAAGTATTTACCATTTTGAGTTGATTTTTTGTATGATGGATGACAGTTGGTTTAGTTACATGTGTATAGTGGGTAACAGTTGTTTTAGTTAATTTAGTTAGCAGTCCAAATTTTCCAGCATCATTTGCTGAAAAGATTTTCCTTGTTTCAAAGAATATTATTTGCTCTTTGTCCATATATGTTTAATTTCATTTCTGGACTTTCAATTCTATGCTATTGGTCTTTGTGTCTGTTTTTGTTCCAGTACCATGCTGTCTTTATTACTGTGGCATTGTAGTATAATTTGAAATCTGGAAAGATAATACCTCCATATTTTCCTTTTTTTAACAAGGGAGCGCTGGCTATTTGGGATTTTTCTTTGTAATTCCTTACGAATTTCAGCAATACCTGTTCCATTTCTTTGAAAACTGCTAATTTTTTTAATTAAATTGAATCTGTAAATTGATTTGGATAGGATGGCCATTTTGATAATGTTAATCCATCTGATCCATGAGCAGGGAGTGTCTTTCCACTTCTTTGTGTATTCATTCTTTTAACATTTTGTAATTTCCCTTATATAGATCCTTCATTTACTTTGTAGGTTTATTCCCAGGCATTTATTTGTTTATATATGCACTTGTGTATGGGATAGTTTTCATAATATCTTCATCTTCTAGCCAGTAATTTGCATATAGGAAGGCAACACATTTCTGTATCGATTTTGTACCTTGTCACTTTACTGAACAGTTTTAATGTTTTTCCATGGAATTTTCAGGTTCCCTCTCTCTCTCTTGCTCTCTCTCTCTCTCTCTCTCTCTCTATATATATATATATATACACACACATACATATATAGATATATCACCATATCATCCGCAAATAATGGTATTTTTGCTTTCTCATTTGGATTCCTTTTATGTATTTCCCTTGTCTAATTGCTCAAGCTAGGACTTCCAATACTATGTTGAATAGTAGTGTTGAGAGTGAACAGCCATGTCTTGTACCAGGTCTAAGTGGAAAAGCTTTCAATTTTTCACCATTGAGAATGTTAGCTGTGGGCTTGCCATATATACCTTTTTATTATATTAAGTTATAACCCTTTTATCCATGTTTATAAAGGGCTTTCATTATAAATGAATGCTGAACTTTATCAAATGCTGTCTCAACCCTATTAACATTATCATATGTTTTTATTTTTCTTTCTATTTGTTGACATAGTGAATTACGTTGATTGGTTTTCAGATGTTGAATCATCCTTGTGTCCTTGGCATAACCAGTTAATCATGGGGCATACTCTTTTTAATTCATTGTTGGATTTGGTTTGCTAAAATTTTTTGAGGATTTCAGTATCTCTGTTCATTTGGGTGATTATCTTTCTTTTTTGTGTGGTTTGTTTGGTTGGTTTTGGTATTAATATGATACTGACATCATAAAATGTAGAAGTATTTCTTCTCTCTCAAATTTTTGAGAGAGTATGAGCAAGTTAGATATTAGTTCACCTTTGAAGGTTTGGTAGAACTTGTTTATAAAACCACCTGGGCTTTGGTTTTTTGGAAGAGAAATTGTTGTTTCAATTTAGGGTTAACTGGTTGATTAGGTTTTCTACTTTTTTTAATTAATTTTGTTTTAATTTTTATTTTTTAACCTATTGGGGTTTTTTTTGTTGTTGTTGTTCTTTCTCTAGTTTCTTGAGATGAGAAATTAAGTAGTTCTTTTGGGTTCTTTCTTAATTCTTAAAGTGGACCTGTACTGCTATATATTTCCCTCTTAATTTTACTTTTGCTGTATCCCATACATTTTTGGAATGTTGTTTGCTCATTCGTTTTAAGCTATCTTTTTCTTTGTTTTTCTTACTAACCCAGTAGTCATTCAATAGTGTGTTCAGCCTCCATGTACTGGAGGTTTCACTTGCTTTTTTTTGATAGTTGATTTCTAGTTTGGAAATTTTATAGTCAGAGAAGATAGTTGGTATGATTTCAGTCTTCATGTGCTTGTTGATCATTTTTCTTGTCACCCAGTATGTGGCAAATCCTATAGATTAGTAAATGTGCATTTGAGGAAAATGTGTATTCAGCTTTTGTGGGGTGCAGTACTCGATATATGTCTCTTAAACCCATGTGGTATACCTCATTGTTTAAGATAATTGTGCTTTTATTTTATTGTCTGTCTTGCTTGTTAGTTTATTGGTGAGAGTGGTGTGTTAACATATCCTACCATACATGCAATTTCTCCAATGTTTGTCTTCAGATACAATAGTAATAATCTAATGCATTTTGGCATTCCTTACTTTGGTAAGTGTATACTGATGAGTGTTATATCTGTAAGGTATATAGTTTCTTTAATAATTATATAGCGTACATCTTTGTTTCTTGTTACCTTTTTGAACTGGAAGACTATTTTATTTTGTATAATTATGGCTTGTCCTCCTTTTGGGTGCCATTTGCTTACAGAATTGTTTTCCTACTTTTTCCTTTTAATCTATATTTATCTTTATAACTTAGGGGCATTTCCTTAAGGCATTAGAAGGTTGTCTTTAAATCCATTGAAATTTAGAATAATTATTGACATGTTAAAATCTGCTACCATCATTTTCTTTATAGTTTTGTGGTTCTATTTAATTCCTTGTTAAGTTCTTTGTGTTCATTTCTTTGGTTTAAATCAGAGAGTTCCTGTTAATATTGTTTGGAGAGAGTGTTTAGTGGTTGCAAATTCCTTGAGATTTTTGTCTGAGTATCTCTTTATCTCTCAGACAGGAAAGAGTGCCTTCAGGGTAATATTCTTGATTGGATTTTTTTTTACCTTGGAGTATATTGAATTATCTCTCCATTCTCATCTTACCAGTATTGTTTCTTCAGAGAAGTCCAATGTTAGCTTATTGGTGCTTTTCATAGATTATCTATCTATTCCCCTTATCAGCTTCATTATTTTTCTTTGTCTTGGACTCTAACAAGCTTTACTACTATGTGTCTTGCTATAGCTTGCCTTTTATTTGGGTAGTTTGGTGTTCTTTTAGCTTTCTGTATTTACATGGCCATTTCTTCCCTACAAGTTTGGGAGTTTTTCTTCAATTATTTCCTTAAGTAATTTTTCAGTCCCCCCCCTCCCCACTCTTCTTCTGGTATTTCTTTGATTCTTATATTTCCTTTTCTCATGATATCAGATAATTCTCAAAGTATTTCTTCATTATTTTTCCTTTTTTTCACTCTTTTCTCCTCTACTTTGATTCATTTTATATGTGATGTTGAGATTACTGATTTGTTCTTCCATTTGGTCTATTCTATTTCCTTGACTTTCTCCAGATTTTTTTTATCTCCTCCAATGATAATTTTAAATCATGCAATTCCATTATTGTTTAATGTTTCAATATCAATTTTCTGTTCAGTGTTTCTCATAACAAAAGGACAATTCTCTTCTGAAATTTTTTTGTATGTCCCTAATCTGTTTTTTTAATTTTCCGTTTATTGTTATAATTCTTTAATTTTCTTTATGCCAATTCTTAATTATTTATCTGAGAGAATAAAAAGGTCTTCCATTTCTGTGCTATTGGTACTGGAGATTGGTTCTTTCTGTGGTATGCAATAAACCATTAATATTTTTCTTTCTTCCCATTATTTGCTTTCAGGTTTGCTCTGCTGTACTTTGGGCTTCTCTTGGAAAGAGGTTTTTTTCTCACACTTCTGGGTGTTTACCATGTTGTAGGTACAGTAACCAGGACTTTCCCTGGAACAGATACAGATGGGCTGCTTGGTGTCAGGGCCAATTGCATTGTCTGGGCAGTGGGCTGGACCTCAGTAACCTCTCCCTGTGCAGATCCAGGCAGGCAAGTCAATATTTATTTTTAATATACTATATGGGTATATTTTTAAAAAATTCTCCCAGGCTTGTTTTGATGTGTGATAAAAACTGGACTTGGGATGCTCCTCCAACCTATTGCTTTAGTGTTCCTGCCATTGTCCCATACTGAAATTTACATCATTTATTAACTATCTTTATATCATTGATGATATAGCATATCATTATATATCAATATATTATATGATTATATCATTTGATATAATGAAATGTATATCATTATATATCAATATATTAAATGATATATCATTTATTAATTAAATAATAGATTAATTATTTTCATTTCATTCAAAGTCTATTATTTCTCTCCATGTGTGCCTCAAAATTCTTGATTATTTTTAATAACAAGACTTAAAACCCTCTCATCTAGAATATATAAACCAAATAATACCATCACAGAAGAATAAGCTGGACGATTGGTATAATCTCAAGTGAAAAAATAATCTGCAAAATTAAAAAGAAAAGTGGACTAAGTTGTTTTTAAGCTTTTTTTTCACATTGGTTTTTAGATATAATTTAAAAAGAACTTTAAATAATGACCAACTATGCATGTATGGCTATGGGAAATTAAAATAAAAACTTAAAAAATAATACCTACTTTTACAACTATGCAATATGCTCTAATATTTATATTTTACTCTATCCTGCTTTATTCTACTCAATCACAACTGCTGCTTCCAATCCACTATATTACTTTAACAATAACTCATAAAACATTTTTTGAAAAAAAATTTGTAAATCACTGCTCTTTTTTTGAATGCCTTTATATGTGCATGAAAATTCTTGCATAAAATTCACCCTTGAAGTATGATATCTTGTTTCAAAGTCTCCTGAAGTGTATATACCTGACTATTACACCACCCTTGGAAGAAAGTTTCTTCAATCCAACATTTGGTTAAATTGACAAGTCTTTCTGATGTATTTACAAATGTGGCAAAATGAGATTTCATAATGCCTAGACCTGATGAATCCCTAAATCTTTCATTACACAAGCCTCTATCATATGAAAATATGTCCTCCTGCTCTAAAAAATATGTACCAAAGTGCTTCTTCCCATCATAGAGCCATCTGAAATACGGAGTGAAGAGTTTGCAATGGAGTGTGAATAGAAACAGCCTAGTACAGTCTGTACTTATCAGAAACACAAAAAAGGTTTACCGGGAGGTCACTTTGTTCCACACACCTCCTCCTTTATTTATTTATTTTTTACAGCATTACTTCTATGGGGAAAAGGAAAGGTGCTACAGTCAAAACATGATAAGAAGACACATGGAAAACAGAATTTCTCAGTATGGAAACAATGTTTTCTTGTTTCCTAGAAGGGAAAATGAATTAATACATGTGTATTAATATTTTCCTTGAAGTCAGAACCACCCTAATATAAAATTTGGACTTACTTTTTAAAAAATTGTTCTTTGTTCAAAATCCTGGTTTGCTATAAACAAGCTACATATAGTATTATGGGAGAAACGGCTTCCTTTCCCGTGCCTGTTCTTTTGCCTTTGAAATAGTAACTTTCAAATTAATGAGATTATGATAGTGTATATGACCATGTTTTAACTTACAGAAGTGAAATTCTCAATTAAATGACACTTGATTATCAATAACAGGCATAACATTAATAGACAAAAAGCCCATGTCCCTCCTTCCCTCAATAAGATTTAAGTTCAACTTCCACAGTTCTTCCAAGTGTGTATCCACTTCACGTTTTGCACAGGGAACTGATTTATTACTTCCTAAAAAAGACAATTCCTACATTGAGCATTTCTATGAATGAGCAAAATATTCTTTTTGAACCACAATCTGCTACACTGGTAACTCACTATCATTTTAATGCTCCTAGCCATATGAAGTGAGTCTAGCTCCTTTCCACCTGAATTTTCCAAATAGGACCTCATCATGTCTTTTCTTTACTCTGTTAGATTTATTGTAACTTTCCTTTGAAAGACCATAATTTATTGCATTATTTTAAATGAGATGTCCAAAATTTAATACAGTATGCAGAAGCAAGAGAAAAACTGATCACAGAAGCGTTTACTCTTTGAAGAGTTCTCTACAGATATCATTCCTTGCCCCTTTAGCTAAAATGACTTTCTCAGAGTCACATAGTAAAAACTTCTAGTTGTGACGTCAGTGATCTTTTGTTTTCGGCACAGTTAATCCTTTTAGTTTAATTTTTCAAACTTCAGAGTATTATTAATCTTTATTTTTTCACATATATATCCTCTAATTAATTAGATAATGAGTTTAATGTTCTTTGCCAGACTCACTGAACAGTCTAAGAAATATGAAAATGTCTACTAACTAAGGAGGGGATAAGGAAAATGTGGAATGTAAGAGAGAAACAAAGTTCAACCAGAGTGAGCAGGAGGAGGAGGGGTAGGAGGAGATGAGGGACGGGAGATCCACTTTCTAGAGCGTTGTAGCTCTCTATCCTTGTTTCTCTAGGTTGCTACTTCATGAGTGCTGGGGAGTTTGCAGCACTTTGTTTCACATTGGAACATAAATAGCTCATGTCATTCTCTAGCTTTCTTCAATCAAAAACAACATCTGTTGCTCATTACTAAACTTTATAACCTTGAAGCTGAAAAAGTCTTAATGACAGAGGAACTGGGTGACCAGTTCTTTAGTAAATAGTACATATAAATGTTCTATCTATCCAAACTCTAAATCCCAGACAGCAATATAATCTCTGTGAGAGCTATTTGAATAAGGTAGGCCAAATAAACCCATTCATCTGTGCAACACCCATCAGTAAAATGATTTAACAGGCATACTATCTCAGATAAGACCTTCATTTTGAAGGAAGCATATAATTAGTTGCAATTTCAATGTCCATATGTTCATGTCACAGCAGGTATTTATTCATGTGTGTTGAGGGAGAAAGGCAAGGACATCCTCTGAAACAAAGTTCATTCTACCTTAGTCATCCTTAGTATTTGGGGTGGGGGCAGCTCTGATATTTTAAGCAATGAATGGACAGCAATAGTACCTGAGAAAGTAGAAACAATGTGGATCTTATTATCTCAGTAAGAATCAAGTGAACCACAGTCTAAACCATAACTTTACTAAGCAAAAGAAATAAAAAGAAGAAAGAAGAAAAGAAAGACCAGTTATGACCACCCCTTCACTGGTCAAGGTATGTAAATAGGTCCTAGCTTTTCTCTTGGGGGAAGCAATGGTACCTCCCTTAGAGGCTCTCTTTTATGTGTCTATGAATTACTAAGAAGTCTTTTTAGAAAAGAAGACAAGAGATAGCACCCTTCTGACCATACTCCCAAGATAACCTATATTCCTGTCACTAATAATGTTTCTGACAATGACATATGAACATAAAATCTCTGAACCTGAGGATTTCTAAGTATTGTTGCTAGCAGTAACCAATATAATTGTCCCATCAATCCATAGAAAAATTTCTGAAGTTCTAATGGTTTTAGGTTATTTTTGAAGTAATGGAAATTTTTCTGCTGTTTGCAAAACCTTTCATATGAACCAGAGAAAGAAGTATTTTATTTCACTTACAGATCAAGGACAGAGGTGCTATGTTATTTATTTACCCACACAAGAACTGGGGTACAGTCCAGAGGAGTAGGGTTGAGAGGATTCACCAGAGACAAAATGGGAAACAGAATAAGCAGATTGAAATACACTACTGAGGGAACAGTAGGCAAAGTTTGCTACACCATGTGGGTCACCTCCCTGACCGGGGATCAAACTCGTACCGCAGTGACTACAGACAGCTTCACAGTGCTGTGCCTTAACTCCTTGCACCACCAGGGAGACTCCTTATCAAGCTAATTTTTACATGAATTAATTAATTTCTGGTCTCCGCAACTATTTCAGACAGGCACTAAAGCATTCATCAGCTTGTCATCATTGAGAAAGAAAAAAAAAGGCCTTGGAGATGTAATACAATGCCCAAACAAACAAACAAAGACAGGTAATTATCCCAATAATGATGTGTAAAAAAAAGTCTAGAATCTTTACTATCAAAATCCATCTCTATAATGAATTATGTTAAAGTAAGGTGAAAATTATTTGTCTTTCCCATCTCTGTTTCCTAACAGTAAGATAGATTTGTTAGATAAAATGCTAACCTAATACCTCTCCAGTGTTAATTCTACATAAAACTTAGTTATGTATATGAATTATTATGATGACCATCCCAAATTCACCATAATTCTTAACATTATTCAAAGTGAAATTTATTTTTAAATCAGAAAAATAAAGAAAAATAGCGTATGATTTCACTCATAAGTAGAATTCAAAAAAACAAACAAAGGAACAGACAAAACTAAACCAAATGAACCCTTGAAACCTGATTATAAAAGTGAGGCTACCCAGGGCCTCCCTGGTGGTGCAGCAGGTTGAGCGCTGCACTGTGAAGCATCCATTGTACAATAGCATGAGTTCAATCCCCAGCCAGGGAGGGAACCCACATGGCACCTCAGACCTCTCATGCCTAGCTCGCTGCTTCCCTCAGCAGTATTCAGTTGATCTGCCTGTTCTGCTCCCTACTCTGTCACTGGTGAATCCCCTCACCCCCCATGACTCTGGCCTATAGCCCAGCCCTTGTATGCATAAATAAATAAATCTTAAAAACAAACAAACAAACAAAAAAACTGAGGATACCCAAAGACAAGGGCTGAACACAGGGAAAAGGAGACCCAATAGACTTGTAGAGGAGTGGTAAACTACATCTTAAGAATTGTGAACTTATATATATATATTTTTAATGATTTATTTATTTATTTATTTATGCATACAAGAACTGGGTTACAGGCTAGAGGTGTGAGGGGTGAGAGGAGTCACCAGAGACAGAATGGGGAGCAGAATAGGCAGATTGACTGAAACACACTGCTGAGGGGAGCAGCGGGCGGGTGAGGTAGGAGAGGTCTGCTGCGCCATGTGGGTGTCTTCCCTGGCCAGGGATCAAACTCCCACTGCTGTGCCACTAATGCTTCATGGTGTAGTGCTCAACCCGCTCTGCCACCAGGGAGGCCAATTGTGAACTTATATTCACAAATGACATACAGTTTTGTAAACCAAGCTGTGTCAATTAAAAAAAATATATATAATTAAAAATATTTTAATCTTGATAGGACAGAAAAGATCTGTCTTCAAGGAAAAAAAGAAAATGAAAAATCAAACCTCAACATGCACACACACACACACTCAGTAGGGCCCAGAGAGACATTTCCTACCTTTCCAAATTAAATTCTTCTCTTGATACAATCACAATTTATTTAGAAAAAAGTGTGATGTGAACTGTGTGTGCCTATTATATGTAAGTTAAAGTAAGTTCATGGACTATGCATCACGTTGAAGGTATTTCAGGCAAAGTTTGATTATTATAATATTTTAAATAATGGAAAACCATATAACCTGAAACTGGAAAAACAGAACAGTATGTATGATAATCTGCAGATAATGTTTTCATGATGTATGTGACCAGTACAACTTATCAATAATTTTTTTTAGCCTAAAACAAATCAGTACTCTGACATCATTAGACGGAATTAACAAATTTAAGAATGAGTGAAAACCAGAAAGGGGTAAAGTGTGAATATTATTTTACAATTAATCAAGGGAAACATTTTTAACACCTGATTGCTATTAAAAAATTACAAGTGCCGCTTATTTATCCACATGTCAAATATTAATAAATATTGAGGTAGATAATATTCTAACACAAAATTATCCAAATAGTCTTTGAGCACCTATTATGTGGTAGATACTCTACAGACCTTGGGGATGTACAGTGGAGTTTCAATAATCAGAAATTATTGTATGGTGTGATGCTGTAAGTTATCCATAAAGTAAAACATGTATGGTTTTGTGTGTAAAATAAAATCTGTAATTACTTTTCCCAATAAAATTGAGATAAATAAAGAAGCTTAGTAATAATGAAATATATGCTATAGGAATGGATGAAGCATTTAAATATACATAGCATTTATTGTTTTATTTCTCATTTAAATCTCAAAGATATTAATACATGTTAAGATATTAATACATGTTTATTTTGTTTTAATTTTAAGGATTAAATTTTGTATCCCATGGAATGAAAGTCAATGTAATCAATATACTGACTCCATCTTGAAAACACTTCTTATTTTTTGGTACATATATGGCTAGTTATATAGGCTATGGTTTCAGCTGGGCTCTTATGTAATTGCAATTAACTGTGAGGCCAGAAGACTACTGTGTTGATATTGATTGGCTGTTCTTACATAGTTGAGGTCAATTGTTCTAACACAGCTTATCAAGAATGCTTGGGTGCCCTCATCCTTCCCATGGTGAAGCAGACCAACTTGAAACAGACTTCATTTCTACCAACTTGTACATGAGAGTGGAAGGAAATCATCAAGTTACAAGGGTGTCATTAGTGAAAGTCAACAAACAGCTGATCTGTCAAACCACTGAACAAGCAAGTAACACTTAGCCTGAGCCATAATAGACATACAAGTTTTCCAAAAATTCTGAGGTAAAGGTACCCTTAAATTTGCCTAGAACAAAGTGGCAACTGGACTGACTCCCTTAAAAGTAATAAAAGATTTTCTTGGCTCATTGCATGTTTCCTTCCTCTACCCAGATGAAACACTATTGTAGCTTTATTGCAAAAATTATTTCACTTTTAATTTTTTTTCGGTACTATGTCTGTGTAATACAGGTCACTGTAAATAGTCTTGTCACCTGTAAAACCACAGATCAAGGAAATAGCAAGTGTCCAGGATTAACACTGAAAACAAAACCCAAGTTACCTCAAGCTCTCCTCTAGAATTCTGTGATAACCTACAGACCTTCTTGAAGGAACATTTTGTGAGAGCTTCTAAGAGGAATGGATGACACAGTAATGCCAGTTTTATTTCCTCAGTACCTATAGAACACCTCATGTATTTTAATCACTATGTGATTATGCATTGTATGGATGGGTTATAACTTGTTATTACATCCCTAGTGGTACACATTTAGCTTTAAAAAGAGTCTAGACTAGTTAGAGTTATTGGTCACCACTCATTCCTCTTCAAGCACAGTTTCAGGTCAGTAGCTCCCACTCTTCAGAAGCTAGAAGTTCCTAATGAAATAAATGATTTATCTGAAGATAAAACATACCTTTATCTTTAGCTATTTTCAAACACATTTTTTACTTCTTATCTTCTAATAGTGTCTCATGACCGTCCCTGTAAACCTATTCCTTTTTAAGTATCAGCAATTGTTAGTATTTTACTGATAAAATTCAATCATCAAATTTCCATGTCCTTTTCTAAGATTTCCACCGTGGTTCCCATCACCACAGAACAGAATATTATTTGTTTTTTTTCTCCTCAATTTACTTTAGAGACATATTTGTAACTTGGTGTCATCTTGAATTTTGAAGTATGCAAGTTTCAGTGTATCTCTCATCTCCTTTGTCAAATGTTATGGCCATGTAGGGTCATGATACATAAAACACAGGTGTACCCCTTGCAAAAACAACAGAGGGTCTTTCAGATATGTGTGTTTAATAAACATGAACTGCATAATATATCTTCAAGGTCAATTATATTGGATTCATTTATATTATAGTAGGATACTGAACTAGAAGTCAGTAGCTATAAGTCCTACTCTTGATTCTGAAAAAATAGGAATAAAATATCTGGATTGTCTATATCACTGACTTTTGAGAATCAAATTAAATCATTGGGTTTTTAAGAAAAATCTCTGGTCTCTTAGTGCAATCACCTATGCATTGCTCAAAAACTCTACATATCAACATCTCAGGACATAAACTATTAAAATTAAATATGAAAACCTCAAAGGCACAGAAGATTCATTATAATGTAGTCTACACTATGTTCATGAAGTTCTGAATAGTATTAAGAGTGGAATTCATATTATACCATTTGACAATGAACTTTGCTCTGTCTGATTGGTGATTGGTCCCCACCCTCTGGTTACTCACTTTGGTTATTTCATTAATTTCCCAATATTTCAACCCCACATAATTGGATTATTTTCACCACAATGATAGAGTGACTCTTTTATTGTTGTTTTATCTCAACTAAGTTTTACAATGATTCAATGAACTATGAAAGTGGTTTGTATGTTCTCCTATATTTTATGATGTTTAATTTATGCGTATCTCATCCTAGAGTGTTGCATAACCAGTAAAGTCTCACTACTTAGGTCACTTAACCTCTGTAGTTCAAGCCAAACTTATCACAACCTTGAAAAAGAACTAAGAAATAATATATGCAAAAGCATTTAAAAGAAATATAGCAATAATGGATAATTAATTGTTATAAAACTTCAGTCAAATTTACCTTCTTCACTTAATTGGAGCATAAACAAGCAATAAATTGCAAAGCAAACAATTGTTGAATTAAGACTTAAACTTCCTGAATGCATTCCATAAAAGGATAAAATTAATTCATAGAAATCTCCAATTTAGATTTAACTGTACTCCTCTGTAGAAAAATACTTGTGAGTCTAAAATGCCTGTTATTTGTTATAACAGCATACCTGAGGCAGAACTAAATTTTC
>JAGFMF010011725.1:5688394-5699241 GCA_019455555.1 Galemys pyrenaicus
TATAAAATCTTTGACTCTCCTTTATCTGTTTCCTATGGGATTTGATGGAGTACCTGAAATAGCTTCTTAATCCTACTCTGCTTAAATGAATACATTTTTCCATTTGTTCACATGGAATACACAAAATCAACTATGACATGTGTCTGGAAAAACTATGCTCTCAGGTGGATGTTAGAAAAAGCATCCTATGTGTAAAACTATGCCCTGTTCAGAAAGCTTTAGTGAGCATGAACCATAAAATATTAAACACAGGGGATTTGGGGGATGACATTTTTTCTTTATGAATGTGTTTATTTCTTTCTAAATTTTCAGGTTTGAACATGTATTAATTGTGAAATTACATATCTAATAATCTCCCCAATAAATAAAAAAAAGTGTCTAATTTCCATACAAGTTAAACAAAGGTGAAACCATGTAGGTAATTCCAAACTATAGTAAGTAGAAGAGGAAGAGATTTGGTATAGTACAAAGTAAAGTGTCCCCCAAATAGACATAATGGCATAGTAAAATGGGCTCCAATTTGGAGAGAAATAATACTCAGGTTCAAATACCAGTTCTGCTATTAAAAAGTATTAAAAATGTTTAACCTCTCAGCACCAGGGTTTCCTCATCTTAAAAAAAAAATTGGGTGTAATGTGTGCAAAGATGCACTGATACAAATCAACATATGATATGCAAAGGTTGTGCATAGTAAATAAGGTTCTACATATTCAAGATTTGCTCCACTCTGTTACTAAATTATCAAGGGCATTTTGTGGCTAAGTGGAGAGGACAGAAATTTCTCTGGCACCTTACTTGATCCTCTAGAGTCTTCAAATTAATTACAGTCTTGTAATAAAATTCACAGTAATCAGTTCTCTATTTCTGATTCAGGAAAAATTTCCACTTCATAAAGACTTAAAGGTCTGGAAGGCCACATATTGGGAACTTCCTTCCAACATAGAAATTTAGTATATTTTGAATATCATCATTTATTTCAATTTGCACTCCTGGAAAGAAGGAAATTTTGTTCCAAGTTGCATACAGCAATTTCTAGAATAATTTGCAAAAGGGAACTGAAAAATTGTGACTAGAATGTAAAGTATTATATAAGAGAAAGAGTTTGTATGTTATCATCTTGACCAGTCAAGGATCTCAAATTGTTTTAAAGTGACTAACTTCTTAAGCACCATATTTCAAAGACAGGTGATCATTGTTTAGGAATTTATGTGATTATAATGTTTCTTCAAGACAACTAATGGTTTTCAAAATTCATCATATCTGCAAAAATTCTAGTCCAGACATAATATGACTATAAACTGAATTATATTTCTATTCATTTTCATTGATTCCTTCTACTTTTTCTTATGGCAACAGGCAGAATTTCCCTCTGTTTTGTGTCAAACATTAAAATACAAAACTTAGTCAAATAAAGAGATGGCCCAGAAGAACTAAGTATTTGGAAGTATCTAAGGGGGAAAACAACTTTGTTCTGGACTCTGGCATTGATAAGGGGTAGGAAAAATGACTGAAATTATCTTTCTCACTGGGGAAGTTTCTGAATATTTTTAACCTTCCCTATACATAGACCAAAGACCTGAGGACCTATGCTTATTCTCATGATCATGCAAATTTTACTGCAGACAAACAGAAACATCTGAGGTCAATGGAATAACAATTTGTCATTGAATTTAGAATGTTATCAAACTCAATGTTAGCAAAATCAGGAGTAATTTTTTATTAATAAGATATTTAAAGTAGCATGAGAGGCTATACATGGTTCCTTATGACAACACTAATTTATCAATTACATGTATTTTATTTGTCTTATTTTAGGGAACCTCTATATAGAGACAACATACATATGCATATATATTTTTCACTCTTATATACAATAAGACAAATATTGTACTCCTACTCCTGCTATAAAATAGATTATTATTTAACTTAATACTCCAAGTCTTTAGTAACCATTAGTGGCAGAATCTAATATAACAAAAATGCAGTGATTAATGTTGATAATTACTATAATATTTCATTGTGCACACAACAGGCACCAAACACTTATTCATTGACTCATCTAACAAGTATTTATGACATGTCTATGCTATGACATTCTCGTGGGAACTAAATAATCAAGAATAAACAAGGTAGGCAAGATTTCTATACTCATGAGGCTTACAAATTGGAACTCTAAAAGGTGACTTTAGCTGGAACCTGATAAATGCAAAGAATAACAAAGTGACAAATAGTGACTTACGTAAAAAGCATAGCTACAGCACAATGAATTGGAGGAATCATGGTAGGAGACAAGTTTGGAAAATGAAAATGGCTAGGCCATTTCTTGTAGGGAATTTGAAGGCAAAGTGCAATAAAATACCATTGAGAAGATGTAAATAAGTGACAGATACCATTCAATCTTAAAAAATAAGACTGATTTAGTTGATTATTATTCTGGGTAACAAATTTTAAAAACTGAGTAGAAGATTATTATGACTAAGGGAGTCATAATCTATGTCTGAAGTGATGGTGACTTGGTTATTGTTGACAGTAGATATGAAGAGAAAAAGACACAATCTTACTTATTTTTCAAGAAGACTCAAGTGTATTTGTCAATGGATGACATGTGGGTAGTGAAATAGAGTCTACCATAGGTTTTTGAGTCTAAAAGACTAGAGCAGAGAGTTCAGCAAGATGGCAGCAGAGTGCAGACACCAGTCTCACCTCTTCCATATATTCACAGCTAAGTTTCAGTAAAACAAAACTCAAAATACCTGAGTTTAAGACAAAAAACAAAACTAATGACCACAGATGACTCTGAACACAATGATCTAGCAGAGAAAGCTAGGAAAATCTTCAAGGGAACTTTGCTTAGAGTGAGAACAATACACAAGAAAGAGGGGCAGTCACTGTGTAGAGCTTCTTACTGCTGTTGATTTGAGAACACACCAACACTGTGGGCTCCTGAGATCCAGCAATGCATCCTATTGAGAGGATTTGTATGCTGGCAGACAGGACAGAGTGTGCAATGTTGAAAAGCTGGAAGGGTGAAGGGTGAAGAACAAGGATTACTGACTTGAACCTCAGGTATGAAGGTTCAAGGAATTGGCAAGGAAAAGCAAGCTAGAGTGTTTGGGTTTCCTCACAGAACAGACTTCTACTTAAAGCCAAGGCTGATACTCAAAACACCTGACACCCAGATCCCAGGGCTAAAACCAAAAAAAAGAAATGCTTGAACAAACACCTGTCAATAACATCAGGCATAAGGTTCTGAGATGAAAAAGAAGAAATACCTCACCTGTGACCCCATATCAACACCTGTGCACAAGACTGTCTCTAGTGCATAAAAATAGCCTACAGTGGGTGTGGGCATGAGATTTTAAGAGATAGTAAGGCTGAGGAGCTGGCCTAGAGGAGGGAATCACTATGGATCCTTCCCTATCACATAACATGTCCAAAGTAAAGAAGGAATTTTGAATGCCTGAGCTTATGGAGGTGATCCTTTGGTGCTCTAATACGCCAATCTTTGGTACCTAATATCAGATTACTTAAACAGGTACAATGACATTAGTTAGGAAATCTATGCCTATTAGAACCCATAAATATTTAAAAATAAAAATATAGAAGACTACACCATAAATGTTGAAGCAAATGAAAAAAAATGAAAGGAGACACAATATAGCAAAAATTGTGACAATGACATAATAGGAGCCCTAACAAACTTATAGAACTAAAAAAAAAATGGGAGATAAAAAATAAAAGACAGCAGAATAAAATTAAAATATGAAGCAACCACAATTAGAAATAGTGAAGTTATGAAACACAATAACTGGTTTAAAAGATATAACTGATAGCCTCAAGAGCAGACAAACAGCAGTAGGAAGAATAAGTTCAAAAACATAATATTGGAGAACACATGAATAAAACAATGTGGAAGAAAATAATAAAATAAATGAATATAGTGTAAGAATGTTTTGTGATAACTTAAAGAAAATAATATAGATATCATGGGAATCTGAAAGATTAAGAGAAAGGGAGTCTCCATAGTGGTGCAAGGGATTAAATCATAGCACTACAAAGCTACCCGCAGCCACCACAGCATGAGTTTATCCCCGGCCAGAGAAATGATATACATGGTGCAGTAGACCTCTCCTGTCTCACCTGCTGATACTCTCAGCAGTGCATTTCAGTCTGCTGGCCTATTTTGTTTCCCACTCTGTCTCTGGTGAATACTCTCATGCCTCACACCTCTGGCATGTACCCCATTCTTGTATACATAAATAAAATGAATCTTTAAAAGAAGTTTAAGAGAAAGAAAATGATAGAAAGTTTATTTAGGGGTCCTCCCTGGTCGCACAAGGGGTTACAATGCAGCGCTATGCACCTATCCACAGCCACTGCAGCACAAGTTTGATCCCTGGCCAAGGACCTAACCTATATGGTGCAGCAGACTTCTGTCTTGTCTGCTGTTCCTATCTGCAGTGTAGTCAGTGAGTCCACCTCTTCCATTCCTCACTCTGTCTCTGATGAATCCTCTCATCCCTGTGCCTCTGGCCTGTACCCCAGTTTTTGCAAGTGTAAGTAAATATTTTTAAAAATTTTATTTAAAAAAATAATTACTGAAAGTCATATCAACATAGGGAAAAAAACAAAATTTACAGCCAGTATGATCCCAGAGACCCAAAGTATTTCAAACAACAGCAGAAGATACTATAATGAAGTTGTTTAAATTAACTACAAAGGTAGAATATAAAAAAGAACAAATAAGGTAACCTATAAAAGAATACCAAACTGACTGTGAAAGTATCTTTCAATAGAAACATTACAGGGAGTAGAAGAAAGTATTTAAAATATTTATACAAAAAGACTTCTATCATAGAATACTATACCCCGTGGGATCAACATTCAAGATAGAAGAGAGTAAGGAGATTCACTGAAAAGCAAAAACTAAAATAATTTATCAAAACCAAAACTCAAATAAAAGATTCTAAAGAGTAACTTTGAAGCCACAAAACCAGTAAATACTGTGACAATAATGTGACCCATAGAATGAGTCAGAGGCCATAGTACCCAATATATCACACAAATAGATTAATATAAACTAACCTAGGTAGAACCCTCAGAAAACAACAGAAAAAGACTTAAGACAATGGAAATGAAACTGAAATAAAATGGAACAGGAATACATCAAATATTAAAAAATACAAGACAAACCAAAAATAATCAAAACCCAAAAATACAACAAAATGGCAAGGAGCATTTATGTCTCAATAATCACCTGAAGTATAAACAGCCTGAAATCACCTGTCAAGAGGCAGTAACTAAATGGATTTTGAAGCAAAGCCAACCTTTTGCTGTTGAATTTTATCAAAAATGAAAAGAGAAGCATAGACTTAGAGTTAAAGGTTAGAAAATAATTATATATAAGCAAATGGCAACCAAGAACAATCAGGAATAACTATACTTCTATAGCTTGATAAAACAAAATTCCAGTTATTAAAAGTAATAAGAAATAGGGACAGGCACTGTGTTATATTATGATTCAGGGTTTAGCAGAACAGGAAAAGGTAATAGTCACATATATGTAGAAGAAACAGATTATTTAAGCAAGCAAGCACAGAAAGTAAAAAATTAATTTAAAAAAATCGGATATACAAAAGTCCAGGACCAGATGACTTTAAAATCAATTTAGTCAAACTTTTAAAGATCAAAAAATACCCGTATTGTTCAGTTAAAGAAGAAAAGAATCATCAAAGTGAACTGTGGGCACCAGGAGTGTGAAGTCCCTGTGCCATTGTCAGAAGCCAGCAACCCAGAGATCCCCTCCTGGAACTGAGTAGAGAGATGGAGGGCTCTGCAAACACAAGTGAGCAGGAAAATGTGTACTGAGTAAAGCTGGGGGAGGCCCCTTGCCCTTCCTTTTGGAACTGAGTAGAAAGAAGGAGGTCTCCACTATCAAAGTGAACTATGGGCACCGGAAAAGTATGGCCACTGTCAGAAACTGTCAATGGCATACTGACACTGTGCCATTGTCAGAAGATGCTACCTCACAAACCCCTTCTAGAACTGAGAAGCGAGAGGGATGCCGCCACAAACAAAGGCAAGCAAGAAAGTGATGACCTGAGCAAGGCTGCTGTAGGCCCCATCTCCTCCCCTCTTCAGAACTGAGTACAGAGATTGGGGGTCCACTGTCAAAGTGAAATGTGGGTCCCAGGAAAATGCAGACCTGCTATGTGTGTGTTGGAAGCAGGTATCCCACAATCCACTTCAGGAACTGAGTAAATACAGAGGGAGGAACAGCAAGCATCAATATATTCACAGCATCACTACCTTTGTGGAGTCTGGCATTACAGTGTTTGTCTCCATCTGGCCACCAGTATCCAATATTCCAGAAGGAGCAACCCAAAGAGATGCCCACCAGTACTAGTGCCACAGTAGTCCAATGCATAGAACAAATTAGAAAACAAGCAACAAGAGAAGGAAAAATACAAATAACCAAGAAAGCCCTCAGAGGGAAAGGACACACCACAAAAAGAAAATCAGCCACCAGAATGCAAAATCAATAATGACATGGAAGAACTTCTCTGCCTGCCAGACAGACAATTTAAAATTGTCACGATTAAAGGTTATTTTAAAAAAGACAAAGAGAAAAAGAACATGAGAAATATAATTAATGAACTGAAAAAAGAAAGAAATGAAGAAAATGCAGGATTTAAAAAAAAAATTAGTGGAAGAGCAAAAGACCTCTGGGAAAAGCTATGAAAAAATAATTGATGAAATGGAAGAATGGACCAATACTCTTAAAGGTACAGATACAAAAAGAATCAAAAAAAGAAAAGGAAAAAGGAGTATAAAGGGAAAAAAAATGAAAAAATCCTTTAAAACTATCTGACACCATGATGAAAGAGAAAATAGGAGATACAGGAATCCCAGAAGGTAAGGAGAAAGACAAAGGAACAAAGAAACTATTCAAGGAACTAATTGAAGAGAACTTCCAAAGCATAAAGGAGATGAAAATAGGCATACAGAAGAACAAATTACCACAATGGAAGGAAAATTATAGCAAGACACATAATAGTAAAGGCTCCAAGAGGTTAAGACAAGGAAAATATAATCAAGCTGACAAGTGGGAAGAAAACAGATTACTTATAAAGGAAAACCAGTCAGGCTGACATCAAACTTATCTAATGAAACTCTATGGTCAAGAAGAGAATGGAGTCATATATTCAACAAACTCTAAGTCAACAAATGGCACCCAAGAATAGTTTAGACCACAAAACTCTCTTTCCTCTGTGAAAGAAAAATAAGAATCTTCTCAAACAAATAGAATCTCAAGAAAACCATTACTTCTAAAACCCCACTCCAAAAAAATACTACAGAAATCCTAAATCCAAGTGAACAGAGGATAGAATAAGAACCAAATATTGGCTTCACAAAATGTGTTTGGTAGAACTTCTTTTTCGATTTTTTGAAATAGTCTATGTAGGATAGGTGCTAATTCAGTTCTGAATGTTTTGTAGAATTCATTTTAAAGCCATATGGACCTGGACTTTTATTTCTGGGAAGGGCTTTGGTTACTGTTTTAATTTCACTACTTGCAATTGGACTCTTTAGATATTCTATTCTTTATCTAACTTTGGGTGATTGTAAAGTTGTAGAAATTTGTCCATCTCTTCTAGGTTGTTGAACTTATTTGCATATATCTTTTCATAATATTCTCTCATTATTCTTTTGGTTTCTGCTGTGTCTGTTGTGATTTGTCCTCTTTCATTTGTTATTCTGTTTATTTGTGTAGTCTCTCATTTTTTCTTTGTTAGCCTAGCTAAGGGTTTGTCTATTTTGTTTATTTTTCAAAGAACCAGCTTTTGGGTTCATTGATCTTTTGGATCATTTTCTTAACTTCTAGTTCATTTATTTCTTCTTTGATTTTTATTATTTCCATTCTTCTACTAACTTTTGGATTTTCATGTTGTTCTTTTTCCAGTTCTCTTAGGTGTGAGATTAAGTTGTTTCTTTGTGTTCTTTCTTGTTTCTTAATGTGTGCCTGTATTGCTATATATTTTCCTCTTATAACTGTTTTTGCTGTGTCCCAGATATTCTGTAGCGTTGTATCCTCATTATCATTCATCTAAAGGTATTTTAAATTTCTTCTTTGATCTCCTCCTTGGTCCAGTAGTCTTCCAGTAGTGTGGGTTTCAATCTCCAAGTGTTGGGGGATTCCTTGTTTTCTTTTGTGGCAAATTTCTAGTTTGATGGCTTCATGGTCAGAGAAGATAGTTGGTATGATTTCAATCTTAGAGTATCTGCTAATGTTTGTCTTGTGTCCCAGTATGTGATCAATCCTAGAGAATGATCCATGTGCACTTGAGAAGAATGTATACTCAGTTTTTTGGGGGTGTAATGTTCTATATATGCCTGTTAAGCCCATAAGGTCTAGATCCTTGTTTAGTGCTCTGGTGTCTGGATATTTTTTGTCTCGTTGATCTGTCCCTTGGTGAGAGTGGTGTCTTGAGGTTTCCTACTACTATGTATATTCTTTTATGTCAGTTTTCAAAGATTTTATTATTGTCTAATGTATTTTGTTGTCAAAATTGAACAAGGACAAAACAAAAAAAGAAAACTACAGACCAATCACTCTAATGAACACTGACGCAAAAATCCTCAATAAAATCTTAGTCAACAGAATCCAACAATGCATCAACAAGATAATCCACCATGACCAAGTAGGATTTATCCAAGGAGCACAAGGATGGTTCAATATTTGAAAATCAATAAATGTAATCCACCACATCAACAAAAAGAAGAAAAAAACCACATGATTATATCAATAGATGCTGAGAAAGCTTTCGACAAAGACCAGCATCCATTTATGAAGGCCCTTGGAGTTCTCAGGATAGAAGGACCATATCTGAGCATAATAAAGGCCAAATATGACAATCCCATAGCCAATTTCATTCTCAATGGCAAAAAGCTAAAAGTCTTTCCCCTAACATCTGGAACAAGACAAAGATGCCTTCTTTCACCACTGCTCTTCAATAAAATACTGGAAGACCTGGCCAGAGCAATAAGACAAGAAAAAGGTATACAAGGTATCCAAATAGAGAAAGAAGAAGGACAATTATCACTGTTTGCAGATGACATGATAATATACATAGAGAACCCCAAAAGTTCTACAGAAAATCTAATTAAGCTAATCAGCCAGTTTAGCAAAGTAGCAGGATACAAAATCAACACACAAAAATCAGTAGCCTTCCTTTATACAAACAACCAAGCTGAAGAAGAAGAAATCAAAAAAACCATCCCTTTTATAAATGAAACAAAAAAAATAAATAAATACTTGGGAATAAATCTAACAAAAGAGGTGAAGGACCTTTACAAAGAAAAGTATAAAACAAAGAAAAATATAAAATTCTAAAAGAAATAGAAGATACAAAGAAATGGAAAAACATCCCTTGCTCATGGATTGGAAGAATTAACGTCATCAAAATGGCCATCCTACCAAAAGCAATCTACAGATTCGAAAAAAATGATGGCGGCGAGGAGACATTAGGATAGAAAGCTCTCTGAAGAAGTGGACAACTAGAGACTATACAGCGTGTTCTCGAGAGAACTGGGTCTTGGAAAATAAATTTGAAGACACCGACAAAGTACTCAGTAGGGAGGAATTCATCGAAGACAAGCAAAACAGAAAGAACACCATTAACCTGATACCCCTTATACCCGCTCCCTTCCCCCCTCCCCCCAACCACAAAGCCAGCGCACCTTGAATGGTAGAAAGAACGTACAGAAGTGCAACCAGTGGAAAAGGATCCAGAACATCGCACTCTGAAACCTGGAAAAACCCGGGATCCACTTAAGGTACGAGGAGGGGAGAAGAGGCCACCCGCGGGTCTGGGGAAACTGGAAACACTCGGGCGGGCGCCATATTCCCAGATAAGGGGAGCCCCGAAGCAAACAAGCTGAGGGGCTACAGTTATAGTCCAGCGATTTTAGTGCATCTACAGACTCCTAGCGGCACGCTGCAAGCCCAGCGCCAAGCGAGCACTAACATCTAGTTCGCGGTTCAGAGCGGGGGGAGCGAGAGAAGGACGTTCAGGGCTCTGGAGTAGCTGTAGGGTCTCTAACCCAGCGACAAAGCCCCAGGACTGAGGGTTTGGGGCAGGTTTGCCGAGTGCCCTAGCCGAAATCTCAGAGCCTCTTGCACACTGGCAGGATTTGACACCCTGGAAGTGAGCGCTACAGGAGGTGCTCGGAGGTGCTCACTAACGCTGAAATTGATGAGCAGGTTCCCCGGAAAGCCCGGGTTCCTGGAAACTCTGGGCTGACACCATCCTCCCGGACTGGGACAGCCACACCCGGGGGACTAAAACTAGAGCCCAGACCCTTTTGTGAGTCTACAGGCTTAAGCGGCACTTTGTAATCCCAATGTGAGGCTCATATCACCACTGAGTCTGTGGTACAGAGCTGAACGAGAAAGAAGAGAACCCCTGGGGGTCTGGAGTCACTGAAGAGGCTCTAACCCAGCGCCAGCCTCACAGAACAGGGGGGAATAACAGCAACATTGCTAAGCAATTCACAGCTATAGCCCTGAGCCTCCTAAGCATATGTAGGATTTGAACAGTCGACCAAAACCTTTGGGCAAGTTGCGCACCAGTGTCTAGTTCACCATCTGGAACTGAGCGTGTGGGGCGAAGGCACTCTGGTATTTGGGGGTAGCTGGGAACCCCTTGGACTGCTGCCAGCTTCCCCAAACAGGGAACGCACAACTGGACTCTGCAGACAATCTCACTAAGGGTCTCTCATAACCAGCTAAGTGCTCCCTGTGCTATTACAGGCCAGAAGCCACCCATTAGAATCCCAGTGTGAGG
>JAGFMF010011725.1:5704653-5743131 GCA_019455555.1 Galemys pyrenaicus
ACATCTTTAGAGATACAACACCTAAAGCAAAGATAGTGAAGGAGAGGATAAACAGCTGGGACTACATCAAACTTAAAAGCTTCTGTACAGCAAAAGACAGGCTAGCCAAAACAAAGCAACAACCCACCAACTGGGAGAAAATATTTGCACATACATTACTGACAAGGGACTTACCACACAGATCCACAAAGAGCTAACCAGACTAAACAAAAACAAAGTGAACAATCCAGTCAAAAAATGGACAAAAGAGCTAAAAAGGCAATTCTCCAAAGAGGACATGCAAATGGCCAACAGGCATATGAAAAAATACTCAACTTCTCTTGTCATCAGAGAAATGCAAATCAAAACCACTATAAGATACCACCCCACACCAGTGAGAATGCATATACCAAAAAAATTAGGAACAGCAAATGTTGGTGAGGAGGTGGAGAAAAAGGAACTCTCTTACACTGCTGGGAGGAATGTAAGCTGGTCCAACCATTATAGAAAGCAGAATGGCAGTTCCTCAATCTACTAAGAATGGAACTTCCATAGGATCCATCAATCCCACTCCTAGGAATATACCCCAAAGACACAAATACACTGATTCAAAAGAATACCTGCACCTCTATGTTTATAGCAGCACTCTTTACAACAGGTAAGACCTGGAAACAACCTAAATGCCCCAAAACAGATGAGTGGATCGGGAAGTTGTGGTACATATACACGATGGAATACTATTCAGCAATCAAAAAAGAAAAACTGGAAGCATTCATAGGAATATGGATGGAACTGGAAGGGATTATGCTTAGCGAAGTAAGCCAGAATGCAAAAGAAAAATACCAGATGATTCTTCCCCTAGGAGGAATATAAGGGAACCAAATAAGGATCAAGGAAAGGAGTAAGAACAATAATAACAGCAATAAAAACACAGAAACCAAAAATGAGGACACAAGGACAAATTGGGGACACTTGGTGGAGAGTGGGGAGGGGATGGGTTGAGAGCAGATGGGAGTATGGGGACTGAGGTGATGGTGCACTTGTGATATGGTGATGGTGAATAAATGGGATTACAATTGATGTCAAATATATATAAATAAAGGAAAAATGAAAAGAAAAGAAGAACAGAATAACACAAGAATAAAATTGCAAAGAAACAAAATGGCAAACACAGATGACAATGTATATTTATTAACCCTAAATGTAAATGAACTAACCTCATCAATAAAAGACATAGAGTGGCAAGCTGGATTAAAAAAACAAAAGCAATCCTCTGCCATCTCCAGGAAACACATTTAACTACAGAAGATAAACACATACTGTAAGTAAAAGGTTGGAAAACAATCCTAAATGTAAATGGACCAAAAAAGAAGGCAGGAACAGCTATTCTTATATCAGATGAAATAGATTTCAAAACAAAAGAGGTAAAAAGAGAACAAGATGGACACTACATTATGGTTAAGGGGACAATACATCAGGAAGATATAACACTCATCAACATTTGCTCAACAAGTGGAAGAGCACCAAAATACATAAGAAAATTATCAGCTCTGAAAATAGACATTAGAGAAAAAATATATACAGTAGGAGTCTTCAACATCCCACTCTCATCAGTGGACAGATCAACAAGATAAAAAATAAATAAGGACACTATCACCCTAAATAAATACTTAGACCTTATGAACTTAACAGATATCTACTGTATATTACACTAAAAAAAATAAAACCAATTTTCACATTTTTCTCGTGTGCACAGGTCATTCTCCAGAATTGATCATATATTGGGTCACAACAAAAGTATCAAAGATAAATTAAGATCAAAATCACTCCACTTATCTTCTCTGATTATGAAGCCATCAAATTAGAAACAAACCATGAAAAGAAAGCAAGACCCTCTCCCACTTCATGGAGACTGAAACCCACACTACTGGAAAACCACTGGATTAAACAGGAGATCAAAGAAGAAATTAAAAAATACCTTGAGTCAAATGACAATGAAGACACAACTTTCCAGAATGTATTGAACACAACAAAAGCAGTAATAAGGTGGTAGTATATATTATACAGTCTCACATCAAAAAACAAGAAGGAACTAAAAAAAAAAAAAAAACCAAATATCCATATCAAAGAACCAGAAAAAGAACATCAAAACCCCAAAAATCAGTAAAAGAAAAAAATAATAAAAAATCTAAGCACAAATGAATGAAATAGAAATTAAAAAAATCCAAAACATCGATGAAACAAAAATTTGGTTCTTCGAAAAAATAAACAAAATAGACAAATCTCAAATTAACTATGAACATTAATATGCAAACAAGTTCAAGAATCTAGAAGAGATGGACAAATTCCTATAATGATATAATCACCAAAAGCCAGATACAGAAGAAATAAAACACCTAAACAGTCTAATTGCAAACACTGAAATTGAAGCAGTAATCAAAACACTCTCCAAAAACAAAAGCCTGTGGCCAGATGGCTTTACAAGTGAAATCTACCAAACATTCAGAAATGAAATAGTGTCTATCTACACAAACTCTTTCAAAAAGTTGAGAAAGAAGGAATAATTTAAAATACATTAGATGAAGCCAACATTACACTAATACCAAAACCAAAGAAAACACAAGAAAACTACAGTCTCCCAAATAAACACTCATGGAAAAATCCTCAATAAAATCCTCACAAATAGAATTTAACAATGCATCAAAAGGACAATACAACACAACCAAGTGGGATTTATTTCATGGCATAAGAACGGTTCAATACCCCAAAATCAATTAATGTAATCTAACACATTAACAAAAAGAAAAATAAAAAAACATATGATCAAATTAATAGATACTGAAAAAACATTTGATAAAGTACAACATTCATTTATGATAAAGACCCTAAAATTCTTGGGATAGAAAAAACATACCATAACATGATAAAAGCCTATGATAAACCCACAGATCATATTATTCTCATGGTGAAAAACTGAAAGCCTCTCATTTCCTTTAAGATCAGGGACAAGACAAGGATGTTCACTCTTGCCAACTTTCCAGTATAATACTGAAAATCCTGGACAGAGCAATAAGACAAGAGAAAGACTTAAGAGGAATCCAAATAGGGAAAGATGAAGTAAAACTATCATTACTTGCAGATGATATGATAATACATAGAGAACCCTAAAAACCCCACAGAAAAACTAATTGAAACAATAAACCAGCTTATTAAAGTAGCAGGATACAAAATCAACACACACAGAGAAATGAATAACCTTCCTATATACAATCAATCTGAAGAAGAAGAAATCAAGAAAACTACCTCTTTTATAATTAAAACAAAAAAATCAAATACTTGGGAATAAACCTAACAAATGAGATGAAGGACCTATACAAAGAAAATATTGAAACATTGTTAAAATAAATAAAAAGGCACAAATGAATGGAAAGACATCTCCTGCTCATGGATAAGAAGAATTAACATTGTCAAAATGTCCATCCTATCAACCTCAATTTACAGATTCAATGCTATTCCAATAAAAATGTCAATGACATTCTTCAAAGAAATAGAACAAATATTGTTCAAATTTACATGGAGTCACAAAAAACTCCTAATAGTCAAAGTTCTTCTGAGTAAAATGAAGGAAAATTGAATTCTCACACTCCCCAACTTCAAACTATACTGTAAAGCCATAGTAACTAAAGCAGTGTGGTATTGGAACAAAAACAGTCACATAGACCAATGGAACTAAATAGAAAACCCAGAAACAAATACATACATATTACATATATGGACAACTAATCTTTGACAAAGGAGCAAAGAAAATGCAACGGAACAAAAACAGTATGTTCAATAAATGGTGCTGGGAAAACTAAATGCAAAAAAAAAAAAAAAGAAACTAGATTACTGCCTCTCACCAAGCACAAAAGCCAACTCAAAATAGATTAAAGAATTAGACACAAGACCTGAAATCATAAAATATATAGAGGAAAATATAGGCAAGACACTATATGACATACATCTCAGTAACATCTTTAAAGACCTATCCCCCAAAGCAAAGAAAGTGAAGGAAAGGATAAACAGCTGGGTCTAAATCAAACTAAAAAGTTTCTTTACAGCAAAAGAGACATTAACCAAAACAAAGAGACACCTTACTGATTGGAAGAAATACTTGCACTCCATACAACTTATAGGAGCTGGTCACAAAAATTCACAGAGAACTCACATGACTCAACAAAAACAAATTAAGCAATGCAGTAAAAAAAAAAAATGGGCAGAAGAGTTTAAAACACAATTCTTCAGAGTGGTAATGCAAATGGCCAACAGGTATATGAAAAAATGTTCAACATCCCTCATAATCAGGGAAATGCAAATCAAAACCACAATGAGATACTACCTTACACCAATGAGAATGGCACATCTTAAACAAACAAACAAAACAACTAGCATCAAGAACTGTTGGCGAGGATGTGGAGTAAAAGGAACTCTCCTCTACTCCTGGTGGAAAGGAAAACTGGTCCAGCCACTATGGAAAGCTGTGTGGTGGTTCCTCAAACTCCTAAAAATGGAGCTACCATTTTAACCTAGCAATTCCACCCCTTTGGATCTACCCAAAAGACACAAAAACATTAAATCAAAAAGATACCTGCACCCTATGTTTATTGCAGGACTGTTCACAATAGGTAAGATACAGAAAAATCCCAAATGCCCTCAAATAGATAGCTGGGTCAAGAAGATATGGATCATATATACAATGGAATGCTGCTCTATACTCAAAAAAGATAAACTAATGTCGTGCAGCAACGTGGATGGGACTGGAAGGGATCATGATCAGTGAAGTAAGTCAGAAGGGAAAATCAAATGTTTCATTTATAGGCGGAATACAGGGGAAACAGGTAAGGGATCAGGGGGAAATAATAATAAAAACAAAATTAAAAAATGGGGCTATATACATCAGAGACATTCTTCAGGGGAAGGGGTGTGAGAGGGATCAAAAAAGGTGGGAAGAACACAAGGGACTACAGTGATGGTGCACAGTTGAATTAGTGGTGGGAATTCTATGACTTAACACATCGACTGAGATGGAAAACTGTGGAGAAGCAAGTTTGGAGAAAACAGAAATTTAGTATTGGTATCAATTTTTAGTTACATATTGGCAAGTGAACAAGCTTAATATAAGAGGCTAAATTTGTGAACAATGGTCTTCATAGCAGATAGAAATGTGGGAGGTGTGCAGATGTCCCTTTCTGGTAAACCATGAAACCAAATGATTTCACTTAGGAAGTGGAAGTAGAAAAGAAAACAGCTCTAGAGTCTGAGTTTCAGGGAATCCAGTATTTAAACACCTAGAGATAAAGAGAGGCCAGCAAAAGACAGTGAAACATAATTTGAACAGAAACTTTCTCTTGTGAAATATGTGTGCATGTGGGGGTGGTAAGAAATGAAATTTGAAACATTCATGTTATACTAGTTGAAAATTAAAAACAGACATGGTTTAATTTTTACAAAAAATATTTTGAGTGTATCTATGCAAACACAAAATCTAGAAACACACCAACATCGGTGTCTTTCCTCAACCTGCCCTTCCTTGGCAGAGTGCTAGTCAAGTGAAATTTGTCTGTCTTCCACAGGTAGACCTCTTGGCACCAGTGGTTTTCTTGTGTTGATTCTGATATAGGTAGGCTGTCTCTCACTCCTCTTTTTTAATGGTCTTGGAGACATGCAGACCTGGCTGGAGCCCGGCACAGTCATTTGTTGACAATGCACATTTGATCATTTACTTCTCTGAGTGACAGCTCTTTTAGGCAATTGGAGTGATAATAGTACAAACCTCAAGGAGTTTTAAAGAGGACTGACGGAATATGTTAGAATAGTCCCTTTGTAATATTCCCTAAACCCTCACTATGCCATGACACTTTAATCTACACTTTCATGTTATTGATTACTGTTAATTTTGTAGGTATTTATAAACATTTTGTCTTCCAACAGAATTCAAACCCCTTAAAGGGTTGCATCTGTGTCATACACAGTACCTGAATAACCTTACACAAAAAAGACACACAAAAAATTCTGCTGACTGAACAAATCAAAGAAATGAATTGATTCCATTTGTCTTTTTCATCAACTATCTTACTGAGATTCCAAGAGTTCAAGAGTCCACATCACAGAAAATTAAAAAATGGATAAAACTTCCTCTGCCCATTGAGTGCAGACAACAGAGAACTTCTAAAAAAGAAGGTGCTAACAAAATGGTAGGAGAAACTTTTAATGTTCTCCATAGCTTTTCAACATATTAAGAAAATAGTATTATAGAACTAGAGAGCTCCATATCAGTTCAGCTAACACCCATGAAGTGAAATTATTTATATCACGCCTGAGAAACAGAAAAATGTCATCAGAAAATCCAGATATATGATGACTGGTATTTAATTACCCATTCTTATTGCATATTTATATTGTTTATATAAATTTTATATATAATTATAGATATAATTACATATAAACAATTATAATGTTTATAACATTTCTTCTATCATAAATTGTACAACTTGATATCCGCTCTTCTATAATTTTTGGAACATAAAATCTTCCATGTTGTTTTTTATTTCAATGGAGTGTTAATATGAAATATTTATTTTATTCATCCATATATAATTCATTGTAAATATATTTCCATATTATTTAATTTTAATAATGGAATAATAATGATAGCCAAAACACACAAGGAACTTACCATGTGTTAGCTTAAATATTTTACAGATGGAACATCTGAGATAGAAAGAGAATATTTTGCCTAAGATTCCAAATTAAATTTCTTTCAACAGTTGAATGGTTATTGATTCTTACTACATATTTATATTGTATGTAGAATTTATATAAACAATTATATTGTTTATAACATTTCTTCTATCATAAACAATGTTGTACTTTATTTATTTTTGAAAACATTTGCATATATGACATGAAAATAAATATATATATATTATATATGATGAAAACATGATATTGTGACATAAATGTGTTCACATTTTACAACTTTAGCAATTTATGTTTCCAAAGGTGGCTTTAACTTCACCCTCAGTCCTTTCTCCTTAACCTCATCGATTGTGGATACAGTGCAATGTTCTTTACATGAGGATTTATTTTATCCTGCTTTTACACTAGTTAATGACTGAGGTCATTGCTCTTTGGATATCTCACTACAATATTCATTCATTCAGTTAAGAAGGGCTCATAGAAAAGGGCGGGAAGCTGTAATACTACATTTACTTTATTGAGTGTGCAGACTTTCCATTACTAATGACACATCAACCAAAAGCAAAATTACTGCTAAGAATGTCTGATTATCACTATTTCACATATAGGAAACAGTCTTTAAGAAAATAAATTATTTACTTTAAGTTATAACTCTAAGATGGTAGGGGTTGCTAACAAAAAAGTTAGGTTCTTCTTGTAGATAATCAGTAAAAATTAACTACTATGATTTAAAAAAACTTTCAAAATAACATGGACACTTGATGCAATTAAAAGTGTAAAAGACAAGAGTTCACATAAACAACTTATATAGTTCATGTACTATTTTCAGAAATACTATGTTGCTTTATTGGGCATTATATTTTGGAGTTCATTTCATAATACAATTAATCACTAATCCATTATAGAAAACAATGACATATATTTAATATGTATAAAAGTATTTGTTTCATGCAATTATAGTTTTATGTTGTAACCTAAATGAATATGAAAACGAAATGCTAGTGGGTAGAATTTGTCATACAAAGTAATTTACACTGTAACCATATTCACATTGTCTTTTATCTTCAACAATCTCAAACACTGATCATCTTTCTGGCACAGATGTTGCTTATATAACTTAATCCCCACACAAGCAAATCACAGAGCTCAGGACATCAACACTAAAATTATTCCTTCCGCTTGAGCAGACACATCACAAAGAATCAGGGGTGTCAATAGTGCATATTCCTTTGATATGTATTTCCTGAAAATAAGTGCATTCCATAGATAAGAGGTGTTCTGTGGTATGGTAATACCAAAAGTTTTAAAGTACGAGAAAAGTGCCATTGTTGTAGCTATCTCGCACACACATCAGTGACCTTGTCACAAGGAAGGGCAATACTTTCTCTATTTAGCCCTTAAAAAATAACAACCCACATTTTTACTGAAACCCCTTATGCCAAAAAAGAGGCCCTAAAATAATATTGTGCAAACATAACAACTGTAATTTTATGCATTAATTAAAAGGCGCTGGCACCAGACTAAAATAAAATCACTAAATCATTGTAAGTCATTTAAACAACTGGTTTAGTATTCCATGAAGACCTAAAACAGCCTACTACAGGAAAGCAATAAAAATGATGTAATTTGCTGTTAACTAGATTTAATTATCAAGCTGGGATTCTAGTCTTCTACCCATTTTGCAGCCTTCAGCTGCTTTCTTATTGTTTATGGCATATCTCTAAAGATTGTAAAGCATTATTGTGCATGTTATACTACCTATCCTCAGGTGCTTGAAAATGTGGTTTTGTATTTCTAACTTAATTTCTTGCTACTTATTAATAGTAATGTTTATTAAGTGCCTGCTTTTTGCTAAATAATTTATAATCATTATTTTTTGTATCATATGAACCTATGAGTTAGGCATACTTACAACTTTTAACTCTCTTCTGGTCCGGTGCCCACACTCAACATAAAGATAGTATTCCCCATTGGACCAAGTGGGTAGGTTGGTTAAATCTTATGCACTGTTTGTAAAACATTCTGGATATTCTGATCTTCATTAAATTATTATGTAATGCTATCAACTGTATTCAGAAGTCATACACATGAAACAAATAAGTCTAGGTAACTTTCTAGGAATCATTTATGTTAAGATTTCTCATTCTTCACACTTGACACTTTGGACTAGAAAATTCCTTGTTATGGGGTGGCTGCTCTATGTTCATGAATCATAGAATGTTTAAAGAACCCCTGGTCTCCAGATGCCAGTAACACACAACTCTGCTAGTAGTGATAAGTTTTAAAAAAAGTCTTCAGACACTATTAATTGTATTAAGTATCCTCTACAGGTCAAAGTCATCCCAAATAGAAAACTATTGATTTACACAAAGTTATCCTGGAAATGCCTACATACTCTCTCTGTCTCTCTCTCTTGCTCTCTCTCTCTCCCTCTCTCTCTCTCTCTCCCTCCCTCTCTCTCTCTCTCTCTCACACACACACACACACACACACAAAACCTACATGAAAATAAACCCAAAAAATTGATTGCTGAATTGCAACTACCATGTGGGGTGTAAAGGAGCAGGTTCCACATGGACTCTGGGATTCTGGTGGAGGATTGTGGGTGTTCATGTGGTAGGTGTGTTGTGATAACATACATCTGAATAGTTGTGAATCTATACCCCTAAATCATAGACAATCTTATGTATCAATGTTATGCTAGTAAAACAATACAATATTTTAAATAAGGACTTAACTAAGAATCATCACATGGACATGTAGCCCCACAAACATTTGTCTGAAAGGTACAAATAATTCTAAGGAGAGTACTTTGGAATAGACTTGCCTCATTCTTTCTTTACGTTGTAACTATTTTCTGTCTGCATTATCAAGTTTTGAAGCTTGCAATTTCAATTTGAGAAATACAGAGAAAACTGAAAGAAAGCCAAGGATGATACTGCCTTACATTAAATAAGCATGGTTCTAATTACTCATAAATTACAAACAATAACTGTGAAGAGAGTTCCCTAAGATGCACTTTACCATTGCAAAACCTACTTTTTATATGAAATACAAATTTCATTAAATGTTTAAGATAACATAAAGAACAATAACTTCATATAGTACTTCATACATAACTTTTACAATATCATGTTTTTATTTTTTGAAAATAATATAACATTAAAAGTATATCCTCTGGGTCTTTAGTGTGTTCTACTACATTACTGTATTAAAGAAAATGGATGCTTTAGAAATTATTTTTCAGTTATTCTGTAAATATTTATAAATGGATAATATTTTACTATTATTAAAGTGCCCACTAGCACAAGGGACTGAGGTGACGGTGCACAGGTGAAATGGTGGTGGGAACCCACTGGGGAAAACAAACGATGTCAAATGCAATTAAATATAATAAAATTTTAAAAAAATAAAGTGCCCATTAGTATCATTATGATTGAGTTTTCCATATTCTTCAGGACATTTATGCTGAAAAGTTTAAAGTCATCTTTCTACAAATAGAGTATTGTGAAAATAGATTACAAGGGAATTCTTTCTGATAACATTACAAACTAGCAAAATGTCATCTACATAAAATGTATTTGTTTTCTATATGCCTTTCCTTTAAATTTCCTGAATGATTTGTTCAAGAAAAGACTATATTTGAGAGAGTAATTATGTAACAACCATAAAATTTTTGAGAAAAATTCTCTCAAAATGTAAGCAAAGAGAACATTTGATATTAAAAAACTTGGATTGGGTGAGTTAAGCAAGGTGCATTTGAAGGTATGAAGTTGATCTCTCCAAATTATCAAGCTATGTAAACAACTAACAAATAAAAAAGTCTGGATGGATTAACAGTCATAGTTACCATTTCACTATACTTTTTCACTCTGGATCTACAATCTTACTTAATTTGTAAGTAATCAATGTAACTAGTAGTTTCATAAGCTGTTCCTCATTTTCAAAATGAGGAAATAGAAGCAGGACAATGTTAAGTAACTTGCTGATGGTCACATAGCTAATAGAGGTACAAATCTGGTATTCAAAATCATGCAAACTTAAACAAGTGCCTGTAGTATCAGCCATAGCACAAGTCACTGGAAAGCATGGGAAAATGATCCCATGAATTTTAGCCATACCAGAGCTATCATTATAATGGAAAAAGAATAAGTTTGAGTTCTAAATAAATCAGATGTATGTATTTATAATTTAATCCATTCCCTTGTTATATAACAGTGGAAGGATAAAATCAATCTTTATTTTAACAACAGAAAAGTAAAACAAGTATCACCTAGATAATGGCTATGAGAATTAAATAACATATTTAGTGTTTTTGTTAGTGCCTGATGTGTTCAATAAATGGTAGTTATTAGAGCAAGGGTGGACATACATGAAGGCTAAAAGCACATTTTGACCAAAGGTACATATAATTCAAACAAGATTAGAACTGTAAATTTACATTTTTTCCTTCTCTCTGAATTTAAAGGAAATTAAAGCAATCATTTTTTTAGAACTATTTTAACCAACTGAGTTAAAGTAATAACAGAAACATACTATCTCATTTACAAAGAGTTGAAAATTCAATGTCCATGTTCAAATTTTCTCTACTTGGAAAATACAAACTTATCATAAACTAAAAATTATTTCTTGATGTTCTTTTCTTCTATATTCTCCTAATTTCCATAAATTAACTAAAATTATGACTAAATGATTTATCAGAATTAGAGTTAATATTTCTCTAGAGATTAATAATAACACATTTTTCAAACTATAGAATGTTTCTGCTATGTGGTAATACACATTCATTTTTTCCAAGTTCTAAACTGATTCGTTTCAGTTTATATAAACTATTATCAAGAAAAGCAGCCTTCACTATTTTATGATGTCAGTTTATAATCTTAAATGTATATTGGTCTAACTAAAATAACAGCAAAAAAAAAACATATGAAGTAATATCTTGTTTTGTCCCATGAGGATAGAAAGCTGGGAGAAATTGGTTTACAAATACGTAAAATAGTTTTCATGATTTACTCTATCCCATCCTCTACCTGTAATTTTACCTATCTTTTACTGGCACTTAATTTTAGTTTCCTCTATCTAAATTACTCATATAAATCTATAAAAGAGATATAACATGATTCAGATAATATTTTGAAGAAAAATGGAGAAAATTTGAGTAATTAATAGTCATCAAAAAATTAAACATTTAATGAGACAATTATCTTATTGGGAAATATAATATTATATATTATAATGAAATATAAATTATATGTAATTACTCAAGTATTTCCAAAATCTATATATTTTGGGTTAGTGGATATAATACCTATGAGTGAATTTTTCAGTTTTCACCTTGGTGTTTTTCATCATGTCCATAATATGTGTTATGAAGTGATCATATGAGCCAGGGGTTACCTATGGAAATAATGTGAAAAACTTGGTGAGTATTTGGATTGTTCAAATACACTTCCTCCCTAAATAATTTCAGGCATAATTTAATAAATGAACATTAAAGAATTTGATTTCTCTTTGAGACCACAGCCAAAATATTGTCACGTGATAGCACAGAGATAAAGAGG
This sequence comes from Galemys pyrenaicus, assembly GCA_019455555.1. Taxonomy (NCBI): domain Eukaryota; kingdom Metazoa; phylum Chordata; class Mammalia; order Eulipotyphla; family Talpidae; genus Galemys; species Galemys pyrenaicus. The sequence goes on from JAGFMF010011725.1 coordinate 5,716,932, forward strand.
CTGAACTGAAAATACCTACATTACTTATTTTGGAAGCAGAAAGGAAATGACTAAGGAAAGCTTTTCTTTTAAGAGATACAATTATGTAGAAAGTTCTATCCACATAATTCTAAAAAACTGAAGGATCTGTCCGGAGTGCTGAAAAGGTTTTCTCTGAGAAGGCTGGAGATTGATGAATTCAGGAAGCAGTATTTTTAAGTTCTATCAAAGAGCCTTTTCACAGATTTTGGCATCCATGAAGGACACCAACTGTCAGAACTTATTAATAAATGTGTAATTGCATAGATTTAATTGAAAAATTAAAGAAATTTTCCTGTTCCCCATGAAGGAAATGAGGAGTTCAAGCACACCTAGCAAGTCACAGCTTACCTAAACATTCCAAAACTCTGAACAGAATGTCTATAATGTTGTATAACTAACAGGATTTAGGGTTTATGGCAAGCTCTGGCTCATAAATAACTGGGGGAAGGGACTGAAGGTACGACAAGGCAATGCTTTCTTGACTGCCTTAAATAGTCAGTAGCCAGCAGTGATACAGATTAACTTGAGCTCAAGCTTAGGGAATTCAGAGCAGTAAAACACCATGTAGGGAATGGAGAAGATTGAAAGGAGAAGCTGTCTTCTACTAGACTGTGTCAGTTTCATAGCAGGAAGTAAATGTTGAGGAATACACCTGACTGGCTACCCAAGTTTACAGTTCAGCTGAGGCAGCACCAACATTGTACCTAAATAAGCACAAATGCTTGCTAATCTCTCCTCAATTTCCCTTCCCACATCACCTGCTCTGGAGAGAAATGGAAGCAGTCTGACATTCTAACAACACTTTGAAAAACCCACCAGATGAGACTCTTCACTTCCCTCTGCTAGAGCAGGTGAGGCTATGGCCACTGGCACCCTCGGGCGGAAACTGTTTCTTTCCCCAAGCTGCTGTGACCTAGGCTCCCTCCTTGGCATGGCACTCATGCACGCACTCTGAGTTAACTAACAGGTCGGTGTCCAAACTGAAACACATCCAAGGGAAGGAGAGAACAGAAGGACTCCAACTGAAGCTCGGAGACACTCTCACCCGAGTGAAAGAGCTGTGCTTTCAGAACCACCCACTGCCCCCCCACCTTTCTGCAGTAGGCGCAATGCTGGTCACAGCAGCTAACTGATCTACTGGGAAGTGGTTCTCCTTCCTTTCTTCCCCCACCTTTGCTTCTCCTAATTCTGAGATCTTGGATATTTGGGGGAAGCACAGTTTGCATTTAAATCAGACACGTTTAGACTTTAGTGAGCAAACACTCAGATCCAAAGGCATGCAGAATCCCTCTGACTCAATGCTTGCAGCCATTCCTTCCATTGTCCATTGCTCTTGCCTGATCCTCCAACAGGTCTAACTAAGGTTGACCACAAATGAAGCAGACTTCACTGATAATGGCATACTTGTCACACACACACACACACATATACACATACCACACTTGTCACCCTCCCACAAACTAAACAGTGTGCTACCCAGCAAGCTAATAGCTTCTTTATCTTTCTCAGCCCAGGAATACTTGGGCACACACGCTTAGCAAGCTTACCCACTGTTGGCCCTGCAGTGGGCAGTGAGATGTGGTCTAGCTTGCCCCCAATAAAGTTGGGCTGCACAGATCAGCAAAGCAGATCCGAACTCTCCAGTCCCAGGCTTCCTCCCCATGATGATTTTAAGCTCATCGCCTGTGCTCAGTGCCTGCTGAAAAGCAAAGCTGAGGACGACGTGTGCAGCAATCTCCCTGCTACTGAGAAAGGGGGAAGGGGAGAGAGCGGAGGAGGGAGGGGTGGTAGTTTATATTTATAGAGAAAATAGTTCTCAGCACAACTTTTTGGTGCCACCAAGTGGCACAGTGAGTTCCTTTAGGAACACAGACTCAGGTGGAATCTGTATGGATAAATCAGCTTGGCAGTTAGATGCTCAGATGTTTGGGGGATTGGGAATACCTGAGTTTTCCCATGTGTACCTTCATACCTCAGCACCTGGAATGCAGATCCCAGGTATAATATGAGTTTGCACGGAGGGAGGATGGGTTACCTGTGCCCTCTTCAGACAAGTGGCAGAGGTGTCAAGGACATTAGGATATGATGCAAGTTGCCTCCTGGGAATCTAAAGACCCTTGTCTCAAGAAGAGGATCCATTTTCTTCTGTCTCCTAAGTCCTCTCCCCTGATTATAGTATTCGAATATCTGGCATTAAAGCCTTCTTCTTGCCATCCTGCTTGCTCAGCTTTGAAACTGGGATATCATTCATTTTGTTTGTGTTAGAATTCCATACTATGCTCACTCAATCCTTCACATTCAATAAACTCACAGCTTGCCACAAACCCCCTTCTTTAAATCTTACTTTTATAAAGCCAAGTGACTTTCAGGTATGTGGATCTGAACCTCTTCAAACAATATTCAGAACTTCAGATTTCATTGGCTAGAGGCTGATTGTCCATCTCACCCATTTCTACAAACCCCTCAGCATGCATAGACAGGAGCTTGGAAACAGCTCTGTTAATTTAAGGGCAAATGCCCTGAAGCTTCCTTATCATAGACTGACACTACTGCATGGGGCATTAATGTCTCGGAAGACAGAACAGCCGTAGAACTTGCAAATGGAGAAATTAAATACACAAAGACTGACGGACTAATTCAAGGTCATATGTTCCCCTAGAGACCAGTCCAGGGACCGCCTAGGGTGGGACTGAGTGAACACGACGATGACAAACCTGACTTCAGGTTGCTGCTCCTGCTAACAACTGGTCGGTCTATTCAGTGATATTCAGAGCCCTTCTCTTCCCTCCTTTCCCCACATCCTACTATCTTCCCCAACATTTACCTAACTCCACAAAGGAAACTAGAGTTAGGATGTCTTTTTGGATCCTTGGAATACAGAAACTTGAGCTTAAAGGTCCAGAGTGGCAGAGGTACCCTCTTAGAAATGGGCCCATGCTCAAGAAACCCTCTTTCTCCTGGGTATGTGGTCATGGAAGTGTCATTTTAGAAATGGAGCACTGATATTCATGCTCAACCAGAATGCTGTTTGCTGCCTCTTTTCAGGAGGAAGAAGCACCATGGTTTTATTAGCCCCCTAAATACCTGAGGACCTCAAAACAGGGAAGCTCCCTTCCATTGTGAAATGTACCCCTTTGAGCATGTGTATTGGTATGTGTGTGTGTGTGTGTGAGAGAGAGAGAGAGGGGGGGGAGAGGGAGAGAAAGAGAGAGAGAATTGAAATGCCTCATTTGAGTAAGATGTCTCTCTTCCCCCACCCCTACAATTTTTTTTTTTTATTTAGTTCTATGGTAACAAGACCACTTATGCAAATAAAAGCAAAATGATCTTCTAAGCCTATCATTGGGACGATGCTGTGGTAGCCTGGGTTCTGACTGGAAATTCATGCCTGATTCACACAGCGCACGTCCTTGCAGGGTGACTTTTCTAAACTTGCAGGACCTCACAGTGTCCTTGCTTCACTAATTCTCCACCTGCTCACAACCTGCCCTCCTGCTTCCTTGTAACCAAGCTCCCGCCCCTGGCCTGACCGCACTCCATCCCTGTGCTGGGGGAGGGGCTCCAGCGGTGTCCTACATCCTCGGTGACTCCAGTCTGGAGGAGAGAAAGAAACATGCCGCCGTGCTTACCAGGTGGACGTAGTAAACCTGGACACCCCAGCCAGTCACTCCTCCGGGCTTCCTGCGCTCAGGTAGCGGCCTCGGCACAGCTCGAGCGCTGGCGGCAGCGGTGCAGGCGGCGGCGGCAGCGGCGGACGGCTGCGGGCCCGCGGCGGTGGCGCCCGCTCTCTCGCGCCAGCGCCTGGAGCACGCGCCGCGCTCGGGCAGAAGCAGCTGGAAGCGCAGCTCTGGGCGACTCCTGCTCCCGCAGCGCGCGGTGCCAAGCGGCAGAACCAGCGGGCACAGACTCAGTGGGTGACAAGGGTCTCGAAGCCTCGTCTTAGGGCTCGGGCGAGGGTGGCCTCGGGCTCCCTCTGCAGCGCTTCAGCTTCCCTCTGGGAGCCGCAGAAGGAGAAGGGCTGTGCAGGGGGAGGCGTGGGTGGTGTCACTCAAAAAGAAAGGGTGGGGGGAGCAGGTAGATAGTGAGCGTCTCTCTAAGATGGCACTTTAAACCTCTGACAATGACTGGAAGAAGAGGCGTCACTGCTGGAGGCGAGAGAGAACCGAGAAGACAGGGAACCCCAACATAATTCAGGGTTCATGTGTTTAGAAGGGGCGTTCTTTGTAATGGTGTTACTTATTAACAATGCCATTTGGCGTTTGTCTGCACTTCTTATTAACGATTCTTTCCTCACCCATTAAAATCTCTTCCTCCTCCTTACCTGTTAAATATATTTTACTTCCTTAAATGACTTCCCTTACCACCCTTATAACTGACCACCAAGAATAGAAAAAAAAAAATGTTGGGGTTATTTTAAATTCCAATATAGACTTCGTTTCTGACTCAAAAGAAGAGAGTTTGGTATAAAATAATTTCACGGATTAATTTAAAGAAATTTCAGTTTTGTAAGTATTATTGTTCCCATCGTATTTTCCTTAGCTGAATTTTAAAAGGACATAGAATGAACAATTAAAAGATGAGGCGTACATTACATTACATTACTAATGCTGGTTTCTAGATTCCAACCATATCCTTTAAGACAAGGTAATTTTTTTTTTTGGGTAGTGTCTAGATTCAATCACAGGTAAATAAACTATGTGTCTACCACAGCTTGCTGATCTTCACAAAGACATCTTTCTTTTCCCTACTTTTATGGGTACTCTGAATGCGGCTTTGTTAATTTTTAAAAACTTTGATAACAATCCACAAGTTTCAGTATTTTGTAGAGAGATGAGCTAAGTTGCGAATTTTCGGGGGCTATGCTACTCTTGCTGAGTGACAAAAGTCCGGCATGAGGGACAACCCTGAAAAATCAGGAGCTCCGAAGCTGGCCCCTGCCAGATCTCCGCTGTTCTGGCTGATATTACTGTCACCATCTTGTAAAGGCATATTAAGTGATCATTGGAAATTTCCTGTGGGGGGCAGTTTTAAGATTGACTGTTTTAACATACAAAATAACTGGTTGCTGAGCAATTTTGATGATGAACAATTGTGTTCAGGATAGGTTGGGGTTGGTGGCTGCTTTGAGGGATTGAATGATAAGGAATAAATATAGTTTGGGGTTTAATTTTAACATTTCCTTTTGCTTGGGGCCTGTGGTGGAAAGGCTGGTTCATTGTGATGGAGCTGGGGGTTATTTACATCTGCCTCATTGTTCGGTATATGGATGGATGCATGTTGTTTTGCACCAGTCCGAAGAAAATGTAACAAATGTTCTCAAAAACATGTTTTTGCATAGGCTTGGGGCCTAGAAGTCCCCTGTTTTTTCCTAAAGAATGTTACAAATGATGTTTCCCTGCTTTCCTGTTTCTTGTGTATAGGGTATGGATGGGGATCTGCTGAGACTCTCAGTGGAAGATGTAAGTGGAAGATGTAAGATGTTGGCATCATAGAAAGAGTGTCCAGGCTTTCTTGTCCCCTTTCCCCTTTACCTATACATTCATTGCCGACGCTGTCTTATCCTGTGGGGACCCTGGTTCCTTGCCGCAGCTGGTCTGCAACAGTGAATGACCTTGAATAAGATGAGAAAAGTGGATAGATGGAAAATGCAAAAGTAGAGAGATTCTGATAAAAATAAAGGGGAAAATAACTAGATTATTTTGGTTTTATAATTATGTCTGATGTACAAGATGGTTTGTTAGTTATTGGCAATGAGAACAAAGGCATAAATTTGATCATTGAGTATGCCAGTTGGATTGATAAAGCATAGAGTCCACTAAGTTCCAATCCTTCTTCATCATTTGCATCTGGCTCAGGGTCTGCACAGGTAAGTAAATGAATGGGGTGAGCTTAAACAAAACTGGTTCTCATGGTGACTACTTAGTCACTCAAACTTTTCAATTTCTTATACATATTTCCTGACCTACTGTCCTCCAAGTGAAACAGGGGGCACAGACAGGGGAGGAGGACGCTCTGACCGAGACAGGGGTCAGAGGCCCCCAAAAAGCCCCTAAAGGCCAAAAGGCCACAAACCAGAATCAAGGGCTATAGCAACAGGGGCTATAGCCTATCAGAGGACAGTGCCTGATACAGGTCACTGTCTGTGGGTTCTCACCCGCGCGCACGATTGCAAGGGACTTCAGGCTACAGGAACAACAGTCATGGGGTTTATTTACAAACTGGGGGAAATGAGGGTGCTTACGTATCCACAAGAGGCTGGCTGCTTCAATCGGACAGCATCAGCGTTGGCAGTCACTGGTCACCAGTTCTAGGCAGCACTGTCCAGGAACAATGACCACTACGGGCCTGCAGAGGCGGTGTTCCAGTGGACACCGAGTGTTACAGCTCTTGTGAGTTGTTGGTTTATGTCACCAACAGACAGCTCTTTGAGGCACCAGGCCCAGGGCCTTTGGTGCTCCTTGCAGTCAGTGTCACAGCCAGGACCGAGTCCCAGTCTCTCTCTCTCCTCGGAGGGCGGCGGCTGGAGGCTTCCCTCCTTCCTTCGAAGGCCGGAGCTGTCTTCTCCTCTTCCTCTGCTGGAGCTCTTCTTCCTCTGCTGCTGTTTCCAACGAACTGCTCTCCAAGGGAACTGCTCCTCTCCAAACAAACTGCCCCTCTCAGCGAACTGCCCCTCTAAACTGGCTTCGACCAGGCCTTATATTCACTTCAGGTGCCCCCCGCCCCAGTCTGATTGGTCCATTTTGCCTGCACCTGATTGGTCCATTTTGGCCTGTTCCAGAATTCAGGAAGTGTAGTGGACTTGCTATCACTACCTTGTGCTAGGCGGAGTCCTGGTGCCAATCAACCCAAGGCTCACACCCGATTGGTCCATTCCACGATCCAGGCAGCACACTGCTACATAAAAGGTCTCTGAGGAAGGACTGTAACACTAACTTGCAGGGGAGCCAGAGACCACTCCTGCCGGCTGCAACCCAGTAACACAAAGTTATGAAGAACTATTCCTTATTACTCTTCACCCCTGCCTATTCTACACCAGAAACCGGGACTCCCTTTCTGGTTCTTAAACAGGCTTGACATGCTCAGTCTAATACTTTCCACATTAGTTGTTCCTTTAGCATGAAATGATAATGTTCCCTTCTCAGACTATCCTATTTAATTCTGTAAACTAGCTTCCCTCATGTTCTCAGTACTCCTGACCCCCTTTACCCAAACTCTGTTTTCCTCCTTACCTCTTATAATGGTCCAAAATATCTACTCAATTGTTATCTTTACTGTTTATTGTCTGCCTCTTCTCCCTTCAATTTAACTATACTCCTCAAATAAAGGAATATTTGTTTGTTTTATTATATATTCCAAACATTCAGAAGAAAAATCTAGCTCATAGAAGACACTCCATAAATATGTTTAAATAAATGTTTATGAAAACAGAGGTATATATCTACCTGCTGACCATTATTTTCCAAGCTGACATCAATGACAGTAAATCATAGTAATGACTTCAGGAAGTTTTATTCTTAACTCCTAAATAATTTTTCAACTATCTGCTTATCTGAACCCATCAAGTAAATGTTAGGTGGCTTTAAATGAAAAAAAAAAAAAAAAAAAATGGCCCTGTCCTTATGGATACACACAAACTCTTGCTACTTAAAGTAAGTACAATAAAGAATTGAACAAAGAATGTAATAGAGAATAGCATAGCACTGTTTGCATAAGATATTAAAAAAAGTTTCTGAGATATTAGTATTATGTAAATATACAAATAAATCCAGTATGCAAAGAATGTTGCATGAATTTGTGTTTGTGTTAGTTGGAGATGGAAGGGTTGGTTGACCAGAAGGAGGGAAGGAAGGAAAAGGGGAAACGGATGAAGGAAGGGAGTTCAGAAGCATGGGTACAACATGTGTAATTAATTTAGTTTTAGTTTCAGAAAGTAAGACATTGAAGTTAAACTAACAACTGCAAATGTTGACTGAAACGTGGAGTAAAAGGAACTCTCCTACACTGTTGGTGGGAATGAAAACTGGCCCAGTTATTATGGAAAGCTGTGTGGAGGTTCTTCAAACTCCTTCCTTATGAGCCAGCAATTCCACTCCTAGGTATATACCCAAAGGACACAAAAACATTAATTCAGAAGGACACCTGTACCCCTATATCTATTGTAGTTCAATTTACAATAGTTAAACTATGAAACAACCCAAATGCTCAAAAATAGATGACTGGATGAAGAAGATGTGGTATTTTTTCAAAGTGGAATATTATTCAGAAATCAAAAATAGGATAAACTCATGCCATTGGAACTGTAAGGGATTATGCACAATAAACTAAGCCAGAAAGAAAAAGAAAATTATCAAATCATTTCACTTATAGGAGGAATGTAGAAGAACCAAATAAGGGATCAGTGGGAGGAAAAAGGAACTATAGTAAAGTAAAAATCAAAACCATCAGGCAACTATAGATCAGAGATATTCTGTAGAGGAGAAGGAGGGAGAAGAATCAGGGCAGGGATGGGAAGAGCACAAGGGACTGTGATAGTGGTGCACAGGTGAACTGTGGTGGGAGTTTCACAGGAAATCATGCATTGTATAAATACGAAGGATGATGTAATATATATTAAAAATAAATAGATAAAAGCTGAGATATTGGTATAGATGGAGAAGGGCTTGGCAAACTTTCACTGTATCTTAATTTACTCAACTGCAGGATGAATGCTGTTATTTTATCTCGTTTTATTTTAAAATTTTAGTCTGTCTATTTCTTACTGTGAATGAGACAATTATATTATTTTTTTTAGAAAAAGAATATTAAAATCTTGCAGAAAATAGAGGTGGCAAACATCCAAGTGATTTGACTAATGAAGTATTTGTGGCACACCAAAAAATAGCTGTGCGTTCACCAGCAAATAAAACATTAAGAAGAACCATCTTACCTAAGTATCTTTATCTAACCTAAGCAAATGATTGCATTCTTAGAAAAATAATTTTGTTGTTGCTACTGTTAGGAAATGCCAGTATTATTATATAGACTCTTAAATAAATTATCACTTGAAGCTTACTATCTTCAACAAGTTCTTACAGAAAAAAATAGAAACACTTTTATGTTATGCATAACACATGAAACTTCAGCAGACGCATACAGCTGAGCTATTGTAGGTTCAATTCCAAATAGTCACAATAAAGAAAATATCACAATAAAACAAATCAAATAAATTTTCATATTTCTCAGTGCATATAAAAGTTATGTTTATATTATACTTTAGTCTAAAAAGTATACATTATGTTTAAAAAACAATGTCCATACTTTTTTAAAAAAGATTTATTTATTTATGCATACAAGCACTGGGGTACAGGCTAGAGGTGTGTGTCTGGGGGTGAGAGGATCCACCAGAGACAGAGATGGACTGCAATACAAGCAGATGGACTGAAATACACTGCTGAGGGGAGCAGCGGGTGAGACGGGAGAGGTCTGCTGTGCCCTGTGGGTCACCTCCCTGGTCAGCAGTAGGGATCAAACTCATGCTGCAGTGGCTGCGGTTTACTTCATAGTACGTTGCTTAGCCCATTGCGCCACCAGGGAGGCCCCCAGTATCCATACTTTAATTAAGTACTTTATTGTTAAAAATGCTTACTGTTATGGGAAACTTTAGAGAATAGTGGTCTTTTTGCTGGTGTAAGGTCTTGCCTCAGTGTTGATGGCTATCGAATGTTGGGGTAACTGCTACAATTTCTTAAAATAAGACAGCATTGTATTGAATCACTTGTGTTTCACAAAAACTTTCTTTGTGGCATCTGCTCCTATTTGATAGCATTTACTCAGTAGATTATGTAATTACAGTAGAACTTCTTTTAAAATCAGAGTCAATCTTCTCAAATGTTGCTACTACTTTATCAACTAAGTATTATGTAATAGCCTAAAACTTTGTTATCATTTCAACAATGTTTGCAACATCTTCACTAAGATTAGGTTCCATTTCAATAAATTTGTATTCATAAGAGCAACTCTTCATCTGTTCAACTTCACCATAAAATTGCAGTGATTTAGTCACATATCCAGTTCTAATTCTAGTTTTTTTTTTTTTATTGTTTCCACCACACCTACAGTTACTTCCTCCTTTGAGGGTTGAACCTCTCAATGGAATTCATAAGAGTTGGAATAAATTCATTCATAAGGGTTAGCTGTTTCTTTCACACTCATGTTAATGTTGATATTTTAACCTCCTACCATTAATCTTAAACATACTTAATGTCTTGTAGAATGATAAATATCTTTAGGTTTTTAATTGACTTTTTCCAGATTCACCAAAGGAATAACTTTCCGTTGATGCTCTGTACTTTATATTTAGCAAATAAAAATACTTGAATTAAAATTACTTCTTTATTCAAGGACTGCAGAATCACTGTTGCCTGAGCAGCCATGGAAACAATAAGAATCTCCTTAAATATCTGCATCAGAGTTCTCGAGACCAGGTACATTAATAAACCATAATCTTTTGAAAAAAAAAAAAAACTTAACAGATCTCTCAATACTGAGCTCAGTATATTTGGTAAACAGTGTTTCAAACAGATGTAAAGAGCATAGACAGAGCATATTTGTCATAATTCCAAGAGTCCTAGGATTTTCAGAAGTATGGACTTCAACTTATTAGCAATTGCGTTATCTCCTAACAAATGAGTCACATGTCCTTTGAAGTTTTGGAGCCAGGGATTGGCTGACTATGAAAGTTCTAAATGGTCCAATAGAAGACCAATTTGTTCATTTTGAAAAACAGTTAATTAGTGCAATCACCCTAACCAATGGTCTTCTCGATAACTTGTACCTTCTACATAGACACTTGTTGTTCTATTTTGTACTTTTCCATTGTAGAGACAGCTTCTTTCTCAAACCTCATGAACCAGCTCCACTAGTTTCAGACTTTTCTTCTGCAGCTTCCTCACCTCTCTTGTCTTCATAGAAGTGAAATGTGTTAGGGCCATATTCTGGATTCAGCTTTGGCTTAGAGAGTGTTATGGCTATTATGATCTTCTATCCAGACCACCAAAGCATTCTTATCAGCAATAAGACTGTTTCACTTTCTTATCATTTGTGTTTTCACTGGAGTAACACTTTGAATTCTCTTCAGGAATTTTTCATTTGCATTCATAACTTGGCTAAAATTTTGGTGTAAGTATCCTAGCTTTTGACCTATCTTACCTTTTGACATGCTTTCCTCAGTAAGTTTAATCACTTCTAACTTATAATTTAAAGCAAGTGACTCTTCCCTCCACTTGAACATGTGGAAATCACTGTAGAGGTATTAAGTGACCCAAAATTGCTATATCTCAGTGAAGAGGGAGGCCAAAGGAGGAATGAGAGAGGGAGAGGGGAAATTACCAGTCAGAGAAGCTGTCAGAACAAACTGAATATGTATCAGTTTATTTCTGTACTATATTTATACAGTTTGTGGAGCCCCAAAATAATTGCAATAATAATATTAAAGATTGCTGATCACAGATCAACACAACAGATTCACTAATAATTTGAGAAATTGTAAGAGGAATCAAAATTTGACACAGAGACATGAAGTGAACACATTGAAAAAATGGTGTCAACAGACTTACTCCACACAGTATTGCCACAAACCTCACATTTATAAAATACATAACATCTGTGAAATGCAATAAAGCATGAAACAAAACAAGCTATATCTGTATAAGTTTAAGACATAACATGTTAACACAAAGAAGTTTTTGTTTATGGGTCTAGTTTAACTTATCTCTATTTTCCAGACAAGACAGCTTTATAATACTGCCTTGGGATTTTTTATTTCTTTATTTTTTTAGTGATAATGTGAAAATACAATAAATGATAAAAGGGTTTTGTTCTCTCAATAGTTGGTAAAATCAAATACTTCAGTCATTCTTTTCCAGGATAAAACCCTGCTCAAACAATGTTCTTGAAATACAATGGCAACACAGGGATACTCGTCTTCACTCTGTAATGCTTGGTCGTGCTTAATGCTGTCATCACAATAGACAAAGTATTTTCCTATAGTCCAGAGTAAATACCTAGATACAATTCAACATTGGGCCCTCCTCCAGCCAAAGAGTGATTCATAACTTATTGGTTGTCAAGTCTAGCCAACAAATTGAATATTGGAAATGAGGAAATGGTGAAGATAATGCTAAAACTACCCAATCAACATGATAATATATACTGTATTTTACAAACTGAAAAATAGAATAGAGATTTTGGATATATAATCATTCTTTTTTTCTCATTTTCCTCACAATCTTCTTCTATTGCTCCAGTGTAATGCTATATGTAGGCAAGAATTTTGATAAGGATGTTGGATTATTAGGATCATAAATAAAAAAAAGAAAATGTCTCTCTAAATTCTGTTTTCATGACTAGAAATTTCTTATTCTCTAAAATACATATAATAGTATCTATCTAGTGTTTTTGCTACTGAGACCAGTAGTGATTGTGAAACAATTATGTAGTCCCTAAATGTAACAAATACATGGTATTTAGTGATGTCAGGTAAATAATAATTTCCAGTTATTTATATCCTGTATATTTGAAAGGCAGTAGACATATGTATTAGGACTTGTGGGCCACACTTTAAAAAACTGGGACACTTGAAAACCTCTTTCTAGTCTGCTAGACTTCACCTCTGTAAATGTATTTAAACTGCAGGACAAGATCTTGTGGTGATCATTATATAATGCTTTGGGAAAAGATGTAATTTTCTTCATTTGCATTTAAAAAATAGATTAAGTATAATGGCAGCAGTATTCTCTTTTACATTTAAATGACTAAATACAGTTATACAGATAATTTTATTCTTCAAAAGAGAGGTTTAGAATCATTTAATATAATTCTTGGAAACGTATTACTACATAAGTGTAAGAGATGATTATGCTCTCAATTATATATGAGATAATTAATAGTTATTTCAACTATTTATAAACTATTTATGAAATTTCTTTACTCAATCAACAGAAATCTAAGTATAGCTAATAATCATTATAGTGATTTAGTTTTATTTTTCTATATTTCATTTCTTAGATGTAGTTTATTAAACTAAAATCAATCATTAAAATCAATCATGTTGTAACAACTACATGCCATAAACTTAAATTGATGAAGTCATATATTTATTTAATTACTAAGCATTTGGTTTTTATACCTCTTCAAATAAACACAGGTCTTTCAAGAACAAGCAACCTATGTGTAATGGTTGAAGTAACAAAGAATTCAATCCTGTTATTTATTTCCATGTATATATAATGTGGAAAATACTAGATGCATAAGTTGATTGTGAAGACTAAATAAGTATTACCTGCAAATCACAGAAGTTGGCACATGATAAACATTCAATGTAAGACAGTGATAGTTATCATATATGAGAATCTGCATAGCACATGAACTGCATGGATTTGACCCTCAGTTGTGTTGCTTACAATTTGTGTATAAACTATTTATTTAAACTTTATTTGTCTTAGTTTCTTTATCTGTTTAAGAATAGTGATCACTTCTACATGAAGGCATCGAGTATTAGTGTTAATCATGGTAAAACTTTTACAACTCTGCTCTGCCTTGCACATCATTATCATGCAGTTATTTAGTATTAACATATAATATTTACAAGCATTTTAGATTCACTCATCAGTGAACCGATAATTAAATTGATCCAGAAAATCCATAAAATTACAAAAAATTGGACTTTCAAAATTTTATGCTAGAATGGATATTTTTTTTCCAAACTGTCTCCCAATTCCTTGTTTTTATTTTTTAGATTTATTTAATTGTATTTGGCATCATTTGTAGTCCCCAGGGAGTTCCCACCACCATTTCACCTGTGCACCATCACCTCAGTCTCCTGTGCTCTTTCTACCCTAATCCCCGTCATGATCCCTTTGGCGTATCTTTGACCTTTTGATCTTGTTGAGTTTTTGGTTGCAATTGCCCATTTCCTTCAGCTTTCTCTTGGTTTTTTGTTTTGTTTTGTTGTTGCTTTCTTCTTTTTTATTTTTTGTTGTGGTTGTTGTTCTTTCACATTCCTCCTAACAGTGAAGCCATCTGATATTTTTCTCTTGCCTTCTGACTTGTTTCACTGAGTATAAGTCCTTCTAGCTCCATCTATGTTTCTATAAATTCCCCCTATAAATTGATTGCTGATTCCATTGTGTACATGTACCACATCTTCTTGATCCAGTCATCTACTTTTGGGCATTTGGGTTGTTTCCAGGTCTTACCAATTATTAATAGTGCTGCAATCTTCAGGGCACTAAGGAAGACTAGAAGTTCTCACAAATCTCATTCTTTTGTAATTTGGGTAATCTCTTTTATACAAATCCCATATGATACAGTGCAAACTCTGTTGCATGTCAGCTGTGCCTCCTTGTTTTACCCAACTCTTTTTTAATCAAAATGAAACTATGCCCAGTGCCCTTGAAGGACTACCCATGATTTTCATGTGTCACATTAGAACTTTTGTTAAGAGTCCTAGCATAAGATTTAATATTAAATTTAATATTAACATTAAATAATACTTATGATCTTAGGTTCCCACCTCCCTTAATGTAATGCAAAGTTTTTTGACGACTAAACATCATCTTTTATGCATTCACTCTACCTAGGGTATGCTTAGCATGCATTAGTTATTAAATATATATTTAATAAATCAATCCCTAGCTTTTCAACTCAGGACCCCAACCAATCACAGAAGCGCATCCCATTCAGTCCTCAACCCCTAGCACTTGAGGGACAACCACAAGTCTCAGTCTGGGAGGCATGAGACTTCTATATCAGGGTTCTTCAACAACCCTTTGCAATCCTCACCACCAGAAACAGGTCCTGAGCCACCACTTCTCAGCAGGGAAAGTACCCAGCACATCACCTCTTAACCTAGTGACCCAACACTCTCAGCCACCAGAACAAGGCCAGAAGTGCTTCAAGGAAGGGCTTAGCAAAACCTACGATCCTACAAGACCCAATTAGCTATGTCCATCATTAAGTAAATGCTCAGAACAGTGGGAGAGAGAAACTAAAACACAACAAAAGCTGTCATGACAGCAGAGTAACCCCAAGGGAACAATGGGACAAAAGAAAATTACTAAGACTAAGCAAGTCCTCAGGGAAACAATGTACTGCAAACCACAGTACCAAACCACAATGACATAGAAGAGCTTTGTTAGCTATCAGACATAGAAGTCAAGATTGCCATGATTAAGAAAGTTAAAAAACAAAAAGACAAGGACAAATAGAGGACACTTTGTGGGGAGTCGGGGGGAGAGGGTTGAGGGCAGATAAGAGCACAGGGATTGAGGTGATGGTACATTGGTGAATTGATGGTAAGTAATACATGGGGATTACAATTGATGTCAAATATATATAAATAAAGAAGGGAAGAAAATAAAGTTAAAAAATGAGAATGACACAAAGAAAAATCAGAAAAGAAAAGAATACTATGAGAAACAAAATCAACAAACAGAAGCTCAAAATGGAAACTTTAAAGAAGAAAATAATAGCATAGCATCACTGGAAAAAGCTTCTGGAAGAATTGGACTTTCACATGCAAAAGAATGAAACTAGCCCATTATATCATACCAAACATGAAAATCAACTCAAAATGAATAAAAAACTTGGATTTAAGACCTGAAATCATAAAATATATAAAAGAAAGCATTCCATGTTATTAACCTCAAACATATATTTGTAGATTCATCTCTAACAGCAAGGAAAATAAAGGATAAAATTAACAACTTGGATTATATTAAACTAAAAAGGTTGTGTACAGTGAAGGAGATAGTCACCAAAACAAAAATTAACAAAGTGAAATGGAGAAAATATTTACACACCATTCATCTGATAAGGGATAGGTATCTAAGATTTACCAAATGCTTAAACAACTCAATATAAAGAAAACAAACAACCCAATCAGAAAATGGGAAGAACTAAATGGGAACTGCTACAAAGATATTCAAATGGCCAACAGACATATGAAAAAATGTTCCTTAGCATCTATCATCAGGAATATGCAAATCAAAACCACAATGATACTACATAACACCTGTGAGAATAGCCAATATCATAAAAAGACAAACAACAAGTGCTGATGAAATTGTAGAGACATACAATACTATTACACTGGTGAATGGGCATATGGACATTTCCATTCCTATAGAAAGCAGTATGGCGATTCCTCAAAGGACTAAACATGTATTTACATATGATCTAGCAATTCCACTCCTAGGTATCTATTCAAAGAGCAAAGAAATAGTAGTTTGAGTGGAATCCTGCACTCCTATGCTTATAGTATCACTATCTAAAATATCCAATATATGGAAACAACCTAAATGTCCCAGAACAGATGGGTGGATCAAGGTTATGCAGCATATATATCTTATGGAATACAACTGAGTCATCAAAAAGGATAAACTCATGTCACTTGTGGTAATCTGGATGGGACTGAAAAGGACTATTCTTAGTGAAGTGAGCCAGAAGGAGAAAGATTAATACATGGCAGTTTCATTTACTTGTGGAATCTATATAAATCAAAGGATCAAAGACAAACTTTGAGACTGACCCTTGAATGTAGAAGGACCATCTTAGACTTTCAGGAGAAGAGAAAGAGGAATAGGTAGGGAGTAGAGAACAGAGTGAGAGGAGAGCATGGTAACGTGTGGTAGAGTACCTAGGGAACTTTGGTAGTGGGGAAAGTCCTATATTGTGAAAAAATATAAAAGACTGTTTAAAATATAAAATAAAACTAAATTTAATTTAATTTAAAAAGGCACTTTATCAAGTTTATTAAAGGCACTTTTCGATTCTAATAAATTAGATTCTAAAGCAAACTAAAACAAGTTCAAATCAATAGACTATCTAATTTAGGGGTTCTAAACTCAGAATCCATTAAATTTATCAGAGAGCTTTTTAAATTAGTGACTCAATTGGTATCAGATGGGAACCCAGGAAGTTTGTTTTTTTAGACATTCACAGATGATTATATTGAACATTCAATATTCAGAACCAGAAAGTATATACTTCCCAGTATAATTCAATTTTTGTCTATTTAATTAATTTTGCATAATTAATATAAATCTGAATGTAGAAACCATGTTGTTAAGCAAAGCATAATTTGAGAATAGAAAATAAAATAATTTCTTTGCAACTAATGTCCTGTTAACTTTAGGTGTGAAGATATTTTTAAATAAACACCATACTTCCTAAGCAACTATTAATTGAGAAGCTATCAGACACTGTTCTAAATATAGAGGTTGTAATAAAGTACAGTAACCTCCAGGTTCTGAAAATCTAGTTGATTTCATATTGTACAAAAATCAAATTGTATTCTGATTGCCTTACTTTTTCTAAATAATTTTTTCTATTTGTACATATACTGAATTATGATTATCTCCTATAAATATTATTTTATTCATATTAATTACATAAGATATTTTTGAAAGGGTCAATCTTTTTAAAAACTATGACTCATTCTGAACTAGACTAATCATTAATCAACATATTTAAATTATATATTTTCTAATTATTTTTCTCATTTCAGATTTTAATATAGTGTATTATTTTCCCCAGATCTTAGTAATATTGTAAGTGTAAAAAAGGAAATTTTGTTATATTCTTTCTTTTTACATGTTCCAATGTAGATTTTCACTCAAACAATGAAAATGTAAAGTAAACAGGAAGATAAAGATAAAGAATTAATAAAAAAAGAAAGGGAAAAAAGAGAGAAAGATAGAAAGCAAATGAATGCTGGAAAAAAGAAAAGGGGGGAAAAGTATATAATTTATAGCAAAGTGGAGTTTTATAAAAAATTTCCAAAAACCAGTACTGTGTAATCTAAAATTAATCACATATCATAAGGCTATCCTCAAATGAGTTAAAATCTATGTCAACAGTCCAAATTTAAGTTCAGAGTCTCAGCACAAGTCCTCCCTTCTAATATTTTAATGTTTCATGGGATCCTGTATGGTTTCCATGGTGACCATACTCCTGAGTATTTAAAGTAGTATATGAAATTTATCTTCTCTCATATATGTTCAAATTCTGGAATTAGAATCATTCATCTATTCTTGTATTAACCCATATAACATATTCTTTAACAGAAAGCTTTAATTTAGATAATAATAAATTATCATCTAAATAAAAAACTGGAGGAAGAAATTGAACCAAGAAATTTTGCAAACCACAAATCAAAATTTTAGATTATATATATATATATATATATACACACACACAAATGGGTAGAATAGGCTTGTGCTCATTTCTCTGATGAAATGCAAATGAACCTAGATTTCTTTCTTCCATGTAACATGGAAACTGTAGCATAAAGAGCTAGTGAGGAAACGATTATATTGGGGACATATGTTGTACTTCAGGGGTGATAATTTAATAGCCTATAAATGATTTTTGTATGCAAAACATTCTAAATATGAATCTCCTACAATAAATAATAAGCAAAATAAAATTCCCTATAAGTTTTGGCATTTTCTGCCTTTAACATATTTTATCTAAATTTAAATTTTCAATTTTTGTCAGATCCAGTATTGTTAGCTCAAATTTTAATTCTAATTTTATTAAAATATTCAATTTATTAAATTATAAATAATTTTCTTACTAAAAACATTAATGAATATATATTACCGTTAGGAAAAACCTAAATCCTCCCTTACACCAATTTGATATCTCAGCTTCACTTCACTTGATCACTTTCCTACCCAGGAGAATTGAAATAGGGGTATTTAGTGCAGGAAGGGGAAGGGATAATAGGATAGGCCAGAATGGGCTCTAAGACAAGAGAGTCACCAAAGAGCTTCAGAAGACCAAAACCCCAAACCAACAGCTATAGCAAAACAGTACCTACACACTCAATAGGGGCCTACGGGTTATAACTAAACAAAGGACAGTGCCCAGTAAGAGGACAGGTCATGGTCTGTGTGTTCTTACCCTCGTGCACCATTATGGAAGCACTCGGGTTCCAGAAACAACAACTACGGTGTTTATTTTACAAACAGGGGAAACAAAGAGCTTGCTGTAGCCACAAACGGCTATCTCACGCAGATAGTGTCTGTCCATCAGAAGTATAAACAGAGTACAAGTCACCTGTCACCAGGAATGCCGGGACAGCACTGGTCAGTACTTATGGTCACTACTGGTACCGCTGAAGCAGTGTCAGAGTCACCAAGTGTTATCAGTGTGACGCCAGGCCCAGGGACTTCGGTGCTCTTTACAGGGAATGGAGATAGGATCAGAGGCCCAGTCTCTGACAGAGGTTTTAAGCTTCTCTTCCATCCTCAGAGGTCAGCTGCTGGATGCTTCTTTTATTCCTTCTTTCAGGTTTTATTCCTTCTAACTTTGGAGGCCAAGAATAAAGTCTTCCCCTTCTTTTTTTCAGTCTGGGACAACCTGTCTTTTCTGCTCCTGCTAGCCTGGCTTATATCCTCTTTAAGGATGCCACACCCACAAGTCTGATTGGACTATTTTTAAATCCTGTGGCTGATTGGCCCATTTAGCACCGATCAGCTAATATTTCAGATCTGATTGGTCCACTACATGATTCAGGAAGTAAAAGTGTGTTGCTGGGCTCTAGCGAACAATTGCCACAACTGACTTGTGGTGGAGCAGGGGGGTGGGAGAACATCACTGCTGCTGCCACCTCCTGCCGCTGAGATGGCTGGGTTCTGGTAATAGTATGTATCAGGCCTCCTATTTTGTTGACAAAAATTTCTAAAGTTTCAAAAATTTCTAAAGTTTCAAAAATTTCTATAAGCAGAAGCCACGCTATCCATTTTATTAACTATTTGTTGAATTATCCAATGTTGTTGCTATGAACATGTCATTAATTTTACTCCCATGAATGCTTATGTTTTTCAACTATATACTATAATCTTGTTTAGGACTTGTCTGTAACAACTTAGATGCCTAAAATCTTTACTAAATGAATACATGAGTTAACATTCTTAAAGTTGCTTTTCATTTACTTTGGTAAGTTGCGAAGTAATGAAGAACAAAAGGAAACCTAAATGAATGCATACTAAGATGTATTGCTAAAAAAACAACAGACGTTATAATTTATTGATATATATGTATGTATGTACACGCATACTATATTATACACACACTATGGCTATTTTTAATGTATTACTACAGACATAAAGGTAGATGACCCAGACTACAAATAGAGTTGTCATAATGTTATTTTTTAAATACTCATTGCTACAATATTTAAAGACAAAATTATAGACTCTTAAGATTATGAATGGATTCTAATGGTGAAAATTTTGTATATACACAATGATTCTTAATTATAAGCACTCTAATTATGTTACTTCAATAAAGAAATTTAAAAATATAAAAAATTTAAAAAGAAAGCCTTATAGTCATGTTACTACATAAAGTATAGGAAGCCAAGTTAATCTTGAAATTTAATTTCATGAATGTTTTTCTAATGTATGTCCCAAATATTTCATGAACATTAAGTTTAATTAAAAAATGCCTTTTTGAAATTGAAATTGAAATTGGGTGTCATATATTTGTATTTGTTAAATCTGGCAACCCTTTTTATTTGCTGTGGGCCTGCTAAATATAGTATACCAAGCCCTATAAGGCTCCTTTCAAGTTGAACAAGAGCAGGACACTTGATCAACTGGAGTAATAGTTATACATCATGAGTTATGACCAGGAATTCTGGGGGAGCCATTGACAGATGTACTTTGTGTCTGAGAGACTGATCACTGGAACTTCTTGTTGATCAGATTGGAACCATAGGTGGATTATAAGGATTATAATTTTCCTGATTAGCAGACTCACCCTCCCTAAAACTCTAAATAGCATAATCATAGTTGACCTACCTTTTCATCTTGTTCTCCTTCTCAATAAAAAGACCAGGATCTTGGTCCTCCCTGGAAGAGCAAGGGGTTAAGTGTCATACTCTGGAGCTTATGCAGTCACTGCACTGCAGGTTCAATCCCCAGCCAGGAAGGGACCCATATGGCAGTTCGATCCCCAGCCAGGGAGGGGACCAATATGGTGCCAGCTTCTCCCCTAAGCATTGTATTTCAGTTTGTCTGCCTGTTCTGTTCCCCCCTCTGTCTCTTGTGAGACCTCTCATCCCCCACACCTCTGGCTTGTACCCTAATTTTTGTATGCATAAATAAATCTTAAAAAAAAAGAAAAAAAGACCAGGATCTTGCTCTTTTAGCAGCATCCTGCATCCCTGCATTGTACTGCCTGTTCCATGACTCCAATTTTGTTTTGTTTTGTTTTTTTAAATCAGTGTGGTGTTGCTGACACAATTATCCATCTTATGCTCTGGCAATCTCACAGTCTCACAGAACACATAATGGAGAATGTAGTGAAAATACATTTTCCATAATAACAAAAATAGTAATAAGAATCATATGGTTATATTAATAGCTGAAAAGAAATAATTTGACAATAATAAGCATTGATTGATCTTGATAACCCTCAAAAATGGAGATAGAAAGAATATATCTCAACTTAGTAAAGATCACATATGACAACCCAGAGCAAACACTATACACATGGTGAAAAACTGAAAGCTGTCCCCCAAGATCAGGTGCAAGACAAGGATGTCCACTCTCACCATTACTACTTAACATAGCACTGAAAGTCCTAACTAGAACGTTTAAAGAAGAGAAATATATTTTAAAAATCCAAATTTGGAAAGTAGAATTAAAGCTATTACTATGTGTAGATGACATAATAACATACATATAAAATGCTAATGATCCACTGCAAAAAATCTAACTGGGAGATATAATCATTTTTATTGGAAACAATAAATCAGTACAATAAAATGGCACACTGTAAAGTCAATATAGAAATTCAGTTCTGTTTTTATACACAAACAATGAAAGTCAAGAAAATAGCCCCATTAAAGTTGCAAAAACAAATTTAAATACCTAGAAATAAATTTGATGAAGGAATTTAAATGCCTCTATAATGAAAACTATAAGACATTTAAAAAAAAAATAAAAGATAGAAAGAAAAAGGGCGTCCCTGTTGGCCTAGGTGTTAAGTATCAGCACTACCATCGTGATGTTCTGAGTTTCATACCAGACAGGGAGCTGACCTACATGGCACAGCAGATCTCTCCTGTCTTGCTGGTTGCTCCCCTTAGCAGTGTGTTTCTTAGCTCTGCCTATTCTGCTCCCCACTCTATTTCTGGTGAATCCTCTCAATGCCCCCGCCTCTAACCTACACTCCACAATACAAATACAAATCTACACAAAAATAAATAAAATCATTTTATTTTTTTAATAAAAGAAAGAACAGAAAATTTCAGTTTATGAATTGGAAGAATTAAAAGTGCTGAAATGTGTAGTAAGTGGCAGGGCATAAGTTTACTGTGCCCACAAAACTGCTAAAATGACCATCTTAGCCATTATCAACCTTAATTAATGTTTAAATGATTTTCTTCAATGAAGTAAAACAAATAGTACTGAAATTTATACGGAATTTATATGGAACTACAAAAGGTTACAAATGGAAAGAGCAGTCCTGATGAGAAAGAATGGAGGTACCACAATCCATCAGACCATTTATATTTAGGGATATTATTCATATATAAATATTTATTGTCATGTTATTTGATACCTGGGTGTATTAGCGGTTTGCCTCTGTTCTTTATTTCTTCTCTTGTTACCTTCCCTCATATTGTGAAAGCTAGCTTTTGTATAGTGTTTGTATTCCATTTTTACCTTTGTTTCTTTTAGAACTTTTTGTTCTGAGATTACTTTATGTTTTTTATAGATTCCATATGTATAACCTTTCTAATATTGAAAATGACTTCATCTATAGCTCCTTATACCAGTCTCCATTTTCATTCTCTCCCTGAACTCCAGGCTTTCTTCTTTTAGGGTCTTGTTTCTTTCTCCTCCCCCTTCCCCTTCCCATTTCCCCTTCGCCTTCCCCGCCCCCTCCTTCTTTTTAATGGAAGTCTCTTTAATATTTCCTTCAAGGTTGGTTTAGAGGAGATGGATTGTATCAACTGTTGTTTGTTTGTAAAACACTTTACTACTCCTTCAATTCTGAACTTTAGCCTACCTGAGTAGAGGAATATTGGTTTGAGAACTTTTCATAGTGTTGAAAATATGCCATTCCCTCTGCTCTTTCAGGTTTCTACTGAAAAATCTGCATATAATTTTACAGACTCTCCCTTAGTGTGACACCTTGCTTTTTTTCTGGCTATTTTTAAAATTATCTATTTAGCTTTAGTATTTTCCATTCTGACGATAATGTGCCTTGATGCACATCAATTCATTGGGTTTATTTTGTTTTGAACCCTTCCAGAGTTAGGATATCAGTTTCCTTACCCAGTTTAGGGTAATTCTCGGTTATTATTTCTTCAAATTGGATTCCTGCATCTTTTTCTCCCTCTCATTTATCTCAAACTCCTATGGTACAAATGTTTTTATTGATGCCATCCCATATCGTAAATTTGATGCCATCCCCATCTCATAAATCCGTTATGCTGTTTTCACTTTTCTTATTTATTTTCTCTTTAGGATGGTCTCCACTACCTTATCTTCCATCTGTTGATTCTTTTCCTCGGCCTAATTGAATCTACTGGTGAATTTAATTTTAACCATCATATTATTTATTTCTGTTTTGGAGGGTTTCATATATATATATGTAATTTTTTTCTTTTCCCTTGCTGTATTTCTCATTTTTATTTATTCTAATTTTAGTAAACATTATTAAAACTTTTGTTGTGAAGTCTTCCAGTAGTTTGAATAATTATATTTTATTATGTATTTTTTCCCAGATTGTATCATTGTAAGTTAATTGAGTTGAAGTCCTCTGCTTCCACATTCTGTTTTGTGCTCTATGATCATTTCTATAGATTATCATTTCTATAGCTGCTCATTTCTATAGATTAACCTAGACAGTTCTCTAAAAATCTTGCTTTACAATTGTAGGTCAAGGTTATTGGTCTTAAATACTGTGTTTCAACCTCATCATTCATCAGGATGACAAGTGCTCTAGAACTAGAGCAAAATGATGATCCTAGAATCCAGCCTATATGTGAGGCAGATATATGGGGGTAAAGAAGTTGTTGCAGTAGATTGTCAAATGCAAAAGTCTTCCCGAATGTCATAGTCACTTGAGTTAAAGGATTGCTCTGTAATCACCACTCACCATTGCTGACCAAGGCTGACCATCTGACTACTGGCAGAGTTCTTCCAGGAGTTCTGTATTTCAAGTGACATTCAACTGCAGTCTAGTTCAAATCTCTCCATTTTTTCTGACTGCGTCTATTCTCTTAGGCTCCTGCAGAAGCGGAGTGGGAAGTGTGCTGTTGGGTTTGGGCTACAGGTTTGTACTTGTGCGAAATCGCCAACTGTGTAGTAGGTAGCCTTTCCACATGCTTGTCAACTGGTGGTTTTTTGGGTCAACAAGCTAGCCAGTAGCAGCTTCAGTTGTTATTATCTCAGCATCTTTTCAGCTGTGCTCATTATGATAGATGGCAATTGTCCAAGTACAGTGAACTAGAAACTCAGGGAAGTCACAGGAGTCTGGGAAGTGGAGGAGTGGATGCCTCTGGACCACCGCCCAACTACCCACAGCCTCCACATCTGCATGTGTATCAACTGCAGACCCATCTCAGCATTCAGTTTTCCTTTTCAGAAGTAGGGAGTAGGCAGTACTTGGGGATTTTCACAAGCTAGGGGACAATAGAAAGTTCTTGGAGTTTGGTGGGTGGTGGTGAGGAGTATATGTCTCTTATGACCGTGGAAATAGCCACTAGCAGCCCAAAGTATGTATCTCAATTCCTGCCCAACCATCGGTGTTCTCTAGAGGCAGTGTTCACCTGTCATCCATAGACTAGGAACACAGAAAAGCCCCAGGAGTCAATGTGTGGGATGGGCAGATGCTCTGTGAGATACCCAGCTAGCTGTCAGTAGCCCCAGATAAATCAGATCCATACCCACCAGCTGTCAGTTTTTATCATAGTGAGTGACTCTGATCCAACTGTGATGTGCTAAGAGGAAAGAGGAACTAAGTTGGGTTTCCCCAGTGGAGACAGAAGCTTGACCACTGGGAATAAGCTTCCCTCCTTTTACTTGAAGTGGGATAGGAGTCCACAACCTGTCACTTACAGCAGTGAAAATTTACAGGGATGCTAAGTCTGACTACCTTTTTCCATCTTTGAGGAGGGTGTGCACTACCTCACGGTTTGTGCTTCTGTTCTCGCTCTATGAACTCTGCCAACACCAGGGACTTTTTGGTAATCCAACTTCAATAACTGAAGATATTTGGACAATCAGGTTTCACCAGTGATAAGCTGAAAAAAGGTATATGAGATATCAATTTGTTTTCTACATGTATTTAGGAAGATACTTTCCTGATGTGGCTACTTGCCCTGTTTCCTGTACATGATCACCCATTGCTGACTTTTTAAATGTATTTTCTTTTTTTATTGTTAATAGCTTTGATCCTTCATTAAAACAATATTTTAATCATTGCTAAATTATCTTGTTTGTACATTAAGATAACCAGGAAATTGAACAAGTATGTATGTTCTCTATTTGATACTTTTCGTAACACTGTCACATTCAATTTTACATTTGAATCAATACTTACAGAATATGTAATATATCTATGATATGCAATGCTTCATTGTAAACATGATATAACATGTTGGAGTGCACACATTCATATGCAGATCACGTGTAACAAAGTTTTTGTTTTAGTTTTTATTTTATTTTAGTTTTTAATTTTAATTTTTTTATTTTTTTTAGTTTTTTCCCTTTAATTTATATCTATATTTGACATCAATTGTATCCCCATGTATTCCCCATCACTATAACACCAGTGCACCATCACCTCAGTCCCCCGTGCTCCCATCTCCCCTCAACATTCTCCTTCCCCCCTCCCCACGAAGTGTCCCCAGTCTGTCCTTGTCTTATCATTTTTGGTTTATGTGTCTCTATTGTTATTATTATTATTATTATTGTTCTTATTCCTTTACTCGATCCTTATTTGGTTCCCTTATAATCCTCCTAGGGGAGGAACCATCTGGTATTTTTCTTTTGCCTTCTGACTTACTTCACTGAGCATAATCCCCTCCAGATCCATCCATGTCCCTATGAATGAGTCTAGTTTTTCATTTCTGATTGCTGAGTAGTATTCCATCGTGTATATGTACCACAGC
>JAGFMF010011725.1:5745540-5758403 GCA_019455555.1 Galemys pyrenaicus
GGTGATGGTGCACTGGTGAGATGGTGATGGGGAATACATGGGGATTACAATTGATGGCAAGTATATGTAAATTTTAAAATATTTTAATAAAACAAAAAAAATAAATAAAAAAAATGGGCAAAAGAGCGAAAAAGGCAATTCTCCAAAGAGGAAATGCAAATGGCCAACAACAGGCATATGAAAAAATACTCACCTTCTCTTGTAATCATAGAAATGCAAGTCAAAACCACTATGAGATACCACCTCCCACCAGTGAGAATGGCACATATCAAAAAAAGTAGCAACAACAAATATAAGGTTTACTTTTAAAGTGACTTTAAGGGGCCTCCCTGGTGGTGCAATGGATTAAGCAACGTACTATGAAGCAAAAGTTTTTCATAATATTCTCTCTTCAGCCACTGCAGAAAGAGTTTGATCCCTGCCCCCAGCTGGGAGGTGACCCACATGGCACAGCAGACCTCTCTCCTGCCAGCCCACTGCTTCCCTCATCAGCATATTTCAGTCAGTTAATCTGCCTGTTCTGTTCCCCATTCTGTCTCTGGTGAATCCTCTCACCCCCACACCTCTGGCGTGTACCCCAGTGCTTGTATGCATAAATAAATAAATCTTTAAAATAAATAAAGTGACTTTAGATAGATGACAAAGGACATTCCATGACTCTCCTTGAGTTTGTCATGAACCTATCCTGACATGAATCCATTTGCATGAATCCAGGATAAAACAAATTTATCAGATTGTATTATTAACCTACCTCTTATGGTTTGTGATGGAAAAGTAGTACTAACAATTAATTATTTTTGTTTAATTAATTAATAAATATTTTACATCATTGTTCATTTTTGTACAATGTTTGCTTTCTCCTCTCAGGTGTAGTCCCCATTAAATTCCCACCACCGATTCACCTGTGCACCACTATCCCTTGTACTCTTGCCTCCCCTATTTTGATCCCTCTCCCTCTCCCTTCCCTCAGAATATCTCTGATTTATAGTTGCCTGTTAATTTTGGTTACTAAAATAATTTATAATTTTGATTTGTGTCTGCTCATAGCATGGATTATGAGGCATCACTAATTCTTTGCTTACTAGCTAAGCCATCCTTGACTTATTTAACATCTTTTGGTCAAATATTTAGTTCTTTTTTAATAGAAGTGCTGCACCAATTTCCTTGAAGAAAGGACAAAGAAAAAGACTTAGGGTGTGATTAAGCACCAAGGATCTCTCCTGAGTTTGAATTCTAGATCCTAGATTTAAATAACTCCTGCAAGTTTGATCTACTTACTTAAAATCTCTGACCAGCTGTTTCATAGTTTTAAAATGTGAAGAGTGATAGCTTTAATTTAATGAGGTAATACATCTAAAATACTTCATATAAAGTAGGAAGTGTTTTAAGCCTTTTCATAAAGGAGGCTTTAAATATTTGGAAGCATTGGTTGAAAATCATATAGCTTACATATCTGTACATTCTATTGTCAATTTAGACCATCAAAGGAAAGATGTGTCTGTCTGAATCTGTCACTGTCTTACCCTTATTGATGGGATAGGTCTAAATATTCTCTCTCAGACACCCTGAAGACTATGTTTCCCCATACTTTCAACGTGCTTGCCTGTGTTTTGGACACATAAATAATTGTTTTCAGTTTAACAAAATATAAATAAAACCATTTATTGAGCGTACAATAAGTGCTAAACAGTTTAATAGATACAACTATTTTATAGTTATATATGTATATATTTTATATATGTATATATATATTATTATTGTTTATTTTTGTACAATGTTTGCTTTCTCCTCTCAGGTTTAGGCCCATAAAATTTTCCTCCTTTCCTCCCTCTCATCCCTCCTCATCTCTCTCTCTTCCTCCTTCCCTCCCTCCCTCCCTCCCTCCCGCCCTTCCTTCTTCCCTCCTTTCTTCCTTTATTGTCTTCATTTATTTTCTTTTTTTAATATTTATTTTATGTATTTATGCATACAAGTACTGGGGTATAGCCCAGAAGTGTGGGGGTGGGTAGAGGTTAGAGGATTCACCAGAAACCAAGTAGGGAGCAGAACAACAGCACAGGTGGATCTAATGAAATACACTGCTGAGGGGAACAGTGTGAGAAACAGGAGAGGTCTGCTGTGCGATGTGGGTCAGCTCCCTGGCCAGGCATCAAACTCATTTGACAGTGGCTGGCAATAGCTTGATAGCACTGAGCCTTAACCACTTGCACCATCAGGGATGCCCTTAACTTATCTTCTTTATGGAGTTTAGAAGCATAATTTTAAAATCTATGTAATGGCTTATAAATTGTTACTCTTAAAAGTGGCCACTTTTAAACAGTGTAAATGCTAATTTTGACCATTTAAGACACCTTCAAAGGAAAAATAGAATTGTTACCACCAAAACTTACAAAGTTCTTACACAATACAACAACAAAGAAATGGAAAAAAGGACCCAACTAAAAATGGACAAAAGATCTCATAGACACCCTATAGACATATGAAAAAAATGTTCAATAGCACATACTATAAGAGAAATGCAGATTAAAGCCACACTGGGGTACCACCTTACTCCTGCGAGAATAGCCCTTATGAAAAAGAATGGGATTAATAAATGTTAGTGAGGTTACAGCGACAAAAGAAGTTTCATCTACTGTTTGTGGGAATGAAAGCTGGTAAAGCCCTTGTGGGAAAAGGCATGGAAGTTCACAGGAAAATAAAAATGGAAAAAACAAAAATTTATCCTGTTTTGTTTTCAGTTTAATTCCATTGTGGTTCACAAACATACTTCATGATATTGAGACATTTTTAAGGTCCAGAATATGATCTAACTTGACATGTTATGTGCACACTTAAAAAACTTTTGTTTGTTGGTCATAGTATTATATAAAGACAATTAAGCAAAGTTCATTGCTAGCTTAGTCTCCTTACAAATATTTGAAATCACATTTTATCAGTTATTATGAATACAGAAATATACGATTATAATTGTGCATTTGTCTATTTTTCCTTTGAGCTCAATTAGGCTTTTTTTTATTATTATTTTGAAGCTCTCTTATGTGATACCCGTGTTGAATTATTATTATGCATTCTTACTGAACTGCCCTGTATATCATATTATACCAATCTTTTATCTTGTTCTAAGAACGATTATATTACAACTTAGGTAATGTTTTCCTGGTGTATCTTAGCAAATTTAACACAACAATATATTAAAATGTACAAGATATCATGATAAATGGGTTTATCTCATAAATACAGCATTTGTCCAATTTGGAAAATAATTTTATTTATGAGCACAATATATAAAAAGAAAAAATTTTAATCATCTCAAGATATATAAAATATTAGGTAACAATTTTACATGCATTTATAATAAACTCTCAGTACACTGAAAATAAAAGGGAATTTCTTCAAGCTAACAAAGAACATGTGAAAAAACTTTTCTCTAAGGTAGAACATTAATAGCTTTTTCCTTTTAAAATCAAGAATAAGTACAAATTTGTTGTATGATAAATCTATTGAATATTATTTTGGAGAGAGATGCTAGCTATAGCAATATGATAAAGATGAATTGTAGATGAACTGGAAAGCACGAGATATCTTATTTACATATGACATTATAGACTACATAGAAAATTCCCCACACATACTCTGAAAAAATTATTATAACTAATAAGTGAATTTAACAGTTAGAGGGCACAATTCAATATCTGAAATCTAGCTATATTTTTATATATTAACAAGAATCTATTAAGATGAGAAAGTGTCACCTAGAGTATGAAATTTAAAGTGTGATTTAGTGGGATAGGTTCACACTCCTCTTATCTAGTTACCATACCATGTCCACCACAATAATATTTTATTTGGAAAAAGAACTAGAATGACAAAACACAACAAAAGAATAATGTTGGTAGTTGAAGACTATCTTATTTCAGTGCTTATTGTAAAGCTATAATAATCAAACCACAGAAGACTTAATAAAGATGATACCATATATATAAACTCTAAAAAATAAAAACAGGGAAGAATCAGGTCATCTTTTCTCAAGAGTAGGGGTGGAGTACAAGGAAATGTTGCAAAAGGACTCAAGGAAATCAAGATATAAAATGTTATATCCTCATTGTTGCAGGGTTTACATAATTGCATGCAGTTGGTCAAATTTCATATGTACTGCAGGACACTCACTGTCAGCACTAGATAGATCTACGGGCAGAGGGAGCAGAGACAATGGATTCAGGACTTCTTAATTCTGAGCCCTGGTTCACCTCTTTCCTATCAGTGTGTCCTCAGAACTTTTAGAGTGTGTGCTTCCCAGTTGTCTGAATGTGTGAAATAACAGTATCGCCATTCACCTGTGTATGAATTTCTCTTATCACAATGTCTATAATAGATTTAAAATAAATGTTTCCTATCTTTACATAAGTATTTTCCAAATTATGGCTTTTGATCTTCTGACATGTGATTTCCCTGTTGTATATTAAAAAGTAATCTTGAGAATAAGGTTGTATAAAGTACATTATTTAAAATGCTGAAAATGTGCATGAAGTGATGTTCTGATGCCTCTGTGCCCTCGGCCTCACGTTGCTCCCTGACTCTGCAGCCCTTCTTTTCCACAGGCACAAACCCTCACATGCAAGATATTTCAAAATCTCTAAGAATGATTTTAATATTCTGTGCCATGTGGGTCTTGTATGTATAAATAAATAGATCTTTACAAAATGATTTTAATCTTGACATAAGAGATTTGTTTGTTTTCTCAAAGTTTCTTTAGAGGACTTCCTACATCAGAATATATTTGGGCTACTTGTTAAAACTGATTTATAATTTATGCAAAGTAGAGATCCAGGAATCTGCATTTAAACATATTTCACCAGTATTCAGATCTACTACCCTTTGCCTGGTTCTCATTTCTAGACATCAAGATTGGAGGACTCTGGAGCCTCCCTGGTGGTGCAGAGGTTAAAGTCAAGCTACCACCAGCCACTGCAGCATGATTTCAATCCCTGGCCAGGGAGCTGACCCACATGGCATAGCAGACCTGTCTCGCCTGCTGCCACTTCAGCAGTTTATTTCAGTAGATCTGCCTATTCTGCTCTCCACTCTGTCTCTGGTGAACCCTCTCACCCCACACCCCACAACTCTGGCCTGCACCCCAGTTCTTGTATGCATAAATGAAAAAATAAATCTTTTAAAGAAAGAATGGAGAAAATCATTGTATAACACTGGGCATATTCTGATCCCAGTGTATAGTCCAATGGTCAAAGTAAGATTCCTATATATATGTATTTTTAGTCTGAAAATATTTACTAAGCAACTAATAGGTATCAGGCCCTAATATAAATATTGGAGACACAGCAGTGGCAAAAGAAAATGATAACATGTTTCCCTAAAATTTATATTTAATATCATATACAGGCAGCAAAATTCATAGGTTGTTGAAAATATTAACTATTGTTATTGATAAAAATGAAACAGTAACAGAAATAAAAATATGAAAACTGTACTTTTAACTATAGGATGATTAGGAAAGGCCTCCCAAGAAGGTGCTTATCTAAAGACATCTGTATTTCCTAATATGGCCTAGTGGAAAGTAATCTTTTCATGACTAATACCATTCCTATATACTCTTTTGGGAAGCATGCTAAAAAGTTAATAGGTCACTGGCCTGATATGAATGCTTGTCTGGCCCAATATCTTCAATTTCTTACCATAGCTTACTAATGCAAAATTCTTGGATAAAATTTGGATGCCTAGAGGTTGGAATTAGGTATGTTTATGTGTTGTGTCTCCTAGGTTTCTTCATTTGACCATTACACTTTGTGAGTGTAGATTCTCCTGGAATTAAATGGATAATTGCAGTGATAGACTCAAACCAGCAGAGGGTAGCAGAATGTTGTAGAGTAAGAACTGTGGTGGCTAAATCTTCCCCTATACAGAGACTATGTTCAAATAGAACATTAATATAATCAAAATCAAGATGTAAGTTCACTGGGTAAAGCACTGGCTTGAGAGAAAGACATCATTTCTAAGAGCTAAAGCTAGTCTGAAATTGTACATGCTCTGGAATAGAGAGGAAGTATAGTGTATTGTAGTCACAATTCTAGGGCACTTTTCTAAGATCCTCTATCTGCTAATAAACCTTGAGATCTAATTAGATGCCCAAAGTAGGTTCCATGATATAATTGTGTCCTCCCACTGCTGTACCTATATTTTCTGCTCCTTCCCTTGCCATTCTCTTCCTGTCCCTTTGAAGTTCCACCCAATTAAGAACACAATGGCCTCTAAGCATGCCATGAGATCTCAAACTTAAGCCTTTTCTATCCTCTCTGCGATAAACATTTATTCATTTGAGTTCCTAGCTTAAATAAGCATGTAAAGAATCAAAACTGAAATCTCAGAGCATTCCCTTATTTGAGAATAATGTGAAGGAAGGAACAACCTGTGAGTTTCATCTCTGTGCAACCCCAGCATATAAGGTAGTGTTTGATACCTTATAGATACTAAATAAGTTTTATTGCAAGAACTCATCAAGTTATTACAGAACACAGTTAACCCAGTTATTAATTTTTTGCAGCTCATTTTCTTTAAAGGGCCAATAGTTTGACAAGTTTTATTTCTGCCATGGACCCTGCAGGGACTAGGTATAAAGCTTCCTTTGTCAGCAGCACCAAGCAATAGTATTTCTCTATTGATCATTCCAGGCAGCAACCTGACAGTGTCTTCAAAACTGATGAGGTTAAAATGGCATTACAGAGCAGAATGATCTTGTAATGGTCATTTACACAATCCTTGGTCCAATAAGGCCATAGGTCGGTCAAGTCCCGATGGCCAGGATACTGCCATCTATTGGCTGCACAGATTTGCCAGTGTCTTTTTTAGAATAAGAAGTATCAGATTACTGGGCAAAAAGTAAGACAATATTCTTGACTACAAGAACCAAATATATGAGAAAGAAATGTAGTGATGATTCATTGAGGTTTTTATTGTCAAAAATGCTTTTATAATTGAAAGCATTATCTATCCTATTTTTTATTACACACCCTGTAGGAAGATGTTACTTTTTAAATTATTGTTGTTTGCTACATTTGGGAGAGGCAGTAAAGCGAAAGGTAGGTAAAAAGACTCATTAAGTTCATTTCCCAGTTAGACTTCCATATCTGTAGTTTTTCTCTTTTGTCCTGCTGCCCATTTCAACTCAGTGTAACCCATCTATCACTTTTTAATTATTTACAAAACACATTAGTATTGATTTTAAGACTTATTCATCACAATCAACCATTTGGAAAGATAACAATTAGTTCTCTCTTTGAGCAATTGAGGATACTAAGGTCAGAATGGCAGCACATGAATTTTGAATCTATTTTTTTATTAGATTTATTTAATTGTATTTGGCATCATTGTAGTCCCCAGGGAGGTCCCACCACCATGTCACCCGTGAACCATCACCTCAGCCCCTTGTGCTCTGACTCCGAAGCCCACATTCTTGAAAAGTGTTTTGCCTTTGTAAAATAGTTTGGGATCCTCAAATTCTAATGTAAAAACAGGTCATAACATATATTTGCATGATAAGATCTGTTCTTTTTGTCTTGAATGGACGTTTAAGAACAAATCAAACTACATACATAAGATTATAAAAACTTAGATAAAATTGAATTTGCTTTATTCAAAATGCTAAAAAAGTCATAAATAATAGGGCCTCCCTGGTTGCACAAGGAGTTAACTCTCAGCACAATGAAGCTATCATATTAGCCACTGCAGCACAATTTCAATCGAAGGCTTGTTTAACACATTTCTCACACATTTTTTTTAATCCCCACATGTTGATTAAGTGAATATAGTGGCCATCAATATTTTGTAAATTAACAAGAAGGCTTAGAAATATTAGGTAATATTTTCTCAAGGAAGTGAATCAAACAACACTAGCATGAATTCTTATCATTTTTACATATGTGTTATAAGTGCAGGAAATCCATATATACTTTTGTATATGTTTAACTTTCACATAACAATAAGGTATTTTTAATAGTATATGTATATGTATTTTCACCACAAAAAAAATATTATTCTTCCAAAGACCAAAAACTGCCAAGCCCACTTCTCGGATATTAAGTATTATCACTCTACAATATTTGAAATTTTTAAACTAACAATGACAAGTACCACAAACACACTAACTTAAATTTTTCCAGGAACCCTGTCTCTGATTTCTAGTACCTTCTGTTCTATCATATTATATCTGTCCCTTTCCTCTGGTGATAATGATCTGAATTAGATCCAAAGAAAGCAATAGAGGTGTCAGTCTCTATCTAAGACACTAGAATTGCCAATCACCTGCTATCAAACTAGTCTCAAAATTAAAGCTTTCATTAAAGTCTGATACAACTCATTAATGCAGAGATTCAGGAGCAGCAGCCACATTCACTTTGTGTCTCGTTTTTCTATGCTCTTTGAATCAACAGTCAATGGTATACACAGTTCTGAGAACCACCTCTCCCCCAGCCTTCCAAGTATTTGTTCCGCCTTTCCACACTTGTTTTTCAACTTTGTTTGAACTCTGCTTCCGAATCAGTGTGAGCTTTTCCCCCTGGACTCTGTGGAGTCCGTGGTAACCTTTTGCTGTAGGTCCAGTGCCTCCATGTCCAAATCTGTCACTTTGCTGGGCCTGGGGGACTTCATGCCAGCCTCCTGTTGCAGAATGAGTGCCAGCACACAGCTGCAGATGTCACAGCCAGGTAAGTTATTCTCTGAATCCCACAAGAAATGGAATCCAGATAGGATCAGTTAAGTCAATTTGATCTCTGTGATCACAATTGTACCCACACAGGGATTGAAAACAGAAGCAAAACAAACAAACAAATCAATCAATAAATAAATAGGTTTGATCTTAGTAGCTGTTCTACTCCATGGAATGCTACTCATCTATTAAAAATAAGTAAAAACTGATGACTGCCATTTGTGACCATATAGATGGGACTGGAGGGTTCTATGGTACCTGAAATAAGTCAGATGGATTATTTGACTCATCTGTGGAAAACAGAGAAACAAAATAAAGGAACAGAGGAAACCAAACCAAAAGAAACCTGAATTCTGATGGCATAACCAAGGCCACCAGAAGGGGATGGAGGGTGGCTGCAAAGCAGGGAGGGACCTCAGTGGACTATGGTGGAAGATTATTGTTGGCTTGGTGGTGGGCACAGTATTAGAACATATTTGCAGTGGTGTGAACCTATATCCATGAAACAGATAATGTTGTAAATCATCATTACCTCGATAAACATATTGTTTTTTTTCAAAAATGAATATAAAAATTTTTCTACAACATAATTTCAAGAAACTAATAAAATTATAGTTATAGTAAAAATGTCTACTCTCTAAAATGTTCATTAACTTAGATTCCACTGTCACATAGTATGACTTCCAAGAAATATATTAATAGAGCCATTAGTTAGGATTATTATTATCACCACTTGAAATATAATCAAAACAAGCTATTCTCATGAAACTCTCTCATATTTTGCTTTACTGTACCCAGGAAATACATGCATATGTCGAGGTAAAGCTTAGATGAGGTTTCCCATATAATTTTTTAGAAATTTAACTTTCAAGTATAATATCCAGTATGAGTGATTGTTTAAAATTTTTTGTTCTTTTTATATTCATAAGATATCATAAAAGTATGAAGTAGTCTCAAATATGTGAAACAATAGTGATGCTTTTATACCTAAAAGTAGTTTGGAAATTTTCAATTCAATGAGCATGTTTTCTGAGCTTGTTCTTATTGGATGGGAGATGAGACTAAGATAAGAGAATGGAGTCAAAAATAAATGGATGAGGGGTCTCCCTGGTGCAGAGGTTAAAGTTCTGGTGAATCCCCTCACCCATCCCCCCATTTCTAGGCTACACCCCAGTTCTTGTATATATAAATAAATCTTTAAAACAATAAATAAATGGATAATTTGAACTCAGGAGGAATTCATGCTTTAAATGAAATTAGTTCATTGTATATTAAAAAACAGATTTTTCCACAAAAATCAATTAAGAAAAATGATAATAGGATGCCATATTGACATAAATTGATATCGATTAATGACTTATTTTGCCAGGGGCTATGAAAATTAATTTTCACATACTACAATATTTAACCATCATAACATCTTTATAAAACCTTCATTATTTACTTCCATTTTACCAGTGAGGAACTCAGACTCTGTCATGGTCATGGACATAAGGTATGGGTTAGTAGTCTGAACCTATATATCTATTGTTCTCTGTTCCCAATCTGTAATCCAGTAGGCTTTTGTAGTATCTTCTCCAGTACGTATGGAACTAACTCCATGTATCAAATCACATGACTTGTGATGTCTGCTACAAGTCACTCATTCTAAAAGAATTTCTTTGAATGGTTAATATATGAGCTAGTAGTGCAAGTTAAAAAAAACACAAATGTTGAACAGTGATTTTACATTAATAAAATGTTAAACAGTGAAATACATTAATTACAACTGTCGAATATACTCTTGCAATAAGATACTGCTGGTATATAATTCAAAGTTTCAAGGAAAACCAGGTGAAGGTTTTTATCATTTTATCATTATCCTAAACTTTTACTATTATAACTTGAAGTCTGTTACATCTTCAGGCATCATATTAACATTTGTGATAAGAAGAAAAATTATGATGTCATCTTTGTTGAACTCCAAGTAGCTATAATAGCAATTATAGTAGCAGTGTTAGTAATAGTGTTGGTGGTGGTGATGGTGGTGGCAGTGGTAGAGGTAGTAGTAAGAGTAGTAGTAGTAATAGAGGTAGCAGTGATAGCTAACATAGGAGCAATGCTTTTGTCATTGTGACAAGTTATGTGATGTATTCCCATAGATTGTCCCACATAATCCTAGTAACTTTATGACATAGGCACTATTATCATTATGATGATTTTATATATGATAATAGATGCAGAAAAGTAACTCTTATACATATATGTATATATAAACACACCACATATGTATACTTTTATTGATATAGCAATCATTTATATAACTATATAACTGTGTATAGCCATTTAATTTTGTGTACATTATATATTCACCTACACACCCACTCTCTTAACTAGTATACTTTTTCAGAACCTAAGAATTATTTTTACTGTGCTTTACCAGTTTTTTTTCTTCAGTAATTTATATTTCACACATGATTGAAAATATTTAGTAATTGTCTTTCAATTTCTGATTTATTTCCCATAAGATTATCATGTCAGGATCCATTTATTTTATCCCTAAGGATAATATTCCATCTTTTTCAATAGCTGAGTAGTATCCCATTAAATATATATATATATGTGTTATATGTATATATTGTATACAAATTATATATTATATAAAAAATTCCACAATTTTTTATCCAGTTATCTGTCAGATTTTTTGGTGGATTCTGTGACTTTCTAACTGTAAATAATGTTGATGTGAACACAGGAATGCAAACTATTTTTTTGTATTAGAGTTTTCACATTCTCTGAGTAAATAACTAGTAGTTAATACTATGGGATCATATGGTACTTCCATTTTTTCCCCCAGTAATGTCCATACCATTTCCACAGAGGAATGACTAATTGTGTTTCCACCAAGAGTGAATGAATGTTCATTATTTTATATATGCTCACCAATTTTTGTTATTTCCAGTCTTTTTGATATAGGTCATTTTCACTGAAGTGAGGTGTTATCGCTGAGGTTTTGCTTTGCATTTCCCCTATAATAAGTAATGCTCAGCATTTCTTCATGTGTTCGCATGTCATCTGAAAGCCTTTATCAGAGAAATGTCATTTTAGGTCTTTTACTCATATTTGATCATTGTTTGTTTTGTTATTGACTTAAATAAATTCTTTACATATATTGGAAATAAATCCTTTGTCAGACATATGATGTGTATAGTTCACAGGTTGCACCCTTCAGGTGTAGTGCCGTCATATCCCACAACCATAGCACCCATGACCCATCACCATTGTCCCCTTTGCTCTTACGTCCAGTGTTTTGACCACCCCTTTTACCCCTCCCCTCTTAGATGCCTCACATGTATAGTCAGCTCACAAGTTTTGTCACTTTTCTCACCCTTTGTCTGGTTTCTCTGTATTTTACAATAAAGCAGAGCTATCTGATATTTATCTTTTTCCTTCTGATGTAATTCACTTAGCATATTCACTTTCAGCTCAATCCATGTTGCCAAAAATGGCATGAATTTATATTTCTTGATCACAGATAGTTTTACATTGTGTGTATATCACATCTTCAGTTATTCATCTGTTTCAGAATATTTAGGTTATTTCCATATCTCGGTTATTATAAACAGTGTTACTATAAACATAGGAGTGCAGGTTTCCTTTCAAATTAGTGTTTTTGTGTCCTTTGGAAAGATTCCTAAGGGTGGAATAGCTGACCCATTTTTAGTCTTTTGAGGAACTCCCATACAGTTTTCCATAGGCTGGATCATTTTATGTTCCCACCAGCAGTGTAAGAGGGTCCCTTTTCACCACATCCTCACCACCACTTCTTGTTTCTGGACTTTTTAATATGGGTAT
Organism: Galemys pyrenaicus; assembly: GCA_019455555.1. NCBI lineage: Eukaryota > Metazoa > Chordata > Mammalia > Eulipotyphla > Talpidae > Galemys > Galemys pyrenaicus. The sequence continues at coordinate 5,758,091 of JAGFMF010011725.1, forward strand.
GAAGTGGTATCTCACTGTGGTTTGATTAACATTTTCCTGTTAATAAGTGATGTAAAGGTGTTGTACCTCCAAAGAGAGGATAAACAGGTGGGACTACATCAAACTTAAAAGCTTCTGTACAGCAAAGGACACACTAGCCAAAACAAAGCGACAACCCACCAACTGGGAGAAAATCTTTACACACAACATTACTGACAAGGGACTTTTCACACAAATCCACAAGGAACTAACCAGACTAAACAGAAAAAAAGAAAACAACCCAGTCCAAAAATGGGCAAAAGAGCTAAAAAGGCAATTCTCCAAAGAGGACATG